>JAWQEG010000509.1:762500-1212500 GCA_033782935.1 Petrolisthes cinctipes | reverse complement strand
CCTGGAACTACAATTATGTGCTATGCTGATGATATCTGTGTTCATTCTACCTCACCAAGGGATCTCCAGCGGTTTCTTGACTCCTTCTCTGTGTCCTCCTCTCACTGTGGCATTATTGTCTCCCCAGATAAGAGCAGAATATTCACCTGCCGCCTTCCTCAAGCTCGGCCAGTGTTCACCATTGGAGGGACTGTCATTCCCATGTGTTCCCAGTATCGCTACCTGGGCGCGCCAGTCAATATTTGGCCAATTGTCCCTGCCAGACCTCAAGACCATCCCATTGTCCAGGACTTATTGGGTGGTTTCCAGCGCCGACTTACACCACTTCAATGGCTCACTAACAACTCCTCGGGCATCTCCATCCCAGTAGCCAGGACTATCCAAATTGCTTTTATCCATTCAGTTGTTGATTACCTTTCCCCTGCTCTGATTCAACTTTCCAGGGCTACTCTTGAAACTTTAGAAAAATTTCAGAATAGAGCAATGAGAATAATTCTCGGTTGACCAATGTCGACCAGGATAGTGAACATGCAGCGTGAGTTGCGTCTTCCCCCATTAGTGGAGTGAATTTATTCTAATGTTACTTGCTTCACTGTCAAGTGCCTCCATTTCCCACATCTTTCACCCCATTACTCTCAGTTAGTCAGGACTTCTCTTAGACCAAAATACCCGGTCCCTCCCATACTGCCTGCTGGACGTACTCTTATAAGGTCTGTTTCCTCTGTGCTCCGTGGTCTTAATATAGATATAATGGTGGTGGACGTCTCCCCAGGGCCCCCTCCGTGGATGCTACCAACACCTGATGTGAGCTTCACACCTACTTCCAAGTCGGAACTGCCTTCTCTACAGCGGCAGTTGACTCTGGAACACATAGAAACAGTGAGGTCCTCCATCACAGATCTATACTGCCTCTACACTGATGGCTCATTGCAAGTGGATGGTGCAGCAGGTTGTGCCAATTTCTCACCTGACATGGAGTCACCTCCAGGGGCCTGGGTTTGCCGTCGTCTCTGTAACCACTCTAGCTCAACATTGTGTGAACTGTATGCCATTCTGGATGCTGTTAGTCTTGTTTGTCAACGTGGAGTGAATGCTGCCATTTTTTGTGACTCCAAACCTGTCCTTCATTCTCTCTCTAATGTTCAGCCCACACACTCTACTGTTATTCAGCAGATTTTATCGTTTTTGTCCTTATTGCGTCATCGTAACTTGACTGTCAAAATTTTATGGGTGCCATCCCATGTAGGTTAACGTCACATTGGTACAGTTGACAGACTCGCAAAGGAAGCCTGCCATCTGCCTCCTCGTGGTGCTGGACGTCCTCTCTCCCTGACATGTTACCTCTCTAAAGTTCGCTCCGCCGCTCTCCTCCCTGTACTGCGACGCAGGGATGCAGAGAGGCCCTTCAGCATCTCCATCACACATTATGAATCTGTCTGCCGTCACAAATATTCCTACCGTAGTCGAGGCCTCATGGTTCGGAGGCACAATGTAGTCTCAGCTCGTTTAAGGCTTGGCTACCGGCCACCATGGCAGGTTGCTAGGATGCAGGGTGAGCCTCCCTTCACTGAGTGTCGCTTGTGTCGAGCGCCTCGTGCTAACACTATAGAGCACTATTGCCTGGCCTGCCCCACTGTCCGACTCTTGCTGCCCTGGGGCCTGCCACTTGATGTGGTTTGTCGAGACACCTGCTGAACCACCAGGTTCTGGAGGAATTTCTGGTACGCCACCCTCGTTTTGGTGGATTTAAATAGGTCATAATGTAAATATTTGTCTGTATGCTTGTGCTCCATTCTGTTATGTTTTCGTGATGTGTGTGTGTGGTGTGTGTGTGTGTGCATGTGTATATGTGGTTGTAGTCATTTTATTCTCATGGGTCCCGCCTACCGGTATGTATTGTTGCCTGCCTGTTGATTGACGCTACGGTGCAATTAATTAAAAATTGAAAAAGAAAAAAAAAACTCTTTTCTGCACCATCACCCCTCATTCCACCCACCAAGCCGTCTGTCTTCCCTCCCCTCCCCCTTTCTCCGACCAGAATATGGAAGATGAAGCTTTGCCGATTCGAAATGTTGTCTTGTATATGCACATGAGCTCACACAAACGAAGCGCTGTTGCCACGTTAGCCAAGCCAAGTGAGGGGTGGTCCAGGTGGAAATCTTGTAGAGTGTACAGCTCCGAACTGATCAAGGGTCCACACTTCTTCCACCAGCGACTTGGTTTGGGCCTCGTCGGATCTGGCAACAGTTGCAGGTGGAGGGAGAGAGGAGAGAAATGTGGGCGGGGCTTTATAGGAGGTAATGTGGGAGGGTAACGAATAATCAGGTAGATGAGACGTGTGTCAGGAGGAATGAATATATCATACACTGTGAATGGTATCGAATCACCAATAGTTTAAAGCAGGGTTTTTCAAACTTTTTCAGTCGTTACCCACTTTTTACTATGACATCATTCTCGCGACCCATACAGAAAGATCTTTTACAAATGACCAGAATTATCAAACAAAGAAAATGCAAGGCCAGAAACTGAAATGCAATAATTATGATAAAAAGGCATTCTAACCAGAATTATAAACAGAATTATAAGCACTGCCTCACCTACCCCTCCAGTCTCACCCCAACCTCCCTGGAGTGAAGACGTGTTCCTGGCGCTCTGCCTGTGTTGTTGTTTGTGTTGTTGTTTGTCTTGTTTCTACGTTCTTGTTTGTGTGTTGTGTCTGTTGTGTTATAGGGGTTGTTTATATTTTCTATCTCGTTTTTTTTGTGGTTTTGCTGTTTGTGGTTTATTTGTTTTATTGTGGTTCTGTGTGTGTATGTTCGTGTGTTCGTTTGTGTTCAGTTGTTCGCTTCCTATCTAGGCCTTGCCTGGCCTGATGGAGAGCGCGGATTCGGATGTGGCTTCCTGTCTTGAGGCCGACTTGGCCATGTCGGAGGAGGATGAGTCTCCTATCGAGGATCACTGGCCTGACCTGCCTTCTCGCAACCCTCCCTCCCTCTCCTCGGTCACTCCGCAGTTCAGGTTGCAGCCTTCCACCTCCTCAACCTCTACCAAGCAACCCGTTGATGCCTCGTCCGACTCCTTGCAGGATTCTGATGGTGTGGACTGTTTGCCTCCGGCTGCCAAGACTGCCAAGGGTGCTTCAGCTGTGCATGACGTACCTTCTCTGCCTCAACGTGGTGTTTCTTCCTTGTATACCAACTCCTTGCCCTCGTCCAACCTTCCTGCTTTTGCCCCAAGAAATGCCTATGTCAAGCTCTCCTTCTCTGGGAACCCATCTACGGACACAAAGTTGCGTTGGTTGTCTGATGTCAACAGGGCCTTCCAGCTGCAGCGTGAACTGGCTGAAGTGAAGATGGCTGCTGTCACCTCCCGGTTTGTCTACATCTCTAGGAAGTGTCAGGATATCATTGATAGAGTGAAGGCTGGTGAATTTTTGTCTTTGCCTCTCATTCTCGAAGATTCACCCGAGAGGCCTCGTAAGTTCCCCAGCTACATCCTTACCCGTTTTCCTATTGATATTGACCCGAAACTTGCTAAGGGATACCTTGGTGTGTACTTTGCCCGTCGTTTTTTCCAAGATGGTTCCCCCATTAGCCGTATTGTTGTTGTCTGGAGTCAACCTGATCCACCTCCAAATGAGATTTCCTTTGATTTCCTCCCTTGTCTTCCACCGTGTGAGGTGAGGAAATTTCATAATGACCAGCCTTGGTGCTACAGGTGCTGGGGTGTGGGGCATATCTCCCGGTACTGTTCTGCCAGGCCGAAGTGTGCATGGTGTGCTGCCGACCATGATTCCAAGATGTGTCCTGTCAGGGGCGAACCATCATGTCCTGCTGCCTCCACCTCTGAGCCTTCACCTCCTGAGGATACGTCTCGATGGAAGTGTCCACGATGCCTTCAGCCAGGGGTTTACGTGTGGCATGGATGTACTCGACGTAAGGTCCAGGCTCGTGTCACTACTATTGCTCCGCCTCCACCACCACCACCTCCCCAGTCTGCTCCTCCTACCAGCCCTGCCTCACCTCCAGACCTGGCCCTCCGCAAGTCTGTTGCTACCCTCATGGCACGATGTACGGCTATCGAGAACCGCTTTTCTGCCCTTGAAGCCAGGATTGATGGGCTATTTGCCGCGCAGGCTGCCAATGACTCCAAACTCTCCACCTTAGTCGAGGCTCAGCAGGCCATCATCTCAACTGTAACTACCCTTATCGAAAAGATGGATACTGTTGCATCTCGCCTTGAAAAGCTTTTCGAGTCAGTCCCTTCTCCTGGTCCATCTTCTTCTCCAGGTTGCTCATCTGCCCCCACTCACCGGACTTCTACCTCCAAATACAGAGTTCGCTAGTGATTGCCGGCTGGATGTCATCTCCTGGAATGTATGTGGTATCACCAGTTATGCTAAGCTCACTCAACTCAAGGCCTATGTTTTTCGTCATCATCCCAGTGTTATTTTTCTCCAGGAAGCATTTCCAGGACTGCTGCTCACTGCTGGGCAAGCTCCTCCTTTCTCAGGTTATGTGCCATATGTTCATCTGGTAAGGAATGGTCTCCTGACTTACATACATAGCTCCTTGCCACATCGCCTTTTCCGTACCTCCACTGATCCTGACATAACATTTCAGCTATTTGAGGTTCTACCTGGGAATGGAGTACTACAACTATGTAATGTCTATTCTGCCCCAGCTAGACTCACTCTTGAGGCTCTTCCTTCTCCAACAGTGCGTGGTATGGTTTATATGGGAGATTTTAATGCTCGGCATTCTGATTTGGGTGATGGTTCTGGCTCTATTAATCGTAATGGTGTTCGTCTCCTTTCATACATCCGCAAGCATCATCTGACACACTGGGACACTGGCGGTGCCACTCATTGCCAGGGAGTTACTCTGGATTACATCCTCTCGTCTGGCCTGATAGCATCTCGGGTCCAGTGCTCCTCCATGCCAGACTTATTCTCTGATCACATCGCTCTTCGGTTTCATTATTCTCTAACTGCTGGGTCAAGTGCTTCAGCCACTCGTTTGCGTATTGCTGTGCCCCCTAAATATTGCCCGACTTACATCTTATTCATGGCCCATGTATTCCCTACATTTGACATATCATCAACTGAACAGTTGTACTCTGATCTTGTATCTGCTACTCATGACTTTTATAGGCTATACGTCTCCCGGCCGCACCTCCAGCATCGCCATACTGCCCACTCCTTGATGCTGGATGCACATATACAGGAGGCAAAGGAGGAGGCTGAACGTGATGGCCTATTGTTTCAAGCCAACCCAACCCCTGACGGCTCCATCGTTACCAGATGTCTAGGGACGCTTTAGTTGCCCTGCAGGAGTTTGCTCACAGTGAGTTTTGGCAGCGGTTCATGGACAGCATCAACCAGTAAACAAGTGTGGTTTCTATGTGGCACCTCATCCGTCGGGTTGTTAAAAAGACACCGGCCACTGCTCGTCATCACACTCCCCCCGACTATGCCCAACAACTTGTCGATGCCTGGTCAGAATAATTTGCCTCAGCCAGTCAACCCATCCACATTCAAGATGCACTTACTTCCCGTGCTGCAGTCCATCGGCTACGTCTAATGTCTGCTCTGTTGCAAGATGATGACGATGATGCAGAAGAGATAACTGAGAAGGAGTTGCGAAGTGCTCTCTCTCGGGGTAGAGCTTCTTCCCCTGGTGATGATGGTATTACTTATGCTGTGCTGCGCCTACTTCAACAAGTTCCTGGGAACCCTCTACTTCGACTGTACAATCTTTGTATTCGTGATGGTTGTGTACCACGAGCCTGGACCAGCAGCACAATAATACCCATCCCTAAGCTCGGCACTGTGAAATGCAGGCCTATTTCCCTGACTTCCTGTTTTTGTAAGGTTATGGAGAGAATCTTACTCAATCGTCTCATGTACAGACTGCAAGATCGCCTTTCTCCATGGCTGTTTGGTTTCCTTCCCCAACGGAGCACACACCACTGCCTAGTCGACCTGTACACTCGCCTTAACAGGTACAGTGTGGTGGCCTTCATTGACCTTCGAAGTGCCTTCGATGTTGCTAATAGAGATGTCATTTTGGATCAACTGGTTGACTTTGGGATAAAGGGTAATCTATTACGGTGGATTCGGTGCTACCTGAGTAACAGGACCTGCCGTGTGTTTTTCAATGGTGCGCTCAGTCCTTTGCGCAGTTTTCATCTTGGTACGCCTCAAGGGGGTGTTCTCAGCCCATTGTTATTTAATATTCTGATGCATCGGCTGCTCACTTCTCTCCCTGATATACCTGGAACTACAATTACGTGCTATGCTGATGATATCTGTGTTCATTCTACCTCACCAAGGGATCTCCAGCGGTTTCTTGACTCCTTCTCTGTGTCCTCCTCTCACTGTGGCATTATTGTCTCCCCAGATAAGAGCAGAATATTCACCTGCCGCCTTCCTCAAGCTCGGCCAGTGTTCACCATTGGAGGGACTGTCATTCCCATGTGTTCCCAGTATCGCTACCTGGGCGCGCCAGTCAATATTTGGCCAATTGTCCCTGCCAGACCTCAAGACCATCCCATTGTCCAGGACTTATTGGGTCGTTTCTAGCGCCGACTTACACCACTTCAATGGCTCACTAACAACTCCTCGGGCATCTCCATCCCAGTAGCCAGGACTATCCAAATTGCTTTTATCCGTTCAGTTGTTGATTACCTTTCCCCTGCTCTGATTCAACTTTCCAGGGCTACTCTTGAAACTTTAGAAAAATTTCAGAATAGAGCAATGAGAATAATTCTCGGTTGACCAATGTCGACCAGGATAGTGAACATGCAGCGTGAGTTGCGTCTTCCCCCATTAGTGGAGTGAATTTATTCTAATGTTACTTGCTTCACTGTCAAGTGCCTCCATTTCCCACATCTTTCACCCCATTACTCTCAGTTAGTCAGGACTTCTCTTAGACCAAAATACCCGGTCCCTCCCATACTGCCTGCTGGACGTACTCTTATAAGGTCTGTTTCCTCTATGCTCCGTAGTCTTAATATAGATATAATGGTGGTGGACGTCCCCCCAGGGCCCCCTCCGTGGATGCTACCAACACCTGATGTGAGCTTCACACCTACTTCCAAGTCGGAACTGCCTTCTCTACAGCGGCAGTTGACTCTGGAACACATAGAAACAGTTACGTCCTCCATCACAGATCCATACTGCCTCTACACTGATGGCTCATTGCAAGTGGATGGTGCAGCAGGTTGTGCCATTTTCTCACCTGTCATGGAGTCACCTCCAGGGGGCTGGGTTGGCCGTCGTCTCTGTAACGACTCTAGCTCAACATTGTGTGAACTGTATGCCATTCTGGATGCTGTTAGTCTTGTTTGTCAACGTGGAGTGAATGCTGCCATTTTTTGTGACTCCAAACCTGCCCTTCATTCTCTCTCTAGTGTTCAGCCCACACACTCTACTGTTGTTCAGCAGATTTTATCGTTTTTGTCCTTATTGCATCATCGTAACTTGACTGTCAAATATTTATGGGTGCCATCCAATGTAGGTTTACGTCACAATGGTACAGTTGACAGACTCGCAAAGGAAGCCTGCCATCTGCCTCCTCGTGGTGTTGGACGTCCTCTCTCCCTGACATGTTACCTCTCTAAAGTCCGCTCCGCCGCTCTCCTCCCTGTACGGCGATGCAGGGATGCAGAGAGGCCCTTCAGTATCTCCATCACACATTATGAATCTGTCTGCCGTCACAAATATTCCTACCGTCGTCGAGGCCTCATGGTTCGGAGGCACAATGTATTCTCTGCTCGTTTGAGGCTTGGCTACCCTCCACCGTGGCAGGTTGCTAGGATGCAGGGTGAGCCTCCCTTCACTGAGTGTCGCTTGTGTCGAGCGCCTCGTGCTAACACTGTAGAGCACTATTGCCTGGCCTGCCCCACTGTCCGACACTTGCTGCCCCGGGGCCTGCCACTTGATGTGGTTTGTCGATACCTGCTGAACCACCAGGTTCTGGAGGAACTTCTGGTACGCCACCCTCGTTTTGGTGGATTTAAATAGGTCATAATGTAAATATTTGTCTGTATGCTTGTGCTACATTCTGTTATGTTTTCGTGATGTGTGTGTGTGTGTGTGTGTGTGTGTGTGTGTGTGTGTGCATGTGTATGTGTGGTTGTAGTCATTGTATTCTCATGGGTCCCGCCTACCGGTATGTATTGTTGCCTGCCTGTTGATTGACGCTACGGCGCAATTAATTAAAAAAAAAAAAATAGCCATTCCTCCTTCTCTCTCATTCTCTCTCAAAAAGGCTAATTTTTGTGCAGTGATATTGTTTTATTGAAAATTAAATACATGAATATTTGATTATAAAAATATGTTAGGTGGATTCATGTATGAACTTCATATTTATTTTATTGTCACGAACATTATTATTCTATTTTATTCCTGTATTTATTTTTGTGAGCCTGCGACCCAGTTTGCAGGAATTCGGGACCCGTAGTTTGAAGAACCCTGGTTTATAGAAGTGCATACTGCTAACGTTGGTGGATAGAGGAGGGAAGAAATGTGATGATTTGAGGCTAGGGTGAGGGGGATGAGGGTAAGACAAATGAAAGTGATTAGTTAAAAAGTAGTAACTAACAAATATAATTAGAATATCTGTTACATTATATCATTTGAATAAAGGCACTATCTTTTGTTCAGAATCGCAGTGGGATAGACTACCGAATATTATCCTTTGGATATTAGACAGCTATCCCTGTATTCCCTTTATCCCTCGTGCTTGCCCCGTAGGGGGGTATTGCCTGTAATGATGTGGACAATACTTTAAGGGTTTTGGCGCCCCTTCGGCCCCAACAACTAACTTTTAGTTCTTCAACTATCCCTCTTCTCTTTCTATTTCCTTCCTGCTTGCTGTCTCACCTCTCTATCACCGTTTTCTGGTGCTATATGACCTCGCTAATATCAATCAATCAATCAATCAAATCCCTCGTGCTTGTAGTCCACCCTATTTATCACCTTCTCCCAAGCCCGGCTGGTTTATTTTTTCGGCAGAAGATGGTTTAATTTTCTAACTTTTTTAATAATCATATTTGTCAACAAATTCATTAAGCTATTTACCAGCCTTTTATCTTCTAAATATGCATTTCCTTAAAAATAATCGATGTTAAACTTAAATAGGCACCGCTATATGGCGTTTTCAATAAACTTGGTCTAATTTTATACATAGGCTAAATATATTACAGTATCTCTCAAGTAACTGGCAACCTTACACATCCTCCCTACTGTCTTATCCCTCTCTCGCCTGCCCTTCCCTCCTTTTTTACCGTTTATCTTTTCTTTCTCATATTTTTTAATGACATGTGTGTGTTTGTGTGTGTGAATATATATTTAGAGATGTGTGTGAATATATACTTGGAAATATTTGTGCATCATGCCGTACTGTTTAAAAGAGTGTGTGTGTGTGTAAATATAATTTAGAAATGTTTGTGCATCGTACCGTACTGTTTGAAAGTGTGTGTGTGTGTGTGTTTGTGTATTTCTTCGTCTGTGTGTGTGTGTGTATTTCTTCGTCTGTGTGTGTGTGTGTGTTTCTTCGTCTGTGTGTGTGTGTGTGTGTGTGTGTGTGTGTGTGTGTGTGTGTGTGTGTGTATTTCTTTGTCTGTCTGTCTGAGTGTGTGTGTATGTGTATTCCTTCGTCTGTGTGTGTGTGTGTGTGTATTTCTTCGTCTGTGTGTGTGTGTGTGTGTGTGTATATGTATATTCCTGTGTGTGTGTGTGTGTGTGTGTGTGTATTCCTTCGTCTGTGTGTGTATTCCTTCGTTTGTGTGTATGTGTGTGTATTCCTATGTGTGTCTGTGTGTGTATGTGTGTGTTTGTGTGTGTGTGTTTGTGTGTATTTTTTCGTGTGTGTGTGTGTGTGTATTCCTTCGTCTGTGTGTATGTATAATAATAATAATAATAATAATAATAAAAGGTTTATTTGATACAGGCAGCCAAGGGCTTAAAATATGCATTATAAAATGGTGATGGAAATGGGTGATACTTATAGGAACAGTCGGCAAAAAAAGTTTCGTTACCACCCCTACGTTAATTTTAACATGGGTAAGCCCGGTAGGGTTGGTACTCCGCCGACTGGGTAGCTGTGACTCGTGTCATCCGGGACATGCTGGACGGGAATCGTCATTGCCCCGGCAGTGTCAACTTTTTTATATCAAAAGTTTACCTGATTTAAAATTAAATTTTGAGTGTTGAAGAACTCTTACTATTTAAATATTCATTATTAAACATAAGGAAATGCGTTTGAGTATTTTAGAACAAGAATAACCGTGAAATACCCAGAAAATATAGCGCTGGCTGAAAGAACGTCATTCCTACTTGCCTGCCCATGACACACTGAGGGGCATTGGCCTGGGGCATGCACTTATGGAGGCCAGAGGGTGGCGGAGGTACGACACTCACCAGTCAGGCATACCAGCATTACATCACACTGTTTTAGGGATGGTAACGAAACTTTTTTTGCCGACTGTACATATAGATGAATGAACAGACATACACAAATACATTCTCACACATATACACATAATATTCATTCACACACAGATGTACACAATTATAATCACGCATATTCACTCACACATGGACATATATTATAGTACATATATTTAAATTTAAATGTGACTTTGGTTTATCAAGGAGACTATAGAGGGGATGGGACTATTTTTATATCTATCTGTCCTAGCTCTGATGGGTTTGAGTAGGTTATAGTGACGGACGTGGCGGGGTTTGGGAATGGTGGGTGGGAGGAGGTCTCTATGGCGTGGGTGGATTAGCAATTGTTTGCTAAAGTCCCAGAGGAGCTGCTGGTGTCTGGTGACAAGAGGTGGTAAGCTGAGAGTATCCAGGGCTTGTTGGTAGGTGTTGTATGCTGTTCCCAGAATGATATGACATGCCCTCTTTTGTACCCGCTTCAGCTGCTGCCTCTGTGTTTGGTTGATGGATGAAGACCAGGCGGGGGAGGCGTATATCAGCTTGGGGATGATGAAGGTGTTGTAGATTGCTACTAACTCCTTTTGTGGTGTGCCTAGGGACTTCAGCCGCCTTAGTATATACAGGCGGTATGTGGCTGACTGGATGATGGTGCTGATGTGACTTTTCCAGTTCAGTTTTTCATCCAGCATGACACCTAATAACTTGATAATGTCCACTACTTGTACTTGGTGCTGTCCTAGTGTTATCACTGGTGGTGGTGGTGGTGTGGTAGCCGTGTGAAACTGCATCACTACTGTCTTGCCGTGGTTGATGGAGACGTTGTTGTTGTTGTTGGTCCACGTTTGGAGGTTGGTCAGGTGTTGTTGCAAGAGGTGGTAGTCAGGAGACAAGTTGTTAATTACTGTCCCAACGGTTGAATCATCCACATATTTCCAGCGAAAGATTGTATCGGTTAAGGCATCATTGATTAGGATGAGGAAGCACAGGGGTCCCATCCTAGTCCCCTGGGGCACACCACACGAGAGATATTGGTGTTCGGATACTGCACCCTGGTGACGCACTGCCTGACGTCTGTCACACAGGAAGTTTGCCAGCCATGCCATTAGACTGGGCTCCACTCCGATGTCAAGAGCTTTCCTTAGTATTACGTTATGGTCTACTAAATCAAAAGCCTTTCTGAAATCTATGAATGCAAGGGCAACTGAGGTCTTTCTTTTTTCTAGGTTACTGTATATAAAGTCTAGCAGGCTTATGAGACAATGGGTGGTTGATGATGACTTCATATTTCCAAATTGTTGGGGGTCAATTACATTTGAGATGTTGGCTGAAACCCAGTCGAACACAAAGCTTTCACATAACAGGCTCGGGAGGGGGGTTATGGCAATGGGTCTTAATTGATCAAGTGACTGGGGTTTTGAAACTTTTGGTATTGGAGTAACGTAAGCTGTCTTCCAATCCTGTGGGCATTTACTCTGACTAAGTGATGCATTAATTATTGAACAAAGGGGTTTTGCAAGCTCAACAGCAAACTCACGGTACAATTTAACGGGAAGGTCAATAGGGGTAGTGGAGCGTTTGAGCTTAAAGCTTAAGAGCTTATAGTAGACCTCATGCTCATTAACGCGTGGGGGAGGGATGGAGGGTAGGTAAGCTGGTAATTGGGCTGAGTCCAGTCTGGGCAGGGTTTGACAAATCCTGGTGAAATGGTCATTGATAAGATTAGCTACTTCCTGGCTGGTATGTCCATCAACACAGGGAATAGAAGGTGACTTTTTCACCATCCCACACAGGTCCTTTAATTTGTTGTACCACTGACTGATGTTGGTTTGTTTCAGGTGGTGAATTTTTGTTGGATAGTACAACTTTTTGGCAGCTTTAATTTCTCTGATGACCTTGTTGCGTAGCGTGTTATACCTCCTCCTGTCATCGTAGAACAACTTGTTGCGCTGCTCCATCAGCCTCTTAATCCGTGGTGTTATCCATGGTAGGTCAGCAGGGTGATTCCTAACCTCCTTAGTAGGAAAGAAGTGGTAGTAGGCCTGAGTGATGGTAGTTTGATAATTCTCCCACTTCCTGTCAACGTCACTAACAGTTAGTACCTCAGTCCACAGGTACTGTATCAGCCACTGTCCAAACTGTCTGATAGCAGAGTCTGGTGTTGGTCTACATATCTTGGTGGTATGGTTATCTTGGTGGTGGGAGGTGGTAGTGGCAGGGGCCCAAAACACAGAGAGATGGTTGCTTCTTCCCACCGGTGGAAGTGGTTGAGGTGGTAGGTACTGGTCTGTCAGGTCAGTGATAATGAGGTCTTTGGTATCTAGTTGGTTGGAGTCACCACCTATAATCATTTTTGAAGATTGATATCTTGCTCGTAGGGTGTCACATGTGTTGATGATGTGGTCGACGAGCAGGGCATGGGTGGGTGCACGTGGGGGATGATACCTTAAACCACAAATGATGGAGGCAGTGTGGCGAGGGTGACATGGAGGTCTTAATCTTACCCACATGATCTCAAGTTCCCTGGGGGTTTCAACGTTCAGGCGCTCGGCTTTGTACTTGGTGTGTGCACACATCACAAGTCCACCTCCTCGTTTTTCGGTTCTAAGACAGTGGAGTAGGTCGTAATTTTCAATGCCACACAACTCTGGTATAACTTGCCAGGCTTCTGTAACACAAACTAAATCAGCTCTGATCGTGTTCACTGTATTCACCAGTTCGTCGAATTTGTTACATAGTGAGGTCACGTTAGATAGGAACACAGAGGGGAGGTCATACCACAGGCGGGAAACTTCTATCACTTTCACAACACTAGGCGTTTTCCTCTTTTTTGTACTGCTGATTACACGAATCTTTTCCTGTCGGTTTTTTCCCTGTTTGCGATTTCTATTGTGAAATAGGCCAATAGCTTTCAGGTGACCTATTACGGCAGGTGGTGGGTAGCCAGCTCCTCGTTTGAGAGAGTATAGTGCTGGCAGGGAGTAACGGATTATCTTCAAGTCAGTGTGTTGAATGGTTGACAGATTGTTGGGCCTCATTTTGATTGTTTAGTATGTGTATTCCTATGTGTGTGTGTGTGTATTTCTTCGTCTATGTGTGTGTGTGTATTCCTTTGTCTGTGTCTGTGTGTGTGTGTACATTCCTTCGCTTGTGTGTGTGTGTGTGTATGTGTGTGTGTGTGTATTCTTTCTTCTGTGTGTGTGGGTATTCCTACGTCTGTGTGTGTGTGTGTATTCCTATATGTGTCTGTGTGTGTGTATTCCTTCGTCTGTGTGTGTGTGTGTGTGTGTGTGTGTATTCCTATGTGTGTCTGTGTTTGTGCATTCCTTCGTCTGTGTGTGTGTGTGTGTGTGTGTGTGTGTGTGTGTGTATTCCTATGTGTGTCTGTGTGTGTGTATTTCTTCGTCTGTGTGTGTGTGTGTGTATTTCTTTGTCTGTCTGTCTGAGTGTATGTGTGTGTGTGTGTGTGTGTGTGTGTGTGTGTGTGTATTTCTTTGTCTGTCTGTCTGAGTGTATGTGTGTGTGTGTGCGTACTCCTTTTTGTGTGTGTATGTATTCCTTCGTCTGTGTGTGTGTGTGTGTATTCCTATGTGTGTCTGTGTTAGTGCATTTCTTCGTCTGTGTGTGTGTGTGTGTGTGCACAGGAGAAGAGGGGGTGTCTTGAACATATAGTGTCATTATGGTTGTTATGTGATATGGCTCGGAGAAAGAAACTAACTCTGTATGTGGCGTTTGTGGATTTTTTACAAGCGTATGACATGGTCCCCAGGAGAACATTGTTTAAAATATTACGCTGATTAGAATGTGGGTCAGTGATGCTCTGTGCTCTGATTGCCATGTATTAATTAACAGAAAGTTTGATCGGGACAGTAGTGGTAACAATTACTCTGGGTGTACGGCAGGGGGTCACCTACTTGCTGTTTATTGTTTATTATAATATTTGTAAATGATCTCATAAAAATAATCAAAGAAGGATGTGACGCAGACGGATTTTTAGCATGGATACATATCTTGGTTTTAATGGACGACACGGTGCTCCTTTCAACATCTCGAGGAAATATGATTAAGAAGATTTAATTACTTCAGAACAACTGTACTGAATCATGGCTGGACGGTAATCATAAACCCTTTGTTAAACTCTATAACTGGTGTCTTAAGCAATTACTTGGAGTGAGGAAAAACATATGTAATGATGTTTGTTCCGCTGAGTCGGGATTCCCTTCCGTACATGACCTAGTTCAGTATAATCAGCATAGATTCTTTTATAAGATATGGCGGGTGAAAACTGAATACAGAAACGACCCTTTGGTATTTGTTATGAATACAGTAAAGAGTAGTAACACAGTGACGGTGAGGCTAATAACACACTATATTAATACTAATGTTACAGATATAAAGCAGGCTATGCAAAATGTAAGTGTTAGAATTTCTGAGAGTGAATCTTCAAGGAGATTAACATACAAGGATATAAACCCAAGCATCATAGTACATGACATATATAAGGTGAAACATAATGTTAATAAATATCAGAGGCTGTCCTTTACTGGGTTCAGGGTGAGTGGTCACTCTCTAGTACGTGAGACAGGACGATGGAATAGAAGGGGTCATGGTGGTGAAATCACACTGGCGTGATGATCATAAACGGTGAATAAAACCCACTCTTGTTGACGGAAATAATATATTAATCCATACAGTTTCGGTGGACACTGCCACCATCTTCAGTGGTCTAGCGAGAAGAAAGGAATGACATAGATAGTACATAGGTATGAACTTATATAAAGTTTGTGGAGGGGGGAGGGAAGGAGGTGTCAGTGGGATGGGGTAGAAGGAGGTGTCGGTGAGGGCAGGTCACGTGTTAATCCCCTTGGGCGTCACCTAGGTGTGGGTGAGGTGAGGTGAGGTGTGTGTGGTGAGGGAAGGGACATTTCTACCAAGGATCTCATTATTGGGTCTAATCTATACATACCATAACTAAGGTTGAAATAGCGGTATTTTTCAATGCACATTGATTCGATTATCTTACGTTTTCTAAAGTCGTTGTTTTTATACATCAGATGGCTACCTTGCCAATCAATTCTATGATTGGCATTACAAACATGGTTAAAAATAGCATTGCTTAAATTACACGTCTTTGTGGCATATTTATGTTCCTTAATTCTAGTTTCTAGATTTCGGCCAGTCTCTCCTATGTAAACTAGTTCACAATCTTTGCATGGAATTTTATATATCCCTGCTTCTGTCGGGGTTCTAAATTTGTTTTTTACTAACTTTGATTTAATAGTTGAGGTGTATTTAAAGGCTATATTTACATCACTTGTGTGACAAATAGACCTCACCATACTCAAATCAGAGATGTAAGGCAATGTGAGAAAACGTTTCATTTGTGTGGTGGGGTTTTTTGGAGCATAGTGAGATTGCCTTGCTTTAAGGTAGGCTTTTTTTTATGAACCTAGGGGGGTATTTTAAATTTTGAAAGATTTTCCAAATCAGCTGATTTTCTTCATGTATATGCTCTGGACTGCAAATTCTGAGGGCTCTAAGGAACATTGATGAGATTACAGACAATTTTGTGGCCGAATGATGATACGAATAGTAATGAATGAACAAATTACAACTGGTAGGCTTCCTATACACTTTGAAGCTTAGTAAATGATTAAGTTTTACTACTAATACATCTAGAAACTGAAGTATGCCATCGTTCTCCCACTCGACTTTAAAATTGATGGATGGTGCAAGGTGATTAAGCTGGTGGAAGAAATCATCAAAGTTGTCAAGGGCTGAGGGCCAAAATGAAAAAATATCGTCTACGTAGCGAAACCAAACGAGATGAGGGGGGGAGATACGTGGTAGTAGTTCCGTTTCAAAATACTCCATATATAAATTGCTTAAAATGGGTGACAGTGGGGAACCCATACCTATGCCAAAAGATTGCATATAATAGTTGTTATTGAAAGAAAAAGCATTTGAAGTTACACATAATTTTACAAGTTCTATGAAAGTGTCGACTGGCATGCCCAAATCAATATCACAGTCAGGCAATTTATTAGCAAGAAATTCTAGGACATCATTAATGGGAACTTTAGTGAACAATGAATCGACATCGAAACAAACCATTTTACCAGAGAAAAGATCAAGTTGTTTAATTTTGTCTATAAAATCAGAGGAATTCTTCACATGGGCTGGAGAAACAGTACCTATGATGGGGGCTAATTTATTGGCAAGGAACTGTGATAATTTATACGTAAAACAACCTGACTGTGAGATGATAGGACGCATTGGAATATTATCTTTGTGTGTCTTTGGTAAGCCATACATATATGGTAACTTGGGATTGATCTGAATAAATGTCTTGCTGTCTATATAAGGAACATTATTTAGGGATTGTTTCACTTTCTTGTTGAATGCTGAGGAAAGGGGTCATGGCCGCTTACCTATGAATGAAAGAATATGTGAATGTGGTAGTGTACAAACAGAGAGACATGTCCTCCAGGACTGCCCACAAACTCAAGATATTCGTAACAATCACCGGTTTGACACAATAGAACAGGTGTTTACTGTTAAGTATTTAATGGATGAAACATGTAAAATAATACACGATATACTGTCTGTTTACCTGTAAACATGTAACAAGACATTATCAAATACAGATGTTTGCAGTAGGTAGGTGTAGAAGAGTAAAAGAGTACAAAAAAAATGTTAGAGTTACAAGGAGTTACAAGGAAAAGAAGTACCCTAGGGGACCTTACGATCCATACAAAGAGGGTACCTGTGGGTTTAGTTGCGCAAGTAGGCGACCGTCCTCGAATGTGTCATGTGAAACCATCAAGGAACACTCGCACAACGGCTTAAACACCTAGACGGTGATTTAAGACTTTGTCTAATCTGGACTTGAACTGATCCACAGAGTTGCTGTTGACTACATCAGCAGGAAGCGCGTTCCAAGTACCGCAGATGCTGTATGTAAAGAATTTACCATACAGATCACGGTTGTAATGCTTCAGTTCAAGTTTGTAGCCATGATTCCTGGTTGTGCCCTCACTGAGTTGGAAAATGTCCCTGTAGTCTACATTGTCAAAGCCTCGTAGTATTTTAAACACTTCGATAAGCTGACCACGCAGTCTCCGGGTTTCCAAAGAGAACAGGTCGAGTTCTACCAACCGATCTTTATAGCTCTTGTGTCTAAGAGAGGGTATAAGTTTGGTTGCCCTGGCTTGCACTCGTTCCAATCTCGCGATATCCTTTCGGTAAGAAGGACTCTAAAATTGGACTGCATACTCCAGGTGCGGTCGGACAAGGGAATTGTACAGACAAAGTACTATCTCTTTGTTCCGGTATCCAAACTGTCGCTTTATGTACCCTAACATCCTTTGGGCTTTCTTCTCAGCCTCAATACACTGCTTTGAGAACTTGAGGTCGCTGGTGATAGTTACACCCAAGTCTTTCTCAGTATCAGTGCTTACGAGAGCATTGCCCTTAAGGTTATACTCTGTTATGGGGTTTCTGTGGCCTATATGCATAACTTTGCATTTGTTCACGTTAAATGGCATTTGCCACGTGTCGGACCACTCCCCGATCTTTCTAAGATCTTCTTGTAAGCGGGTAGTATTTCCTTCTTTCGCGACATTAATACCAAACTTAGTATCATCGGCGAATTTGGAAATCTTGGCAACCATGTCACCATCCACGTCATTAACATAGATGATAAACAGTAGTGGTCCCAGAACAGAACCTTGGGGAACACCGCTAGTAATGGGCAACCACTCTGAAACCTGTCCATTCACTACCACCCGCTGCCGTCTGTCACTTAGCCAGTTCTCTATCCAATTTGCCACATTTCCGTCTATGCCCAGTGCACGCACTTTCCGAAGGAGGCGGTGGTGGGGTACCTTATCAAAGGCTTTCTGAAAGTCTAAGTAGACAATATCGACCGCTTTATCCCGATCATGCTCACTGAAAACAAAATGGAAGAATTCCACCAGATTTGTGAGGCATGACCGGTGCTGCCGGAACCCATGCTGGGAACCCCTCGGTAGCAAATTTGATTCTAAGTGTGCTGTTATTTTGTCCACCATGATGCTCTCCATGAGTTTACAGACTATCGAGGTTAAACTGATGGGTCTGTAGTTTGACGGTTGGCTAGCATCTCCCTTCTTGAAGATAGGAGTCACCTCTGCCTCACGCCAGTCTCTACGAACGCATCCAGTCTGGATTACCCTGTTGAAGACCATGCACAGGTGCCGTGATACTTCACCATGCACTTCTTTCAACACTCTAGGTAAGAACCCATCCGGACCGGGGGACTTGTTTGCTTTTAATTCGATTATTTTTCTCTCGATTTCTTCTTGGGTGAAGACCATTGACTCCAACTTCTCACTGAAGACTTCCAAAGGTTCGGGAATGGGACCACTCTCCTCAGAGAACACTGAAGAGAAGTACTCATTTAAGAGGTTAGCATTTTCTGTATCAGAGTGCATCAATGCTCCATCCTCATTCACCAAGGGACCGATCCTGCGTCGGATTGGTTTACGGCCATTCACATAACTGAAAAACTCCTTGGGGGTTCTCTTTGCAGAGTCTAGCCACACGGACCTCCTCAGCACGCTTAGCAGCCCTTATTTTGGACTTCACGTTTCGATTCAGTCTTCTATGACCGTCAAAGTCCCCAGATGTCTTCGCTCGACGATACGCAGGTCTCCTCTCCCTTAGTAGGTTACGGATTTCCCGATTAAACCACTTCGGTTGAATGAACTTCTGACCTGTTCCCTTCAGAGGAATAAAGCACGACTGAAGTTCCATGAAGGAAGACAAGAATGACCTCCACAGATCATCAGCACTCTCTCCCTCCTCTAGTTCCATTTCAGCAACGCCTTCACGAAGACCTGCAAAGTTCGCTCTCCCCATGTCTAATTTTCTATGCACCGGGGTCACGGTCTCCATATTAGGGACCTTAACTGAAAATCTTATAAGCTTGTGGTCGCTTCCACCTATTTCTTCATTTACAGAGAGGTCCTGAATGATGTCATCCTCGGAAGTGAGGACCAAGTCGAGTATGTTAGCACCTCTTGTTGGCTCCCTTACCCATTGAGTGAGGAATTCATCATTTACAAACTCCAAGAGTGGTGTGTTCTCGGCAGAGGGCTCTCTGGTTTCCCAGTCAACATGTGTGTTGAAGTCCCCCATAAGGATGCACACCCTGCCATCCACTAGTTCACCCAGCAACTGGTATAGGTCCCTGTCCATCTCAATGAGTTGTCCAGGGGGTCTATAAAGCAGCAGGGTTCTGTATTATGCAGTGCCTATTTCTAGGTCAACTCCAAGGAGCTCGTGGTTCGATGTGATGTTGCAGGTCATCGATTTGATAGGGTTCTTTACATACAACAGCACACCACCACCCCCTCTGTCCTCTCTATCTTTGTGGAAGAGTTGGTAGCCTGGAATCACGAATTCCCCTTCAAGATCTCTGTCTGAGGTTCTCAACCATGACTCCGTTATGGCCACCATCTCGGGTTCCTCTGTCGCAACGAGGGCCCGCAGTTCCAAAAACTTGTTTCGGATGGACCTGGCGTTGAACAATAGAACCTTCAGGGAACCCCCAACTGCAGGGCTCCCTATACTCTTCCGTTTCCTGGTTTGGTCATTGTCTTGGTAGTGCTGGGGATATCCTTCTTCAGGATCTCAGCGAATGTCTTCTCTGGGGTCACTCTAGCATAGCGACGAAGGCTCTCCTCCACGCTCGGTCGAGTGCTCCTGAGACATCGTCGGACGGCGTCTTCCATTAATTTGGAAAGCACTTCTTTCCCCTTTGGTGAGAGATGTGTGCCATCCCTCTGGTAGAGGTCGTCTCTACCAAAGAGTGAGGTGTAGGGGTCCACAAAGAACACCCCCTCGGCAGTACACAAATCAGCCAGGCGCTGATTTACTGCAATGTTCTTTGACAGAGCAGTCCCTAAAGGGCCTCTCCTTGGGAGCATGCCAACAACTACCCTTCTGCGGGTTTTTAACCCACAGTCATCTACTGCACCGAGCACATCCGAGAGGACTCCTTCGGTCATGCCTACTCTACCATTTCTCAGGTAGATGTCATTACCACTCACCATGAGTGCAATGACAGCAGATCTGGACGTTTGGATCCTCTCAGCTTCCTTTCGGAGGTCAGCATTGCCACAACCTGGCAAACAATTCACCTTCACAAAAGTGTGAAGGTGATCTGCCATTAGGGGTTGCAGCCCTCGTGCCTGGGAATCACCTACAATGTGTATATCCACAGGCCTCTCCTTGGTAGGAGCACGAGATGCCTTGTGAGGAACCCGAGAGTGTTTTGAATTCCTGCCGGGCTCGTCACTTCCTCCAGGTTGCTTCTTCTTCGTCTTCATTTCCTTCTTATTTGATTCCTCACTTTCCTCTAATCCCTCCTCAACTGTCTTCTTGGGTTTTTCTCCCTTCTCCATATTCCCCTCCTCTTTTCCATCACACTTTTCTGCAGTCTCTTTTCCTTCTGCAGTCTCTTTTCCCTCTTCATTGTTGTTGTTCTTTTTCTTGTTGTTCTTCTTCTTGTTCTTCTTCTTCTTGTTCTTCTTCTTCTTGGTCTCTACCGCCGTGGTGGAGCTCTCCGGTGAAGAAGCTCCTTGGACTGCCTTGTCTCTCACATGGCAGTCACACCTCTGTGAGTCCATTCAGAGAACTTCCTCCTTTAGGGAGTTGTTCTCCTTCGTGAGCAGTGAGATGTGCTTCATCAACCTCTCCTCGAGTTTGCAAAAGTCGCAGACACTCGAGGAGTCTAGGTCGCTCGCACTCCTCCCGCTGAAGCCCTCACACCAGCGGTACACCTTGCATGTAGTACATGTAAATTTTCTTGTTGATGGACCAGTCATCTCGCTCTAATTCAATTTAAGACCAATAATACAAAAGAAAGGGTAATGTGATTTGGTCTCGCATAAGTCTCGTCCGCCTACTTCCAGAAGGTTTTCGGTCGTTCGGCCAACAGAAACCTTATGAGCCAAGCACACCAACCCTAAGGTCTCCCCTGGGCCGGACGGCCCCAATCGTGCCGCAGCTCCCAACTGAGCAGCACAAGAGTCCTAAGTAAATGGGACTCTGATTTTTCGACAGGGGTGCTTGAAGTGTAACCGTCGTCCTACTAATCCCTACTAATCCTCCATCTGCGGCCAAACTTAAAGCAAATAGTAAAACTAAATGTCCACGACTTAATCCGAGATCTTTTACTGGCCTGGCAGCCAGCGAGGCACAAAAGCTCTCTCACCAAAGAGAAGTCGAGCCTTTAGGCACATAAGAACGGTCACAGGGAGCTGGTCAGGCTTATTAATCTAAGAGAATACCTACGGGGGTCCTGAGGTATCTCCATTACTCGTACCCCACACGCCTGAGATCCCTTCAATCTCAGCCCTTTCGAAACCTGTGAGCGTTAAAAGGCGTTGTTTTAGGAGGTTCCAAAGCCTCCCTTCTCACACGGCATAAGGTAGCTGGTGAGGTCCTTAACAATAAAAACTTATATCGAAAGTGATGAAGATTTTTTTTTTTTGTTTTTTTTTGTTAGGACAGTTGAAGAGCAGTTGTGAAACTTAATATTAACATGAAGATTTGACAACTCTTAGTCAGGATCCTAATAACGCTACCTTTCTGGCACGGGTAACCCAACTGGACTAAATGTCCCCCAGCATAGCTAGCAAAATTCAAACAGATCACACAATCTATCTATATGTGTGTATTTCTTCGTCGGTGTCTGTGTGTGTGTGTATTCCTTCCTGTGTGTGTGTGTGTGTGTGTGTGTGTGTGTATTTATTCATCTAAGTGTGTGTGTGTGTGTGTGTATTCTTTCGTCTGTGTGTGTGTTTGTGTGTGTGTGTGTGTGTGTGTGTGTATTCCTACGTCTGTGTGTTTGTCTGTGTGTGTGTGAATGTATTCTTTTGTGTGTGTATATTTCTTTGTCTGTGTGTGTGTGTGTCTGTATTTCTTCGTGTGTGTGTTTGTGTACTTCTTCGTCTGAGTGTGTGTGTGTGTGTATTCCTTCGTCTGTATGTGTGTGTGTATTCCTTCGTCTGAGTGTGTGTGTGTGTGTGTGTGTGTGTGTGTGTGTGTATTCCTTCGTCTGTGTTTGTGTGTGTGTGTATTCTTTCGTCTGTGTGTGTGTGTCTGTGTGTGTGTGTGTGTGTGTGTGTGTGTGTGTGTGTGTGTGTGTGTGTGTATTCCTATATGTGTCTGTGCGTGTGTATTCCTGTATGTGTGTGTTTGTTTATTCTTATGTGCGACTGTGTGTGTGTGTGTGTGTGTGTGTATTCCTTCGTCTGTGTGTGTGTTGGTACTCCTTCGTCTGTGTGTGTGTGTGTGTATTCCTTTGTCAGTGTGTGTTTGTGTGTGTATTCCTATGTGTGTCTGTGTTTGTGCATTTTTTCGTATGTGTGTGTGTATGTATTCCTATGTGTGTCTGTGTGTGTGTGTAATCCTTCGTCTCTGTGTGTGTGTGTGTGTGTGTGTGTGTGTGTTAGTGTGTGAGTGTGTGTGTGTATTCCTTCGTCTGTGTGTGTGTGTATTCCTTCGTCTGTGTCTGTGTGTGTGTGTGTGTGTATGTGTGTGTGTATTCCAATGTGTGTGTGTATTCCTTCGTCTGTGTGTATGTGTGTGTATTCCTATGTGTGTCTGTGTGTGTGTGTATGTGTATATCTTCGTCTGTATGTGTGTGTATGTGTATATCTTCGTCTGTATGTGTGTGTGTTTGTATTCCTTCGTCTGTGTGTGTGTGTGTATTCCTTCGTCTGTGTGTGGGTGTGTGTGTGTGTGTGTATTCCTTTGTCTGTGTTTGTGTGGGTGTGTATTTATGTTAGAAAAGATTTGATGAGACAGACTAGGGTTTTAAAGCAAGAGTCAAACGGAGAGGTGGAGCACCTACTTATCTATATTCTCAAGTGGAAACTAGTATTGTCAACAATTTATCGACCACCATACTGCTCTACAGATAACTTTACAAATACAATACCATCAATAGAATCAGAGGTAATTAACCTAGGCAACCCAGAACGTAACATTATAATACTTGGTGATTTTAATCTGCCAATCATTAGATGGAACGAACCCAATGGGACAATAATATACGGAGGATCGGCCTCGGACCCACAGCAATCTGACTTATTTCTATCGTTTATGGACAAATTCCTACTTAAACAAATGATAGACACGCCTACTAGGAAAAATAATAATTGTCTTAGAAAGCGGACAAAACGCAGATACTATTTACTTAGAATTTGCTACGGCGTTTGACAAGGTAGATAACCTTATTTTAACAAAAAAATTAGAATATCAGTTTGGCATTGCTGGAAAATTACTAGACTGGATCAAAGATTTCTTTGCACATAGAATGCAGTCAGTTGTGGTAGAGGGAGTCGAGTCGGAGAAGTCAAAAGTATTAAATGGTGTAGCCCAAGGATCAGTGATCGGACCAGTGTTATTTCTAATGTTTATGACAGATATGGATGAAGATGTAAATTACTGCCAAACCACCTCGTTCGCAGACGACACCCGGATGCATATTTACACTTTCTGGTAGAATATAAACATAGGGGAAATTACAGCCAATCAGAGCCCGCGGAGCCCAGTAATGACGTCATAGAAAGTATTGCCAGATAAATGCCACGAAAACACCTCTGCAATTTCAGATTTCACGGGTTCTACAGAATATCTATATTAGTGTTAAACGTATGTATTTAGTATACATCACTAATTTAACACATTATTTTCAGATGAGACTCATTCAATAAATATTCCTGTAGTTTTTTTTTTAGATGTCTTTTGGTAATGATGCGCACTGTTCATTAATTCCATCTCACAAAGTCGATAATACTTTCATCAGTTTTATATATTACTAGCAACATTGGGAAACTCTTATGCTATTAAATGCATATCACATAAAAAAATAATGTAGATATATATGTTTTGTACCAAATTGTATGAAGTACACAAAATACATGATACGAGTGTTAAATCTAATGGTTTGTGACCCTGTTCTGTGTTCCCCTTAGAGAGTTACGTTCTTCCTTTAGTTTTAAGTGGTGATTGTATTTTGACGTAATTATATTATGATTTTGATGTAATCATATTACGATTGTGATGTATTTCCCTTAAAATTATACCTGGTAGAGAGAGATGAATGAATGAATGCGAGTAGGCCTTGCATAAGTTACCTTATTTTACTAGGCATTTTTCAGTACAGTATCAAATGTAGTATACTGTACTACCACCTGGCTATTGCTAGGTGCTGAAAAATGGTCTTATTCAATAGTGAGCAATTGACCATATACTGTAATACATAACCTAACCTAGATCATGGCAAAGTTAAGACCTAACCTTATTAAAGCTGTGCTGTATATCCTAAACAAAATGTTGTCTCATAATTAGGTCTTGTATTACTTGATTACCCTCTTGGAGAAAGGGAAATGGGGTATTGATGATGATGATTCATTATGGACAAAGAAAAACCAATGATACTAAAGAGCATCTAAATTTAGTAGAAAGAATAACAGTATGTTTTCATAGAGAGAGGAGTAGAACTACTACTTAAAACATTTGAAAAAAACATTTGAAACATTTTATTATCCCTATTAGCTAATACAAAACATGTATGTACAATAAATATGAAGTGCAGGGAGCCCATTTAAAGCTTGAAGCTTTTTGGGCAGTACTGAAAACTTGGGTGCAGGACTTAATTTATGGTGCAAAAAGAAAAATATAATATATATGACAATAATAATAATAATAGTAACAATAATAATAATTAACACTGGGATAATTATAAAATAATAGTAGTGTAAATAATAATTGAAGTGATAACATTAATACAATAATATTAGTTTACAATTTAAATTGATTGATACTGTAATAATAATAATAATAATAATGATTAATAATGTGATAATTATAAAATAGTAGTATTGTAAACAATGATAAGTTACAATATCATACACTAATATTAGTATAAGATAATTATTGATTCAACTGGGGAGACACTATTACAGTAGATACATGGGCATAGATTAATAATTCAGAAGGATATGTTTTTTTAAATGTTTTTTTAAAGGAGTATATTGTGGTTAGACCTCTGATATTATTAGAAATAGAATTCCAGGTTTTAGGTCCTGAATAAGAAAGGGAGTGTTGAGTGTTAAATTATGGGCAGATATACGTCAATTTTCATGAGTACTGGTGAAGTAGGTATGTTGTGGCTGTAAGGACACAGATGTTTCACTTTTGATTTTTTTATACATGTAAATACCAATTTGTAGCTTATTTATATCAAGACGTTTAAGGGAATTTGTTTCTTTAAAGAGAGGTTGTGTGTGTGCAAAGTAGTCACTGTTTGTAATAATTCTTATTATTTTCTTCTGAAGTCTAAATAGAGGTATCAGGTGTGTGGGTTAGGTGTTGCACCAGATAGGTGTACAATAGCATAGGTAACACATGTGCGTTATATAACATTTTAAAAATATAAATGGGCATTAATTCCTTAATTTGATATAACAGACATACTAGCCTGGATAATTTAAGAATTTGGTTTGTTACATGGTGCTTAAAGGTCATGGTATCATCATACGTTATTCCTAATAGTGTATGTTTATTAGTTCTGTTTATGTTTTGGGAAAAAAATAGGGATGGAAGCATTGATGGTGGCTTATCAGTAAATAGCATATAAAATGTTTTGCTTAGGTAGATAGACAGGAACTTTTGTATACATTTCTTAGTTATTATTATATTCTATGTACAAAGAGGGACTGGCCCTAAATGCCTGGCCTACCAAAGCACATCCCAGGGATAAGGGGCAAGAGATCACAGGACCACTGTTTCTGACAGCCAGTGTGACATTAGCTGGCCTCTTGCTCAATGTCCACTGCCATGTGATTTAGCATTAGCAACATTGCACTCTATATTATGAGCAAGTTTGCGCGGACGCTTTGGTTTGGATGATAATGCTGCTGCTGCTGGTCGACGTCCTTTTCCAATGGGGGCTGCTCCTCTTGGCATTCCTGGGGACCTCCTTGCTATGGAAGTTGGTTGGCAAGGAATATTACCACGACCAACTACACTATATCTAACAGATGAGCCTGCACAGTTCAAGAAACTATTCAGCTGGTTAGGTGTTTTAACTGAACTAATTTGTTTAATAAATCTTTGCAAGGCCACTCGTGTTTCTGCATTGGCACACTGTTTAACCGCAGTCATTAGAGCTTCTGCTGCTACTTCTGAGTCTGCAGTTACATAATCAATATCTTCAGCAACATTTTCTTTATCACACCTCTCAAAATCCTCTTCATTGTTTTCTAAAACAGGATCTGATTCCACAATCATCTTCATTAGA
Organism: Petrolisthes cinctipes; assembly: GCA_033782935.1. NCBI lineage: Eukaryota > Metazoa > Arthropoda > Malacostraca > Decapoda > Porcellanidae > Petrolisthes > Petrolisthes cinctipes. The sequence goes on along the minus strand of JAWQEG010000509.1, from coordinate 1,185,687 downwards.
TCTTGGCGGTTTTCTTTAGGGATACCATGCTTACAGTCCAGAAGCCATCGCCATACTTGTTGTAGGACATGGAAAATACAGAGGAACTGCTTTGATGTAGGCCATGTGGATGCCAACGCTTTCCTCTCTGGCTCGCAGTTATCTGTAATGAAGCATTGTGGCTCCCCCCTGCCATAAAAGCCACTTTCACCAAGTGCTTCTTTGACCATGGCAAAACCTGTAAAGTAAAACAGATTGACTTCAGAAACTCGGTTCTTTACTTTTTGTCTATTTCTACAGGGATCTGTATGGTATGTGTTGAAGGCTACTCATTTGTATGTGTTACCCCTCTACCTATTTACCTTCTCTGGAAGATTACATACATAGGGGAAAATTAGAACTAGAACCAGTCAGAGAGCGCAGAGCGAATTCTTAGAAGCATTATCTTAATAAAATTATTACCTGTGTGAGAGAGAGATACAGAAATGATGGAGCAAGTGAATGAAAGTAGGTCTACATTATGTTTTGATATGTGCATACCTTATTCTAGGGAAACTTTCTGTATAGTGCTGCAAGGGCAGTATAGGCCTACTGGCTATTATTCATGATCAAGGTAAAGTATTATATCCTCAAACAAACTTAGTGGTTCCTACATAGTTTTGTTTATCTACAAAAACTACCTCACCAGCTTCTTTTAGAGCCTTGTGGGCCCTAAACATAAATGGTGTTATCAACACTACACAGAAGCTGTTCTGGTAGTGCTGATAGTTGATTACGACTTCAGGGTTTGCCTGCGCATACTTTTGGATGGCTTCAAACACAATTGGTGTGTTTAAACCGCCATGTTCTCTTTTCCGCAACATATCCCACATATACTGGATGGACCTCTGAGAAGGATTGATAGTGTGGTCAGCTTGCCCACGTATGTCATCACACAGATCCATCTTCAGCACATGATGTCGATGTGCTTGTGCTGGCGTCATCCTTGTAATAAAGGACATAATTACTCTATATTCATTATTATTATGTTCATAAACTAATAAGCGTATTTTATCAACCCAGATGATATCTATGCCAGACCTTCAAACTGATTAAGAATTATCTGCTTTTGGAAAAAATAAGTAAGTTGTTCTAACCATGGCCTCATGTACAGTCTGTTACAGTTCCGACTGGGCCACCCAGTATCGAGAGATCGTAGATGTGGCAGGAGTGTGTGTGTGTGTGTGCTCGAAAATTATACGGATCGTCAACACTCTCCCTCTGTAGTGAACATGACCCTGCCTCAAAGTTCATTCCATAGATGGCGCTGTGTAGTTGTGGAAGGAATGTGGACTGCAGGGTTGAAGTTTCGGGAAACATCTATGTTCGTGCCAATGAGTCATGAGCTCTCAGGCAGAGTGGTTGAGGAATACTATTATGGAAATTTAACAACTATCTTACACAATGAGTAGGTGAAGCTAAGGTAAAGTTGTTCGTAGCCTGAACAGTGAATATTTCTTCTTAATGGTTATCATGTTTGGCATGCAACATTGCTCAGCCGTTCTGACAGAGCTCACGTCTCGTTGCCACGATTGTTTTTTTGTTTTTCTACCAACTAGGATCGGGCAGATAGGTTGTTTTCTTTGTCCATCATATTTTGGTAAGCATTATTTGATGTTCACCTTTGATTTCGTATTTTATTTGTAAGTCATGTTACAATGTATTACATGCATAGTAAAATTCCTTCATTGCTAAATACTTTCTCTCTCTCGTAATAAAAATGTTAAAGTCAACTGTAATTCTCTCTCTCTCTCTCTCTCTCTCTCTCTCTCTCTCTCTCTCTCTCTCTCTCTGAAATAAACACCATCTTATCTTATCCTATCTCTATACTAATAAAATCGGACAGAGAGTGAGGACCAATTCCACAGTTGTTCGTTGTGATTTGTTAGCGCCCAAACGAAAGAAACTAAACTGTGTAAATGACTTGTGTCTGATTTATTGGAAGCATCTGATGAGTAAAGTATGCAGCTATTGTAATAATACAAATGCTCAATTGATAGTTTTGGTGAATAGGAATAATCAGCTTTTGGGAAATAACGAAGCCTTACAAGTGTGTTTGGGGAGGACTCTGACAAAATGACTGTGGAATCAGTCCTGGCTCCCTGACATTCTACGTTAATAAACAAATTAGTAGTGTCGAAATAAGCGATCGTTTTGCCAGTGATAATCAACTCGCATTAATTGTTAACTGGGTTATGTTTGTTTTGAACCCACAGGTGAACGGGGAAGAGGGATCACTCCTAACGACCAAACGTGTGTTTAACCTACTAATAGATTACCCCAAGTTTTGCTAATAGATACATTAATGTGTGCATAGTAGTAGGTGATCTACCAAATTTGCACACCGTTCACATAATGATGGATTTATTCCAGAGATAACGGTGTGTGGCTGTGGAGAAGAGAAGGGCGAAGTCTCAGAAAGTAGCCTAGGTGGGCAAGGTGAAATTCGTTGGAACCCCATAGAGAACGTGTGGGCTAATATGATCAACTGCTGGGAGCCAGAGATGGTGGAGCGGAGACCGGAGGCACTAATGGCTCATACCCAGGCTCAGTGGGAGATGTTCCGCAACAAACCTAACAAATTCGACGCATTGTGGCCTCTGTGCCCGATAGACTGCGTGCCGTCATAGAGAAGGAAGGTGGCTGGACTGGATATTAATTATCAATGTAAATAAAAAAATATTTTGTTTAAATAAATGTTGTTGGGTTGTCAAGGATTGTATAACTCCTACTTTGCCTATTTACATTTATAGAGTGTCCCTGTCTATTGAAATTATGAACCTGTAAAGATGACGAAAGTAGAGAATAACCAGAGTTTTATCTTTCCCCCGGCCAACGAGGGTTCAACCGCCGATTTTACAGCTGGTTAGTATATTTCTCGAATTTGTCTGAAGAGCAAGAAGTGCTGGGACCAAATGAAGGAAAATTGCTCCTAACATTTAGGAATAAAAGTAACCATAGGAAATTTTTTAAATAGTCTCATGGTCTTTCCCAACTCATTTTACCTACTTGACTGCATTTCAACCCAACCATACTTAATCTAACCTAACTGAGCGGATTGCATTGACCAGGTCAGACTTGAAAAATATGCCTCCGAATAGGGGTCCCTCTGAGTGTGCAGCGTGTTTTAAGATGTGATCTCCGGCACGGACGCGAATATTTCATATTTCTTTATAATGCAAGTAAATCTTGGTTTAATCACGTGTTCTGTCTGACTTTTACTAGGTGCTAATTTCTTTAGGATTATTACACATACAGCATGATATCGGTAATGTCAATTTAGACACATTCTTCTTTAATTTGTGCAGCTAACGTTATCCATTCATTACTTGATGACTCGAGAGAAAGATACACAGAATATGCGAGAGGGATAGTTTCGGAGTAATTTCATAATTCGTAGGATTTATGGTAACGGGTGATACAATAAACAAAGTAATAAAAATCTTTAGGATTTTATCATTATAAGGAGTCGTTACTCTGAAACGCTCATCAAATACTGACTGGCAAACTACATTCCTAGCTAAAGTAATGACCATACGTATCCGTCTGCTCAACCGGTGCATTCCAGTGAACTTCACCTTGCCCACCTACTTTCCGAAACTTCACGCTTCTCTTCCCCACAGCCACACACCGTTATCTCTGGAATAAATCAATCATTATGTGAACGATGTGCAAATTTGGTAAAACACCTACTGTTATGCACACACTATTTTTCACTACAAAAGGTTAATTAGCAAAAATCGGGGTAATCTATTAGGAGGTTAAACACACGTTTGGTTGCTAGGAGTGATCCCTCTTCCCCATTCAGGTGTGGCTTCTAAACAAACATAACCCAGTTAATATAGCAATCAATGCCAGTTGATTATCATTGGCAAATTGATTGATGGATTGATTGATTTTTGGCGCTGCAACATCGAGATCATATAGCGCCAGAAGAAGGTGATAGAAGAGGTGGGACAGCAAGCAGGAAGGAAATAGAAAGAAAAGAGACAGTTGAATAACTGAAAGAGATTGGCTGGGGCCGAAGGGGCGCCCAAACCCTTAGGCCCCCTTCACACGACGCGACCACGGCCGCGCGACCACGAGATTATTGGCCGCGCGACCATGGTCGCTTTTCATTCTCTCGACGCGACCATGGTCGCGCGGCCAAGGATATGTTGGCGCCATTCCTACCACTCACGGTCTCGTCATGGAGGTGGAAGAAGCGGCAATTGTTATTGTGATGTACTCACAATTGCGCAAGCAAGAGAGAGAGAGAGAGAGAGATTTATTGATGAAGATAGTAAACAATAAAGAGAGATAAACAGAAATAAAGATAAAGACACACTGGAAGTGATGCATAGATGGAGATAGTAAATAGAAAAGTGAGATAAACAAAAAGAAAGCAATTAAGACAAACAGGTAAGAACATATATAATACCCAAAATCAACACGTAGGATATAAATACAGGAAATAAATGAAAGAAGTGTATGAACATATTATAACACATTTAAATTCCCAGTTATAGTGAGTGACATTGGTTGAAGGAGGCTTTGAGGAAAATAATCAAGTGAAAATTTCTAAAGCACATTATTTCCTCCTTTCTGTAATATCATACTTTCATGGGTTTCCTCCGTCCTCTGGTCAAACGACGACAATCTCGGTCCTCTGGTCAAATTAGTGGGAGAGATTCTTGTGAGTTAATTGGAAGTCTACTGAATCCTCCAAACTATGTCACAAAACACATTCCCTATTACTAAACATTGATGTGAATTGTTTCCTGGGTTAGTTAGAGCAGGCCTCGATTGAACTTCCACAATAAAATGTTCAGTATCAAAGTCTTCCTACATGATCACACACATCTGGTCGCGCTGATGGTCGCGTCTCGTCTGAATAGTTCCATTTGTTTCTACGTAAACATGTGGTCGCGCGACCAGGTTGGCCGCTCACTTGGTCGCCTTCCCTGGCGACAAGAAATCTGGTCGCGCGGCCAGACTTGGCAGCGCGACCCCGTGTGAAGGGCTCCATCTAAACCAATACAAGCATATGGTCGCGCGGCCATGGTCGCGTCGTGTGAAGGGGGCCTTAAAGTATTGCCCATATCACTACAGGCAATAACCCCCTACAGGGTCTAAAGGAGAAAGGGAGAAGAGGTGGAGATGAGGGAAAGGTGAAGAAAGAACAGGATAAGAAAAGTGAAGAAGTTAGAAGGAGGTGAAGAAGAATCTATCATTGGCAAAAATATCACATATTTCGACACTTATTTGTTTAACGTAGAATGTCAAGGAGTCAGGGCCGGTCCCACATAGTCATTTTGTTTGTCAGATTCCTCCCCAAACACACTCGTAAGCCTTCGTTATTTCCCAAAAGCTGAGTATACCTATTCACCAAAACTATCAAGCACTAGTATTATTACAATATCTGTAAACTTTACTCATCAGATTAATCCAATAAATCAGTCAAAAGTCATTTACACAGTTTAGATTCTTTCGTTAGGGCGCTAACAAACTACAACGATCAAATGTGGAATTGGTCCTAAATCTCCATACGATTTCATATATAAATAGACTGGATAAGATAAGATAGTGTTCATTTGAGAGAGAGAGAGAGAGAGAGAGAGAGATTACAGTACACTTTAACGTGAGAGAGAAAGAGAGAGAGTGAGAAGGAGTATTTAGTAATGAAGGAATTTTACTATGCATGTAATACATTGTAACGTGACTTACAAATAAAATACAAAATCAGAGGTGAACATCAAATAATGCTTACCAAAATATGATGGCCAAAGCAAACAACCTATCTGCTCGATCTGCTCGAGTTGGTAGAAAAACAAGAAAACAAGGCAATGTTGCATGCTAAACATGAAATTCATTTAGAAAAAATATTCACTGTTCAGGCAACGAACAACTTTACCTTAGCTTCACCTACTCATTGTGTAATGTAGTTGTTAAATTTCCATAATAGCATTCCTCAACCACTCTGCCTGAGAGCTCATGACTCATTGGCACGAGCATAGATGTTTCCCGAAACTTCAACCCTGCAGTCCACATTCCTTCCACAACTACACAGCGCCATCTATGGAATGAACTTTGAGGCAGAATCATGTTCACTACAGAGGGAGAGTGTTGACGATCCGTATAATTTTCGAGCACACACACACACACACTTCTGCCACATCTACGATTTCTCGATACTGGGTGGCCCAGTCGGAACCGTAACAGACTGTACGTTGGATATACAGGGAACTGTTTTTTTTTCTGATATGGATTCTGCATAGCCTAATCGTGTAAATTACCATGCACAGCTTAAAACTTGAAGTTATCTACTAGTACAGTACAGCATAAAATTATATAGTTATCTATGTATAAGCTCATTCATAAGATTATGCCTTATCATACTGTAATACTAAACTGTACTACACACTATTCCAGGCATATAACATACTCAAAGGATGAGAAGGTGCATAAAGTTGTCCACTTGACATTTCTGGAAAGAGGGATGCATAGTGAATGATAAATATAAATAATGTACCAATGTATCACATAATTTATATCTACAATGCTTTAGTTGTGAGTGAAAACAGTGTGTCAGTATGAATATTTTGCACTTTAAAATCACCAGTGTACTTGCAGTACGGCAGTAATGGCACCCAAAATTATTACACAAGTATATTGTAATATTAACCAAAAAACTTGTATTTTACAATGCCCATCAATATCTGTTCATGATATTCAACGTTAACAGTTTGGGCTTAAAAATATTACCTTGTTCAAAGTACATCTCAAAAACCTTCTTTGTACTTAAAGGCACCCTCAGCTGGTTGAGACCATCTGCTGACTCAAGTGGGTGATTATGGTGACCGAAGATCTTCACAAAGCATGGAAAATTCCTCACGAGTTCAGGAGACCTCTTGTGCACAATGCTGATGGTGACGTCCATAAATACTTTGCATCTGTAAACATTGAGAGAAATATAGATTTAAGTAGGTTATTTCAATGAGAGTATTTTTGTCAAAGCTATACAGTACTCCGTTGAACAGTTCATTGCATCTGGTTGGAAGTGCCCTTAGGAATGTGGGCAACAGCCCTGGATATAAATCTATTTCCAATGCATTTCCATACTTCACACATTAACAGAACAAAATGAAGGGTGCATTTTGAGAAGTGGGCAATCTTTTTTTTCCAAACCTAAATTAGACAAGATATAATTACCTAAACTATTAGGGAATATCATGTATGGTAATTCTGCATAAGAGTTCCACCAAGATTTTCCCCACTTTTTGTACTTTTTCATGCATCATTTTACTTGATCTATTAATTGTTGGTCGTGATATTGAGGAGAAAACTTCATTTTTTACCTGACTTGAACTGACCTAACCTAATCAGGACTAAGACCTAACCTATGCAAACTACCAGGACCTAACCTGGGCAAACTTCCAGGATCTAACCTAGGCAGACTACTGGGACTGTCCACTGTGTACAAGGGAAGGAGAACACTGTACTTAGGCTCTGGTGTGCTGCAATTTTTCCATAGGCTGTTATGGAAAAAATAAGTGCAATCTCATCTTAAATTCATTACACACCAACATACTATTGTCCAATAATGAAAGACATAAATTGTAAATATTTGCCACGTGTAACTCTTATGCAGTTTTACCAATATTATAATTTGACAGACACAGTTTGATAATTCAATAGTAGGAAATAGGAAACAAACAATCATAGGCACATGGGACCCTGCTAAACACTGACTAAACTGTGTACGTAAGTTAGCAATAAATACAGTATCGATTTAATCAATGATACTTATATATAGACCATACTTACCCAGTTGAAGTCTTAATTTTCCGTTTGTGCTTTGAACCGTGAAGACATATCAACTTCTGTCTAAAAAGTTTTCTTGTGCCAATTGAGTAGAGCTTGTAGGAGTTGAAGCACTGGCGATTTTTTACCGAAAAAACCTCCCTCCAATGCTGGAATTCCTCCCTAGACTTAACGTTTGTTCTAAGACACAAACAGTCCTCTTTTCTCTTGATATCGACATTTTGAAAGCCTTCTTTCTCAAAATTAAGATCGATATTCATTGTTCGTACCAACAGTTACAGTGCACACAGGGCTGGTTTGAATGCGCGGTGGCTCTGTAACGTAACTCTCTAACACAGAACAGGGTCACAAACACAGAGCTATAAACATAGAGCTCGCCACCCCCCCCCCCTGGCGTGTCACCACCAGAAGTGGGTTGGCGGCCATGACAGATAGCCCATCCCCTCAACCCGCCAGCCTGGTAGCTTATGCCAGGGTAAGATATTATTTCATTTATTCGGTCTTTTATTGGTGATATGGTATATTAACTACATTATAGTGACTCACAATATAACTGTGGATAGAAACAAACTATACAAGTACGTACGGGAGTTCAAAGCGCGCGCCAATGGGCTATTCAAAATGGCCGCCGACTTGTGACACTCCTCCCCTCTCTAATAACACAGGGTTAAGCGCTCTAGATTTGTAGCTCTGTGGTCACAAACCATTAGATTTAACACTCGAATCTTGTATTTTGTGTATTTCATACAATTTGGTACAAAACATATATATCTACATTATTTTTTTATGTGATATGCATTTATTAGCATAAGAGTTTCCCAATGTTGCTAGTAATATATAAAACTGATGAAATTATTATCGACTTTGTGAGATAGAATTAATGAACAGTGCGCATCATTACCAAAAGACATCTAAAAAAAAAACTACAGGAATATTTATTGAATGAGTCTCATCTGAAAATAATGTGTTAAATTAGTGATGTATACTAAATACATACGTTTAACACTAATATAGATATTCTGTAGAACCCGTGAAATCTGAAATTGCAGAGGTGTTTTCGTGGCATTTAGCTGGCAATACTTTCTATGACGTCATTACTGGGCTCCGCGGGCTCTGATTGGCTGTAATTTCCCCTATGTTTATATTCTACCAGAAAGTGTAAATATGCCACCCGGATGATTGGCAGAGTACAGACGATTGAAGATTGCAAAAAAATGCAGAACGACCTTACAAAAATATACAGCTGGGCTCAATACAACAAGATGGAGTTCAACTCATCAAAGTGCAAACTACTTAGGTATACTCACCCCAGACACGAACCACTCGACTTTATTTACCGAGATCCGGCCGGACAAACCATACAAAAGGAAACAGAGATACGAGACCTAGGCATCATTATGAGCAACAAAGCAGATTTTGACACTCAAATAGACAACATGGTGAATAAAGCCAAACAACAGACTGGATGGATCTTACGTTCCTTTAAAACCAGGGAACCCCATGCTATGATTACGCTGTTTAAAACGATGGTATTACCAATAATAGAATATTGCTGCCAATTATGGAACCCAACCAATATTGGACAGATACGGAAAATAGAAGCAGTACAAAGAACCTTTACTAACAAATTACAAAACATAGATGACATGAATTACTGGGACAGACTTAAATATCTAAAAACTTTACTCACTGGAGTGCAGAAAGGAAAGATATTTCATAATATACATCTGGAAAATTATCAACCGACACACACCGAACCTTAACCACCCCAATACTATCCAAGTGAAGGACACAGGCAGACGTGGACCATTATGTGTTCTCCCAAAGTTAAACAATAAGTATCCACATGTTACCACTCTCTAGGAAAAGTCCTTCACTGTGCATGGTCCCAAACTATTCAACTGTCTGCCGAAAAATTTACGCCAATTAGACTGACCACTATCAACATTTAAGAAAAAACTCGATGAATTCCTGATCACCATACCAGACCCAAGGTAAAATAAAGACGAGAAGGTAGGTTCGCGGGGGGGGGGGGGGGGTGAGGGAGAGCCAGAACACCTCTCCACCACGCAGGTGGATGATGACGTCAGTGTAAATCTCGAGAGCAGGTTCTGAGGGCTGACAGCTGTCAGTCACTCACGTACCAGTGTGTGGAGTGAAGCTCCGTTTTCTAATTGTAATTTCTCCCACTCTATATTTACTTTTATTTTAGTATCAAAAATTTTCTCTGCACCAAATATAATTGCTTAATCACACAAAACCTGTGTTGAAATTTAGGTTTATTATTTTTATGGGTGAACATGGGTTGTATTGTATGGACCAACTGATTTGTGTATTTTCTTAGTTATGTGGTTAACTAATTGCCTTCTTCTATTTCTTCCACACACCTCCTTTTTCATAGCACAGCTCCCTCTCTGGATGTTAATATTATGACATTATTATTATTATAGGAACTAATTTTGTACATAATTACTTCATAGTGTACTGGATGGAAATACAACTATCTTTTGAACTTTATAAAATGTAAATGTTTTTTACATGATACTACTGTATGTGATTTATACTAAAATACACTTGTGTATTATATTCTAAACATACATTTCATGTGCTCGAGGTGTGTAAAGTTATAAAGATATTTTAAATGAATAATATTTAAAACGGTTATGTGCCAATAATTTTCCCCGTTGCTGATTGTAGGGCAATAAAATATACAGTTACAATATTTTGTGAGTGTGAGGTTGAGAGATATGTAGCAATCCTCATTACATTGCTTTTAAATGGTTTTAATACAAGTAATTATTTTGTCATCCTTCATTTGTTATAATCCTCATTTCTATATATTAACTTAACAATGAAAGGAATATGTTGACAAATAAAATAATTTTTTTTCTCTCTCTCTCTCTCTCTCTCTCTCTCTCTCTCTCTCTCTCTCTCTCTCTCTCTCTCTCTCTCTCTCTCTCTCTCTCTCTCTCCTCTCTCTCTCTCTCTCTCTCTCTCTCTCTCTCTCTCTCTCTCTCTCTCTCTCTCTCTCTCTCTCTCTCTCTCTCTCTCTCTCTCTCTCTCTCTCTCTCTCTCTCTCTCTCTCTCTCTCTCTCTCTCTCTCTCTCTCTGTTAATAAGGCCGGATCACTTAATCTAGGCAGTTATGCATCTTCAATCTTCATCTATCTATCAATCCATCTAGTCATTGTGAGCTGGGTAAGGAATAACACTGATATAAGTAGTACTTTAATAGCACAGTATTCTGGCAAAATATTTGTATTCACATATACTGTGATTTCCACCCAACATATATTCTTACATAAGTACACATATGAAGATGATCCTATCTCCCAATGAAAAAAAACTTCCTTTCATAAATCCTGGATCCATATAGAAACCTTGAGTACTAAAAAAAAAAAAAAAAAAATTATCTGTTTATTTGCAACATTTCCTGAAATTTTCATTCAATTCCGGTCATAATTCTTAGAGGTATTTTGCAAATAAACATACTAAAGAACTCCGGCTAAAACATAACTTAGTTTGGTGGAGATACAGCTCTACATGTAAAAGTCACACTTGAGGAGTAATGCCAGTATTATCTGAAAACATCATGATGTAATTGTACAGTTTACCATACATCCAGATGGTTTTCTTTAAAGATTACATTTTCTTCCACCTCTCTCTCTCTCTATCTCTCTCTCCACCTGTGGATTTTCGATGACATCACGGTGGAGGTGAGCGAAAGGGGGGTGCTGAACCTACCTTATCGTCTTTATTTTACCTTGACCAGACCAACCCGCTCTTCCACATTCCTATCAACCATCGTTGTGACCCTGGACACCCAGATGTCCCAATCTATATTTCAGGAACTTCAGGTTTGTGTCTGTGTGTGTAATAATAATAATAATAATAATAATAATAATAATAATAATAATATTGGGTTTACTAAGTAGTAGCAGCTGGTAAGCTGAAAATTTACATATTACAATAAAACAATAATGGTAAAAATAGGAATGAAAACAAATAGACACAAAAACATATGGGAGAAAAATACATATACGTGAGGACATACATACATACACACACATGAATACATACATACATACATACATACATACATATATATATATATATATATATATATATATATATATATATATATATATATATATATATATATATATATATATATATATATATATATATATATATGTTGTACCCGGTAAGGATAATGACACATTAACGCTAATGGGCAACGCATTTTTACTGGGCAACGAAAATTGCGCATTAGTGTTAATGGGCATTTTATCGCCCGTTAATACTATTGCGTAACTATTTGTATATATCTGTTCGGGGTTTCGATAGACTAGAAGTCGAGTTGTTCGTGCCGTGCAGTGAAACACCTTGAACAAATACCAAGGGGGTGGGATTCGAAGCCACCGCCTCCCCGGAGCAGATTCGAAAATTACGTCATCGAGTCACAGTGTCAAGATTTACGGAAAAATACCACGCAGTCAGAGTCATGTCATTTCGCCGGCAAGTTTACCCATGAACGGAGTATCCTTCATTGATAAAAACATAAATAAATTTAGAGAGAGTTGCATTAGAGGGGTGTGAAGATCAAGCATTCGGCCAGTTATTTTTACCCTTTTTATAAATTAATGAAATGAATGTGTGTGAACAAATAAAACAATCTTTGATAAAAATGCATTTATTCAGATGATCTTCGCATAATTACAGAGTGAATCTAGCAATCAGTAGCTCAGCATGGAAGATTCCTACTCAGCACTTTTCACAGGATGTTGTGTCTAATGAAACTGGTTTGAACTGCTTTCAGCCCTAACGGTATATTCCACCGCCCATAGGTGTATAATGTATCGCGAACGTGATCAAAATTGGCCATTACCGTTAGTGGTTGCCCACTAGCGTTAATGGCCAAGTTTTTCCAAGTGGGCAATTCACTCTGCCCAGTATGGTTAATGAACAAAGTGCTCTAGACCATTAGCGTTAATGTGTAATTATCCTTAAAGAGCAATAGTGTTAATGGGCATTTTATCGCCCGTTAACACTATTGCGCAACTATTTGTATATATTGGGGTTGGGGTTTCGATAGACTGAAAGTCGAGTTGTTCGTGCCGCGAAACCCTGAAATAACAGTGTCAAGATTTACGGAAAAATACCAAGCAGTCAGAGTCATGTCATTTCGCCGGCAAGTTTACCCATGAATGGTAAGTGAATCTAGCAATCAGTAGCTCAGCATGGAAGATTCCCTCTCGCTGCTACTCAGCACTTTTCACAGGATGTTGTGTCTAATGAAACTGGCTTGAACTGCTTTCAGCCCTAACGGTATATTCCACCGCCCATAGGTGTATAATGTATCGCGAACGTGATCAGCCGCGGATACATTGCTCGGCCATGCTGAAACAAATAAAATGTGTTAAAGAAAAACATATACCATATTTCAATATTTTAATAAAGGATTAAAATAATAAAAAATCTGTGATTTATCCCTTTATTTGTAGTGTATATGGTGTGAGGAATAAGAGCAGGAGGAGGTGGATGAATTGCATGATTTTTTAGGTCTTCTATCACGTCAAGCATACTCCCCTCCCCCCTCCTCCTCCTCGCCATCCTTCGCTTCTAGGAGAGCCAAAGTACAGCTGCGGTCTGGAGTTCGTGGGCCACCCAGGGTTGAGAATATGAACCCCGCATCACCCTTACTTGACTGCGAGTTACTATCCAGACGAGGAGTCTCACATGTAGAGTATCTCGCTGAGGGTTGTTCAGATTGATATCTGAACTTTGAACCATACTTCTTTCTATTTTTCCTTTTTAACACCAATCACGTCAGTTACAACTTTAACCTTTAGAATACTTGTAATGGGATTATTTTATGCAGTAATGAAACATAATTACAGTACTGAATCATACTTCACGATATAAAGACACTTGCAGTGTTTTTGAAAAGCTTTGTTGCATATTAGATGCACCATGTTCCTTATAATAAGAAAATGATTCGCTTTACTATTGTGAAAATTTAAAACAAAGGAGAGTATTATTATTTATTATTTTAATCTGAATAACTACCCGTGATCCTAAATGAATTATGAACCAGTGTGTGGTGTGTGTGTGTGTGTGCGTGTGTATGTGTGGTTGTAGTCATTGTATTCTCATGGGTCCCGCCTACCCGTATGTATTGTTGCCTGCCTGTTGATTGACGCTACGGCGCAATTAATTAAAAAAAAAAAAAAAAAACCCTCTGAGGAGTAAATTAACGTCTCTCCGATTCATGGTGAGTCTCCACAGCTGCTAACCAGAACCAAATATTGCGGTATCGACTTCACCTCGGATAAAGTTATCGAAATCAAGCTTCGAAACATTTTTGTTCCTCACCATGGAACCAAGGAACCAACCCACCACCTCAATTGCCACGCAAACACACGAATATGGCTTGGCGTTTATATACAGTATTGAAATATAATCAGCAATATAGTAAATTGTCTTTTTAACTATGTGACATTCTTGTTGCTGATACACTATGAGTCATTATCTCAAGAGGTCTTACATAATATCACTTAGAGATGTTTTCAGATAAGCTAACTGCTATTTTAATCTGTAGTTCGAAGAGAATTATCATCTCAGTCATGGACACCGACTATTTTATTATTTATTGTTCCATCATCACTACTCTGAAAAATATAGATTCCAAACTATAAGTGAGATAGTAATACACTGTATATAAGTTTAGATTTATATCTGAATAAAATTGTCCTTAAATACTGACCTGTTTTCATTACTATTACTCCTCCACGAAATATTGATTACAAACTATACGTTAGAAATATTGTAAATATTTGTAGAAATTAATACATTATTATGAATGACATTATATAATGAAGTATTATTCATTAATGCAATTATATTTCACTACTTCATAAAATAGTCACATTAGTATAAGAATTCTTAAGGTTAAAGTTGTAACTGACGTGATAGGAGTAAAAAAAAAAAAAAAAAAAGTATGGTTCAAAGTTCGGATATCAATCTGAACAACCCTCAGCGAGATACTCTACATGTGAGACTCCTCGTCTGGATAGTAACTTGCAGTCAAGTAAGGGTGATGCGGGGTTCATACTCTCAACCCTGGGTGGCCCACGAACTCCAGACCGCAGCTGTACATCGTGTGGCCACCTGCGTTTGATGCTTTGCAGTGATATCACGGTGACACTCTGGTCGTCTGGCAGACATTTTTCTACCAGTCGATAGTGTGGCCGCCTGCGTTTGACGCTTTGCAGTGATATCACGGTGACACTCTAGTTTGAAATACACATAGCGTAAGCATGCCCTTTGCCCTCTCTCCTGTCAGCACCTGGAGGGGAAGGGTGAACCCCCAGCCAGTTCTGCCTGCTTGAATTTTCCTCTCAGAGCGGGTAGTTGCTTGTTCGTCGTCCGAATTTCCTGCAAGTTACAAACAGAAAATACTCCCTTCAATCAATTATAAATGGTAAGTACTTGTTATTTTAAGAGAGAGAGAGAGAGACTTCGTGCAAGTGCGCAATTTTCGTTGCCTAGTAAAAATGCGTTGCTCATTTGGAAAAACTTGGCCATTAACGCTAGTGGGCAACCACTAACGTTAATGGCCAATTGTTGATGAGGTGGGGGGGGGGGGGTTGGGGTGCGATCGGAGTATATATAAACGGAAGTTTGAGCAGAGGACAGTCGTGGGCTGCTGCCGCCACTTTTATCATTAATTGTGTGGGGGAAAACGTATTTCTACATATAGTGATGGATAGAAGAGAAACTCATCGGAGAAAATTTTGTGAAATTATTTCAGCCGAGGGTAGGCTTTGCTTCACTTCGAGGAAATTGAACAATTACATTGAACGCGTCCTCTCTGCAAAGGAGGCGGATAGAAAGAAAAAGCCTTCAGAGTACGCCTTATTAAACAGGTACGACGTGGAAACTATCAGGGACGGTAAAAATATTCTTATAAAGAAAAATTCTTCAGATCCTTACGTGAGGTACCATTGCCAACACATGAACCTAGGCACTCCCTGTGTCTGGGTGGTGGTTCCTGGCAACTCCGACGTAGTAAACGGTGATTTTCTATGAATGAAATACTCCACGTTTGAAACGGTGATTGTGATTGGTTGATTTATATCATTCTCTGTTCTTCAAGAGAAAATGGATTTATCTTAAGAGTATTTCATTAATAGAAAATCACCGTTTACTACGTCGGAGTTGCCAGGAACCACCACCCAGACACAGGAAGTGCCTAGGTTCATGTGTTGGCAATGGTACATCCCCGACTCTGAGATATTTGATGTCATTTATGACGCCCACGTCAATGTTTGCCATGGGGGACAAAAGAGAACATAGTGCGAGGTTAAAATGAACGTTGCCAACGTGACTCGGGAACAAGTTGCCCAGTTTTTATCTTATTGTATAACATGCGAGGAGAAGAGGTCGCTCAGGAAAAATAGGAGTGTCGTAAGACCAATCACGAGTGGAGGCTACAGCGAGAGGGGACAAGTGGACTTAATAGACATGCGGTCTTGTAAGACCGACGATAATTACTGTTATATATTGCACTATCAGGATCATTTTACAAAGTTTAGTGTATTGAAGGCTTCGTATTCCAAGCAAACGGATGAAGTTTCTCGACATCTTTATGAAATATTTACTCTCATAGGGGCCCCAAAAATTCTTCAAAGTGATAATGGGAACGAGTTCGTTGGCGCCCCGCTCAAAATAATGATGCAAAAATTTTGGCCCGAGACGGAGCTGGTCCATGGTTCGCCTAGACATCCTCAGAGCCAGGGATCTGTGGAAAGGGCCAATGGCGACGTCAAAAGGATGCTTTGCTCGCTCATGAAGGAGAAGAACACGTGCTACTGGGTGGACTTACTCAAACAGGTGCAGTGGACCAAGAACACGGTCAAACATAGAGTCATTGCAATGTCTCCCTACGAGGCAGTGTTCGGCCAGAAGCACGCATCACCTATGAAAATCATAGAACAGGTAAGGAATTTTGAGCTTAGTGGTGGTGATGATGATGTGACAAACTGGGGAATTTTGGTAGGTTGCTCGCTAAGCAACCCTAACGATTTTTTTTTTGTAGGGGGGGACGACTGACGACGAAGAACAATTGCGGCGGCAGCAACCACCACAACCATACGACGAACAGGTTTGTTTGTTTTGTTTTGCTTTGTTTCAACATAGTCTCTTTTACTGTGTATCATCGTTTTTTTTTTCGAATGATGAAATTTGATTTGACAAATTGGCAGGTTGCTTGCTAAGAAACCCTAACGATTCTTTTTCGTAGGGGGGGACGACTGACGACGAAGGGATTGAACAGCGGCGGCAGCAACCACCATATATGACGAACAGGTTTGATTAATTGCTTTGTTTTATCGAGTCCTTTATGTGGATCTTATTGACGAAATTCAGTTTGAGAAATTGGGGGGTTGCTTGCTTTACACATGAAGATTTGTTTGTTTGTTTATAGGGGGGGACTGACGAGAAAGGAATTCAAAAACAACGGCAGAAACAACCACCTTATGGCGAAGAGGTTTTTTTTTTTTTTTTTTTTTCGTCATAGATTGAAGAAGAAGTAGTGCATGAGTCCTTTACACTGTGAGTCATCGATTTTTTTTTTAACGCGAAATTCGAAGATTCGAATGTGTAGCTGGCTGGCGACTAAAATTCACTCACTCTATATTATCCAATTATTAGGGGAAGGTATCTTGTACCGACCAATTAATTATGTACTTTGAAAGATAACACTGAAATCTATATTATAGGCGGTTTAAAACGTAATAATTTGTTTCCCATACATGGAGACCAATAAAGAGGAACAAGAGGATATACAACAGCAGCAGACGCCCTGTGACGAACAGGTTTGTCTCTCAAAGGTTCATGTGGTGCGTCCAAAGTGAACACAATGATATTTTTTTTTTCGTAGACGGAAATTTTACCTACTTTCCTCTGAGAAAAATGTTGAATTGCCTTCTTCCGACAGGCCAGTGACTCTTTAGTCGGGGAGGAGGAGGAGGAAGAAGAGTTTGAAACGGAAGAGGAGGAATATCAGCAACAGCAGTTGTACGACGAAGCTGTGAGTTGTCTGACAATCAATAATGGTAATAATATGTCTATACTTTATTTACACTGAGAAAATAATTTGAATTTCCTTTTCCGATAGGTCGGAGGGGGGGAGAAAGAAGATGCAGTTGCAACTATAACGGAGCAACGGTTTGAAAAGTTTATAAAGGTACACAACTTATTTATTTTTATTGGGGTAATAAATAAAATAATAATAATTTTATCTTTTCCGGGGTCATTTTATTTATTCTTTCTTTTAATATTCTAGATCCGACAGCAAGTGAGAGGCGGGATAGAAAAACAGGCGACCAAGATGATTCAGAGCACTTCCAGCTCTTCCCCTCCTGAAATCCACGACTGTGTCAACGTCATGGTTCCTCAGATAGATCGGCCGAAGAAGTCGAGCATGCAAAGATTTGTTGGAGTTATTATAGATATCAAGGTGACCAAAGGCCTAAGCTTTACAATGTAGCAACAAAATATGGGTGCGTCCGCCCATTACTCTCTCGCAATCAATTTGAAATCTGTCGCCAGAGGAATGTAATAGATGTTGAGCATGTAGACAGGGAAGGGATAGTATCCATCAGGAAAATAGCTTCTGCAGAAGCGAAAAGGGGCATTGAGGAGCCCTCCGCCAGTTTCTGTCACTGTGCTAAGGATTTGTGTAGGACGATGCGCTGCTTGTGCAGGAGGAACGGCTCATTGTGCACTGAACGGTGCCAGCATGGACGTAATCCCAGAACCGGCCGCATCAGTCAAGAAATTGCTCTTTCTTTTAAATGTACTAACCTTTAACAGGCCAACTTCGAACACTGTCGAAAGAGTGGCTTTGGCCCTTGTTTACATAACAGGGACCAAGAGGCCACTACCACGTCTACGTTACATTACAAAGACGCAGTTATTATCTCTCTTTTTTCTGTTCGATGTTAACCAAAAATTAACATTCTTGGTCTCAACCTTGTCTTTTTTTATGTGAACCCCTCTGTCCTGTGCATAAAGCAGGTGAATCTAGCTCAACTCTGATGGCAAAAACATTAACAAGGCACTAATTATCCCTTTAGCGGGTGCAACAGAAACCGGCTGGCCTTCTACAGCGAGGTGTTACCCAAAACCCTAGTTTCCAGTATCGAAGGGTTCATAATGGTTAAGGATAGCACGACGACTGGTAGCAAAAAAAAAAAAACATTATCATCTCTCCCAGCCTTCTCCTTCCATCCCACTGCTCGCTTGGCTTCCTCCTTTCTCCCCTTCCTCAGCACTCCAAATAGATTGTGTTTGTCGTGTCAATTTTTGTTCAATTAGGCGAATAATAATAACAACATCTTGTATGGAGAAAAAGAAATAAAATACTGTAAAAAGTGTAAAACTTTGAATTTTTATTCTCCGTGACAACCTCGTTCTCTCTATCTGTACATACGGCGGAAAAATGACTGAACTCCCGGTCGGTCAACCGCGACACCTTCTTTTCGGGGCGGACGGGAGATGTTTAGAAAATCTTCTGACACACATTTCCTACTCCCTCTCTCTCTCTACTCGGTGTGTCCATGTGATATTTGAGCAAAGCGAATAAAAGAGGCTGACACACATTTCCTACCCCCTCTCTCTCTCTACTCGGTGTGTCACCTTGATAATTGAGCAAAGCGAACATAAGAGGCCGCCACACATTTTCTACTCCCTCTCTCTCTCTACTCGGTGTGTCACTGTGATATTTGAGCAAAGCGAATAAAAGAGGCTGACACACATTGCAGACTCCATCTGTGTGTCACCGTGATATTTGAGCAAAGCGAATATAAGATGCTGACACACATTTCCTACTCCCTCTCTCTCTCTACTCGGTGTGTCCATGTGATATTTGAGCAAAGCGAATAAAAGAGGCTGACACACATTTCCTACCCCCTCTCTCTCTCTACTCGGTGTGTCACCTTGATAATTGAGCAAAGCGAACATAAGAGGCCGCCACACATTTTCTACTCCCTCTCTCTCTCTACTCGGTGTGTCACTGTGATATTTGAACAGAGCGAATAAAAGAGGCTGACACACATTGCAGACTCCATCGGTGTGTCACCGTGATATTTGAGCAAAGCGAATAACAGAGGCTGACACACATTTCCTACTCCCTCTCTCTCTCTACTCGGTGTGTCCATGTGATATTTGAGCAAAGCGAATAAAAGAGGCTGACACACATTGCAGACTCCATCGGTGTGTCACCGTGATATTTGAACAAAGCGAATAACAGAGGCTGACACACATTTCCTACTCCCTCTCTCTCTCTACTCGGTGTGTCCATGTGATATTTGAGCAAAGCGAATAAAAGAGGCTGACACACATTTCCTACCCCCTCTCTCTCTCTACTCGTTGTGTCATCTTGATAATTGAGCAAAGCGAACATAAGAGGCCGCCACACATTTTCTACTCCCTCTATCTTTCTACTCGGTGTGTCACAGTGATATTTGAGCAAAGTGAATAAAAGAGGCTGACACACATTGCAGACTCCATCGGTGAGTCACCGTGATATTTGAGCAAAGCGAATAAAAGAGGCTGACACATATTTCCTACTCATTCTCTCTCTCTACTCGGTGTGTCCATGTGATATTTGAGCAAAGCGAATAAAAGAGGCTGACACACATTTCCTACTCCCTCTCTCTCTATTCGGTGTGCCCATGTGATATTTGAGCAAAGCGAATAAAAGAGGCTGACACACATTTCCTACTCCCTCTCTCTCTACTCGGTGTGTCCATGTGATATTTGAGCAAAGCGAACATAAGAGGGCGCCACACATTTTCAAACTCCCTCTCTCTCTCAACTCGGTGTGTCCATGTGATATTTGAGCAAAGCGAATAAAAGAGGCTGACACACATTTCCTACCCCCTCTCTCTATCTACTCGGTGTGTCACCTTGATAATTGAGCAAAGCAAACATAAGAGGCCGCCACACATTTTCTACTCTCTCTCTCTCTCTCTCTCCTCGGTGTGTCACTGTGATATTTGAGCAAAGTGAATAAAAGAGGCTGACACACATTTCCTACTCCCTCTCTCTCTCCTCGGTGTGTCCATGTGATATTTGAGCAAAGCGAACATAAGAGGGCGCCACACATTTTCTACTCCCTCTCTCTCTCTACTCGGTGTGTCACTGTGATATTTAAGCAAAGCGAATAAAAGAGGCTGACACACATTGCAGACTCCATCGGTGTGTCACCGTGATATTTGAGCAAAGCGAATAAAAGAGGCTGACACACATTTCCTACTCATTCTCTCTCTCTACTCGGTGTGTCACTGTGATATTTGAGCAAAGCAAATAAAAAAGGCTGACACACATTTCCTACTCTCTCTCTCTCTACTCGGTATGTCCATGTGATATTTGAGCAAAGCGAATAAAAGAGGCTGACACAAATTTCCTACTCCTTCTCTCTCTACTCGGTGTGTCCATGTGATATTTGAACAAAGCGAATAAAAGAGGCTGACACACATTTCCTACCCCCCCTCTCTCTCGACTCTGTGTGTCACCTTGATAATTGAGCAAAGCGAACATAAGAGGCCGCCACACATTTTCTATTCCCTCTCTCTCTCTCTACTCGGTGTGTCACTGTGATATTTGAGCAAAGCGAATAAAAGAGGCTGACACACAATTCCTACTCCCTCTCTCTCTACTCGGTGTGTCCATGTGATATTTGAGCAAAGCGAACATAAGAGGGCGCCACACATTTTCTACTCCCTCTCTCTCTCTACTCGGTGTGTCACTGTGATATTTGAGCAAAGCAAATAAAAAAGGATGACACACATTCCCTACTCTCTCTCTCTCTACTCGGTATGTCCATGTGATATTTGAGCAAAGCGAATAAAAGAGGCTGACACAAATTTCCTACTCCTTCTCTCTCTACTCGGTGTGTCCATGTGATATTTGAACAAAGCGAATAAAAGAGGCTGACACACATTTCCTACCCCCCCTCTCTCTCTACTCGGCGTGTCCTTGTGATATTTGAGCAAAGCGATTAAAAGAGGCTGACACGCATTTCCTACTCCCTCTCTCTCTACTCGGTGTGTCCATGTGATATTTGAGCAAAGCGAATAAATGAGGCTGACACACATTGCAGACTCCATCTGTGTGTCACCGTGATATTTGAGCAAAGCGAATAAAAGAGACTGACACACATTTCCTACTCCCTCTCTCTCTACTCGGTGTGTCCATGTGATATTTGAGCAAAGCGAATAAAAGAGGCTGACACACATTTCCTACCCCCTCTCTCTCTCTACTCGGTGTGTCACCATGATAATTGAGCTAAGCGAACATAAGAGCCCGCCACACATTTTCTACTCCCTCTCTCTCTCTACTCGGTGTGTCACTGTGATATTTGAGCAAAGCAAATAAAAGAGGCTGACACATATTGCAGACTCCATCAGTGTGTCACCGTGATATTTAAGCAAAGCGAATAAAAGAGGCTGACACACATTTCCTACCCCTTCTCTCTCTCTACTCGGTGTGTCACCTTGATAACTGAGCAAAGCGAACATAAGAGGCCGCCACACATTTTTTACACCCTCTCTCTCTCTATTCGGTGTGTCACGACAGTCGATATGTCCATGCATCCTCTGTACCCGTTTATATCTCAAATTCAGGCTCAAAACACCCAAAAAATCGATATTTTTGTGTCCCAGAAGCGATCTATACATGCCTACACCGTGTTAGAGTGTTTTTGAAATACAGGCCCAAAACATGCTCAAAGTCGATATTTTAGGTGCCCAAAGTCAATATGTGTATGCATCTTCTAAACCCGTCTATATCCCAAATTCAGGCTAAAAAACCCCGAAAATTCGATATTTTTGGGTCCCAGTAGCGATCTGTACATGCCTACTCAGTGCTAGAATATTTTTATAATATAGGCCCAAAACATGCTCAAAATCGATATTTTGGGTGCCAAAGTCGATATGTGCATGCATCTTCTGCACCCGTTTATATCTCAAATTCAGGCTCAAAACACCCAAAAAAATGATATTTTTGTATCCCAGAAGCGATCTGTACATGCCTACACCGTGTTAGAGTATTTCGAAATACAGGCCCAAAACATGCTCAAAATCGATATTTTAGGTGCCCAAAGTCAATATGTGTATGCATCTTCTGTACCCGTTTAAAACTCAAATTCAGGCTCAAAACACCCGAAAATTCGATATTTTTGGGTCCTAGAAGCGATCTGTACATGCCTACTCAGTGCTAGAATGTTTTCAAAATATAGGATTAAAACATGATAAAAATCAATATTTTAGGTGTCCAAAGTCGATATTTGCATGCATCTTCTGTACCCGTTTATATCTCAAATTCAGGCTCAGAACACCCGAAAATTCGATATTTTTGGGTCCCTTAAGCGATCTCTACATGCCTACTCAGTGCTAGAATATTTTTATAATATAGGCCCAAAACATGCTCAAAATCGATATTTTGGGTGCCAAAGTCGATATGTGCATGCATCTTCTGTACCCGTTTATATCTCATATTCAGGCTCAAAACACCCAAAAAATCGATATTTTTGTGTCCCAGAAGCGATCTATACATGCCTACACCGTGTTAGAGTATTTTCAAAATACAGGTCCAAAACATGCTCAAAATCGATATTTTAAGTGCCAAAAGTCAATATGTGTATGCATCTTCTGTACCCGTCTATATCCCAAATTCAGGTTCAAAACAACAGAAAATTCGATATTTTTTGGTCCCAGAAGCGATCTGTACATGCCTACTCCTTGCTAAAATGTTTTCATGATTCAGACCCAAAACATGCGTAAAATCGATATTTTAGGTGCAAAAAGTCGATAAGTGCTTGTATCTTCTGTACCCGTTTATATCTCAAATTCAGGCTCAAAATCCCCGAAAATTCAATATTTTTAAAGTCCCTAAAGCGATCTGTACATGCCTACTCAGTGCTAGAATGTTTTCAAAATATGGACCCAAAACATGCTAAAAATCGATATTTTTGGTGCCCAAAGTTAATATGTGCATGAATCTTCTGTACCCGTTTATTTCCCAAATTCAGGCTCAGAACACCCGAAAATTCGAATTTTTTTGGTCTCAGAAGCAATCTGTACATGCCTACTCAGTGCTAGAATTATTTCAAAATATGGGCCCAAAACATGCTAAAAATCGATATTTTAGGTGCCCAAACTCGATATGTGAATGCATCTTCTGTACCCGTTTAAATCTCAAATATAGGCTCAAAATCCCCGAAAATTCGATATTATTGGGTCCCAGAAGCGATCTGTACATGCCTACTCCGTATTAGAGTATTTTTAAAATACAGGCCCAAAACATGCTGAAAATCGATATTTTAGGTGCCCAAAGTCAATATGTGTATGCATCTTCTGTACCCGTTTACTTCCCAAATTCAAGCTCAAAATACCCGAAAATTCTATATTTTTGGGTCCCAGAAGCGATCTGTACATGCCTACTCCGTGTTAGAGTATTTTCAAAATACAGGCCCAAAACATGCTGAAAATCAATATTTTAGGTGCCCAATGTCAATATGTGTTTGCATCTTCTGTACCCGTTTATATCCCAAATTCAAGCTCAAAACACCCGAAAATTCGATATTTTTGGGTCCCAGAAGCGATCTGTACATGCCTACTCGTTGCTAGAATGTTTTCAAGATACAGACCCAAAACATGCTCAAAATCGATATTTTGGGTGCCAAAGTCGATATGTGCATGCATCTTCTGTACCCGTTTATATCTCAAATTCAGACTCAAAACTCCCGAAAATTCGATATTTTTGGGCCCCTAAAGCGATCTTTACATGTCTACTCCGTGTTAGAGTATTTTTACAATACAGGCCCAAAACATAATAAAAATTGATATTTTAGGTGCCCAAAGTCAATATGTGTATGCATCTTCTGTACCCGTTTATATCCCAAATTCAAGCTCAAAACACCCGAAAATTCGATATTTTTGGGTCCCAGAAGCGATCTATACATGCCTACTCAGTGCTAGAATATTTTTATAATATAGGCCCAAAACATGTTCAAAATCGATATTTTTCGCTGCCCAAAGTCGATATGCGCATGAATCTTCTGTACCCGTTTATATCTCAAATTCTGGCTCAGAACACCCGAAAATTCGATATTTTTGGGTCCCTTAAACGATCTGTACATGCCTACTCCGTGTTAGAGTATTTTCAAAATACAGGCCCAAAACATGCTGAAAATCAATATTTTAGGTGCCCAATGTCAATATGTGTTTGCATCTTCTGTACCCGTTTATATCCCAAATTCAAGCTCAAAACACCCGAAAATTCGATATTTTTGGGTCCCAGAAGCGATCTGTACATGCCTACTCGTTGCTAGAATGTTTTCAAGATACAGACCCAAAACATGCTCAAAATCGATATTTTGGATGCCAAAGTCGATATGTGCATGCTTCTTCTGTACCCGTTTATATCTCAAATTCAGGCTCAAAACTCGCGAAAATTCGATATTTTTGGGCCCCTAAAGCGATCTTTACATGTCTACTCCGTGTTAGAGTATTTTTACAATACAGGCCCAAAACATAATAAAAATTGATATTTTAGGTGCCCAATGTCAATATGTGTATGCATCTTCTGTACCCGTTTATATCCCAAATTCAGGTTCAAAACAACAGAAAATTCGATATTTTTGGGTCCCAGAAGCGATCTGTACATGCCTACTCCTTGCTAGAATGTTTTCAATATTCAGACCCAAAACATGCTCAAAATCGATATTTTAGGTGCAAAAAGTCGATAATTGCTTGTATCTTCTGTACCCGTTTATATCTCAAATTCAGGCTCAAAATCCCCGAAAATTCAATTTTTTTAAAGTACCTAAAACGATCTGTACATGCCTACTCAGTGCTAGAGTGTTTTCAAAATATGGGCCCAAAACATGCTAAAAATCGATATTTTTGGTGCCCAAAGTCGATATGTGCATGCATCTTCTGTACCCGTTTATTTCCCAAATTCAGGCTCAAAACACCCGAAAATTCGAAAATTTTTGGTCGCAGAAGCAATCTGTACTTGCCCACTCAGTGCTAGAATTATTTCAAAATATGGGCCCAAAACATGCTAAAAATCGATATTTTAGGTGCCCAAACTCGATATGTGCATGCATCTTCTGTACCCGTTTAAATCTCAAATTCAGGCTCAAAAACCCCGAAAATTCGATATTTTTGGGTCCCAGAAGCGATCTGTACATGCCTACTCCGTGTTAGAGTATTTTTAAAATACAGGCCTAAAACATGCTGAAAATCGATATTTTAGGTGCCCAAAGACAATATGTGTATGCATCTTCTGTACCCGTTTATATCTCAAATTCAGGCTCAAAACTCCCGAAAATTCGATATTTTTGGGTCCCAAAAGCGATCTTTACATGTCTACTCCGTGTTAGAGTATTTTTACAATACAGGCCCAAAACATAATAAAAATTGATATTTTAGGTGCCCAAAGTCAATATGTGTATGCATCTTCTGTACCCGTTTATATCCCAAATTAAAGCTCAAAACACCCGAAAATTCGATATTTTTGGGTCCCAGAAGCGATCTGTACATGCCTACTCAGTGCTAGAATATTTTTATAATATAGGCCCAAAACATGCTCAAAATCGATATTTTGGGTGCCAAAGACTATATGTGCATGCATCATCTGTACCCGTTTATATCTCAAATTCAGACTCAAAACACCCAAAAAATCGATATTTTTGTGTCCCAGAAGCGATCTGTACATGCCTACACCGTGTTAAAGTATTTTCAGAATACAGGCCCAAAACATGCTCAAAATCGATATTTTAGGTGCCCAAAGTCAATATGTGTATGCATCTTCTGTACTCGTTTATATCTCAAATTCAGGCTCAAAACACCCAAAAAATCGATATTTTTGTGTCCCAGAAGCGATCTGTACATGCCTACACCGTGTTAGAGTATTTTCAAAATACAGGCCCAAAACATGCTCAAAATCGATATTTTAGGTGCCCAAAGTCAATATGCGTATGCATCTTCTGTACCCGTCTATATAAAAAATTCAGGTTCAAAACAACAGAAAATTCGATATTTTTGGGTCCCAGAAGCGATCTGTACATGCCTACTCCTTGCTAGAATGTTTTCAATATTCAGACCCAAAACATGCTCAAAATCGATATTTTAGGTGCAAAAAGTCGATAATTGCTTGTATCTTCTGTACCCGTTTTTATCTCAAATTCAGGCTCAAAATCCCCGAAAATTCAATATTTTTAAAGTCCCTAAAACGATCTGTACATGCCTACTCAGTGCTAGAGTGTTTTCAAAATATGGGCCCAAAACATGCTAAAAATCGATATTTTTGGTGCCCAAAGTCGATATGTGCATGCATCTTCTGTACCCGTTTATTTCCCAAATTCAGGCTCAAAACACCCGAAAATTCGAAAATTTTTGGTCGCAGAAGCAATCTGTACATGCCCACTCAGTGCTAGAATTATTTCAAAATATGGGCCCAAAACATGCTAAAAATCGATATTTTAGGTGCCCAAACTCGATATGTGCATGCATCTTCTGTACCCGTTTAAATCTCAAATTCAGGCTCAAAAACCCCGAAAATTCGATATTTTTGGGTCCCAGAAGCGATCTGTACATGCCTACTCCGTGTTAGAGTATTTTTAAAATACAGGCCCAAAACATGCTGAAAATCGATATTTTAGGTGCCCAAAGACAATATGTGTATGCATCTTCTGTACCCGTTTATATCTCAAATTCAGGCTCAAAACTCCCGAAAATTCTATATTTTTGGGTCCCAAAAGCGATCTTTACATGTCTACTCCGTGTTAGAGTATTTTTACAATACAGGCCCAAAACATAATAAAAATTGATATTTTAGGTGCCCAAAGTCAATATGTGTATGCATCTTCTGTACCCGTTTATATCCCAAATTAAAGCTCAAAACACCCGAAAATTCGATATTTTTGGGTCCCAGAAGCGATCTGTACATGCCTACTCAGTGCTAGAATATTTTTATAATATAGGCCCAAAACATGCTCAAAATCGATATTTTGGGTGCCAAAGACTATATGTGCATGCATCATCTGTACCCGTTTATATCTCAAATTCAGACTCAAAACACCCAAAAAATCGATATTTTTGTGTCCCAGAAGCGATCTGTACATGCCTACACCGTGTTAAAGTATTTTCAGAATACAGGCCCAAAACATGCTCAAAATCGATATTTTAGGTGCCCAAAGTCAATATGTGTATGCATCTTCTGTACTCGTTTATATCTCAAATTCAGGCTCAAAACACACAAAAAATAGATATTTTTGTGTCCCAGAAGCGATCTGTACATGCCTACACCGTGTTAGAGTATTTTCAAAATACAGGCCCAAAACATGCTCAAAATCGATATTTTAGGTGCCCAAAGTCAATATGCGTATGCATCTTCTGTACCCGTCTATATCCCAAATTCAGGTTCAAAACAACAGAAAATTCGATATTTTTGGGTCCCAGAAGCGATCTGTACATGCCTACTCCTTGCTAGAATGTTTTCAATATTCAGACCCAAAACATGCTCAAAATCGATATTTTAGGTGCAAAAAGTCGATAATTGCTTGTATCTTCTGTACCCGTTTATATCTCAAATTCAGGCTCAAAATCCCCGAAAATTCAATATTTTTAAAGTCCCTAAAACGATCTGTACATGCCTACTCAGTGCTAGAGTGTTTTCAAAATATGGGCCCAAAACATGCTAAAAATCGATATTTTTGGTGCCCAAAGTCGATTTGTGCATGCATCTTCTGTACCCGTTTATTTCCCAAATTCAGGCTCAAAACACCCGAAAATTCGAAATTTTTTGGTCGCAGAAGCAATCTGTACATGCCCACTCAGTGCTAGAATTATTTCAAAATATGGGCCCAAAACATGCTAAAAATCGATATTTTAGGTGCCCAAACTCGATATGTGCATGCATCTTCTGTACCCGTTTAAATCTCAAATTCAGGCTCAAAAACCCCGAAAATTCGATATTTTTGGGTCCCAGAAGCGATCTGTACATGCCTACTCCGTGTTAGAGTATTTTTTAAATACAGGCCCAAATCATGCTGAAAATCGATATTTTAGGTGCCCAAAGACAATATGTGTATGCATATTCTGTACCCGTTTATATCTCAAATTCAGGCTCAAAACTCCCGAAAATTCTATATTTTTGGGTCCCAAAAGCGATCTTTACATGTCTACTCCGAGTTAGAGTATTTTTACAATACAGGCCCAAAACATAATAAAAATTGATATTTTAGGTGCCCAAAGTCAATATGTGTATGCATCTTCTGTACCCGTTTATATCCCAAATTAAAGCTCAAAACACCCGAAAATTCGATATGTTTGGGTCCCAGAAGCGATCTGTACATGCCTACTCAGTGCTAGAATATTTTTTATAATATAGGCCCAAAACATGCTCAAAATCGATATTTTGGGTGCCAAAGACTATATGTGCATGCATCATCTGTACCCGTTTATATCTCAAATTCAGACTCAAAACACCCAAAAAATCGATATTTTTGTGTCCCAGAAGCGATCTGTACATGCCTACACCGTGTTAGAGTATTTTCAGAATACAGGCCCAAAACATGCTCAAAATCGATATTTTAGGTGCCCAAAGTCAATATGTGTATGCATCTTCTGTACCCGTTTATATCTCAAATTCAGGCTCAAAATCCCCGAAAATTCAATATTTTTGGGTCCCTTAAGCGATCTGTACATGCCTACTCAGTGCTAAAAAAATTTCAAAATATAGGCTCCGAAAATGCTAAAATTGATATTTTAGGTGTCCAAAGTCGATATGTGCAAGCATCTTCTGTACCCGTTTATATCTCAAATTCAGGCTCAAAACTCCCGAAAATTCGATATTTTTGGATCCCAAAAGCGATCTTTACATGTCTACACCGTGTTAGAGTATTTTTAAAATACAGGACCAAAACATGCTGAAAATCAATATTTTATGTGCCCAAAGTCAATATGTGCATGCATCTTCTGTACCCGTTTACATCTCAAATTCAGACTCAAAACACCCAAAAAATCAATATTTTTGTGTCCCAGAAGCGATCTGTACATGCATACACCGTGTTAGAGTATTTTCAAAATACAGGCCCAAAACATGCTCAAAATCGATATTTTAGGTGCCCAAAGTCAATATGTGTATGCATCTTCTGTACCCGTCTATATCCCAAATTCAGGTTCAAAACAATAGAATATTCGATATTTTTGGGTCCCAGAAGCGATCTGTTCATGCCTACTCCTTGCTAGAATGTTTTCAAGATACAGACCCAAAACATGCTTAAAATCGATATTTTAGGTACAAAAAGTCGATAAGTGCATGCATATTCTGTACCCGTTTATATCTCAAATTCAGGCTCAAAATCTCAGAAAATTCAATATTTTTGGGTCCCTTAAGCGATCTGTACATGCCTACTCAGTGCTAAAATGTTTTCAAAATATAGGCTCCGAAAATGCTAAAATTGATATTTTAGGGGTCCAAAGTCGATATGTGCATGCATCTTCTGTACCCGTTTATATCTCAAATTTAGGCTCAGAACACCCGAAAATTCGATATTTTTGAATCCCAGGAGCGATCTGTACATGCCTACTCAGTGCTAGAATGTTTTTGAAATACAGGCCCAAAACATGCAGAAAATTAATAGTTTAGGTGCCCAAAGTCAATATGTGTATGCCTCTTCTGTACCCGGTTATATCCCAAATTCAGGCTCAAAACACCCGAAAATTCGATGTTTTTGGGTCCCAGAAGCGATCTGTACATGCCTACTCAGTGCTAGAATATTTTTATAATATAGGCCCAAAACATGCTCATAATCGATATTTTGGGTGCCAAAGTCGATATGTGCATGCATCTTCTGTACTCGTTTATATCTCAAATTCAGGCTCAAAACACCCAAAAAATCGATATTTTTGTGTCCCAGAAGCGATCTGTACATGCCTACACCGTGTTAGAGTATTTTCAAAATACAGGCCCAAAACATGCTCAAAATCGATATTTTAGGTGCCCAAAGTCAATATGTGTATGCATCTTCTGTACCCTTCTATATCCCAAATTCAGGTTCAAAACAACAGAAAATTCGATATTTTTGGGTCCCAGAAGCAATCTGTACATGCCTACTCCTTGCTAGAATGTTTTCAATATTCAGACCCAAAACATGCTCAAAATCGATATTTTAGTTGCAAAAAGTCGATAATTGCTTGTATCTTCTGTACCCGTTTATATCTCAAATTCAGGCTCAAAATCCCCGAAAATTCAATATTTTTAAAGTCCCTAAAACGATCTGCACATGCCTACTCAGTGCTAGAGTGTTTTCAAAATATGGGCCCAAAACATGCTAAAAATCGATATTTTTGGTGCCCAAAGTCGATATGTGCATGCATCTTCTGTACCCGTTTATTTCCCAAATTCAGGCTCAAAACACCCGAAAATTCGAAATTTTTTGGTTGCAGAAGCAATCTGTACATGCCCACTCAGTGCTAGAATTATTTCAAAATATGGGCCCAAAACATGCTAAAAATTGATATTTTAGGTGCCCAAAGTCAATATGTGTATGCATCTTCTGTACCCGTTTATATCCCAAATTAAAGCTCAAAACACCCGAAAATTCGATATTTTTGGGTCCCAGAAGCGATCTGTACATGCCTACTCAGTGCTAGAATATTTTTATAATATAGGCCCAAAACATGCTCAAAATCGATATTTTGGGTGCCAAAGACTATATGTGCATGCATCATCTGTACCCGTTTATATCTCAAATTCAGACTCAAAACACACAAAAAATCGATATTTTTGTGTCCCAGAAGCGATCTGTACATGCCTACACCGTGTTAGAGTATTTTCAGAATACAGGCCCAAAACATGCTCAAAATCGATATTTTAGGTGCCCAAAGTCAATATGTGTATGCATCTTCTGTACCCGTTTATATCTCAAATTCAGGCTCAAAATCCCCGAAAATTCAATATTTTTGGGTCCCTTAAGCGATCTGTACATGCCTACTCAGTGCTAAAAAAATTTCAAAATATAGACTCCGAAAATGCTAAAATTGATATTTTAGGTGTCCAAAGTCGATAAGTGCAAGCATCTTCTGTACCCGTTTATATCTCAAATTCAGGCTCAAAACTCCCGAAAATTCGATATTTTTGGATCCCAAAAGCGATCTTTACATGTCTACTCCGTGTTAGAGTATTTTCAAAATACAGGACCAAAACATGCTGAAAATCAATATTTTATGTGCCCAAAGTCAATATGTGCATGCATCTTCTGTACCCGTTTACATCTCAAATTCAGACTCAAAACACCCTAAAAATCGATATTTTTGTGTCCCAGAAGCGATCTGTACATGCCTACACCGTGTTAGAGTATTTTCAAAATACAGGCCCAAAACATGCTCAAAATCGATATTTTAGGTGCCCAAAGTCAATATGTGTATGCATCTTCTGTACCCGTCTATATCCCAAATTCAGGTTCAAAACAACAGAAAATTCGATATTTTTGGGTCCCAGAAGCGATCTGTACATGCCTACTCCTTGCTAGAATGTTTTCAATATTCAGACCCAAAACATGCTCAAAATCGATATTATAGGTGCAAAAAGTCGATAAGTGCTTGTATCTTCTGTACCCGTTTATATCTCAAATTCAGGCTCAAAATCCCTGAAAATTC
This sequence comes from Petrolisthes cinctipes, assembly GCA_033782935.1. Taxonomy (NCBI): domain Eukaryota; kingdom Metazoa; phylum Arthropoda; class Malacostraca; order Decapoda; family Porcellanidae; genus Petrolisthes; species Petrolisthes cinctipes. Next base: position 1,153,127 of record JAWQEG010000509.1, on the reverse strand, counting down.
AATATTTTTAAAGTCCCTAAAGCGATCTGTACATGCCTACTCAGTGCTAGAATGTTTTAAATATATGGGCCCAAAACATGCTAAAAATCGATATTTTTGGTGCCCAAAATCGATATGTGCATGCATCTTCTGTACCCGTTTATTTCCCAAATTCAGGCTCAAAACACCCGAAAATTCGATATTTTTGGGTCCCTTAAGCGATCTGTACATGCCTACTCCGTGTTAGAGTATTTTCAAAATACAGGACCAAAACATGCTAAAAATCAATATATTATATGCCCAAAGTCAATATGTGTATGCATATTCTGTACTAGTTTATATCCCAAATTCAGGCTCAAAACACCCGAAAATTCGATATTTTTGGGTCCCAGAAGCGATCTGTACATGCCTACTCAGTGCTAAAATATTTTTATAATATAGGCCCAAAACATGCTGAAAATCGATATTTTAGGTGCCCAAAGACAATATGTGTATTCATCTTCTGTACCCGTTTATATCTCAAATTCAGGCTCAAAACTCCCGAAAATTCTATATTATTGGGTCCCAAAAGCGATCTTTACATGTCTACTCCGTGTTAGAGTATTTTTACAATACAGGCCCAAAACATAATAAAAATTGATATTTTAGGTGACCAAAGTCAATATGTGTATGCATCTTCTGTACCCGTTTATATCTCAAATTCAAGCTCAAAACACCCGAAAATTCGATATTTTTGGGTCCCAGAAGCGATCTGTACATGCCTACTCAGTGCTAGAGTATTTTCAGAATACAGGCTCAAAACATGCTCAAAATCGATATTTTAGGTGCCCAAAGTCAATATGTGTATGCATCTTCTGTACCCGTTTATATCTCAAATTCAGACTCAAAACACCCAAAAAATCGATATTTTTGTGTCCCAGAAGCGATCTGTACATGCCTACACCGTGTTAGAGTATTTTCAGAATACAGGCCCAAAACATGCTCAAAACCGATATTTTAGGTGCCCAAAGTCAATATGTGTATGCATCTTCTGTACCCGTTTATATCTCAAATTCAGGCTCAAAATCCCCGAAAATTCAATGTTTTTGGGTCCCTAAAGCGATCTGTACATGCCTACTCAGTGCTAAAAAAATTTCAAAATATAGGCTCCGAAAATGCTAAAATTGATATTATAGGTGTCCAAAGTCGATATGTGCAAGCATCTTCTGTACCCGTTTATATCTCAAATTCAGGCTCAAAACTCCCGAAAAATCGATATTTATGGATTCCAAAAGCGATCTTTACATGTCTACTCCGTGTTAGAGTATTTTCAAAATACAGGACCAAAACATGCTGAAAATCAATATTTTATGTGCCCAAAGTCAATATGTGTATGCATATTCTGTACCAGTTTATATCCCAAATTCAGGCTCAAAACACCCGAAAATTCGATATTTTTGGGTCCCAGAAGCGATCTGTACATGCCTACTCAGTGCTAGAATATTTTTATAATATAGGCCCAAAACATGCTCAAAATCGATATTTTGGGTGCCAAAGTCTATATGTGCATGCATCTTCTGTACCCGTTTATATCTCAAATTCAGACTCAAAACACCCAAAAAATCAATATTTTTGTGTCCCAGAAGCGATCAGTACATGCCTACACCGTGTTAGAGTATTTTCAAAATACAGTCCCAAAACATGCTCAAAATCGATATTTTAGGTGCCCAAAGTCAATATGTGTATGCATCCTCTGTACCCGTCTATATCCCAAATTCAGGTTCAAAACAATACAAAATTCGATATTTTTGGGTCCCAGAAGCGATCTGTACATGCCTACTCCTTGCTAGAATGTTTTCAAGATACAGACTCAAAACATGCTCAAAATCGATATTTTAGGTACAAAAAGTCGATATGTGCATGCATCTTCTGTACCCGTTTATATCTCAAATTCAGGCTCAAAATCTCAGAAAATTCAATATTTTTGGGTCCCTTAAGCGATCTGTACATGCCTACTCAGTGCTAAAATGTTTTCAAAATATAGGCTCCGAAAATGCTAAAATTGATATTTTAGGGGTCCAAAGTCGATATGTGCATGCATCTTATGTACCCGTCTATTTCCCAAATTCAGGCCCAAAACACCCGAAAATTCTATTTTTTTGGGTCCCAAAAGCGATATGTACATGTCTATTCCGAGTAAGAGTATTTTCAAAATACAGGCCCAAAACATACTAAAAACCGATATTTTAGGTGAACAAAGTCGATATGTTCATGCATTTTCTGTACCCGTTTAAATCTCAAATTCAGGCTCAAAAACCCCGAAAATTCGATATTTTTGGGTCCCAGAAGCGATCTGTACATGCCTACTCCGTGCTAGAGTAATTTTAAAATACAGACCCAAAACATGCTGAAAATCAATATTTTAGGTGCCCAAAGACAATATGTGTATTCATCTTCTGTACCCGTTTATATCTCAAATTCAGGCTCAAAACTCCCAAAAATTCTATATTTTTGGGTCTCAAAAGCGATCTTTACATGTCTACTCCGTGTTAGAGTATTTTTACAATACAGGTCCAAAACATGCTCAAAAACGATATTTTAGGTGCCCAAAGTCAATATGTGTATGCATCTTCTGTACCCGTCTATATCTCAAATTCAGGTTCAAAACAACAGAAAATTCGATATTTTTGGGTCCCAGAAGCGATCTGTACATGCCTACTCCTTGCTAGAATGTTTTCAATATTCAGACCCAAAACATGCTCAAAATCGATATTTTAGGTGCAAAAAGTCGATAAGTGCTTGTATCTTCTGTACCCGTTTATATCTCAAATTCAGGCTCAAAATCCCCGAAAATTCAATATTTTTAAAGTCCCTAAAGCGATCTGTACATGCCTACTCAGTGCTAGAATGTTTTAAAAATATGGGCCTAAAACATGCTAAAAATCGATATTTTTGGTGCCCAAAGTCGATATGTGCATGCATCTTCTGTACCAGTTTATATCCCAAATTCAGGCTCAAAACACCCGAAAATTCGATATTTTTGGGTCCCAGAAGCGATCTGTACATGCCTACTCAGTGCTAGAATATTTTTATAATATAGGCCCAAAAGATGCTCAAAATCGATATTTTGGGTGCCAAAGTCTATATGTGCATGCATCTTCTGTACCCGTTTATATCTCAAATTCAGACTCAAAACACCCAAAAAATCAATATTTTTGTGTCCCAGAAGCGATCTGTACATGCCTACACCGTGTTAGAGTATTTTCAAAATACAGGCCCAAAACATGCTCAAAATCGATATTTTAGGTGCCCAAAGTCAATATGTGTATGCATCTTCTGTACCCGTCTATATCCCAAATTCAGGTTCAAAACAACAGAAAAATCGATATTTTTGGGTCCCAGAAGCGATCTGTACATGCCTACTCCTTGCTAGAATGTTTTCAATATTCAGACCCAAAACATGCTCAAAATCAATATTTTAGGTACAAAAAGTCGATATGTGCATGCATCTTCTGTACCCGTTTATATCTCAAATTCAGGCTCAAAATCTCAGAAAATTCAATATTTTTGGGTCCCTTAAGCGATCTGTACATGCCTACTCAGTGCTAAAATGTTTTCAAAATATAGGCTCCGAAAATGCTAAAATTGATATTTTAGGGGTCCAAAGTCGATATGTGCATGCATCTTCTGTACCCGTTTATATCTCAAATTTAGGCTCAAAACACCCGAAAATTCGATATTTTTGAATCCCAGGAGCGATCTGTACATGGTTACTCAGTGCTAGAATATTTTTGAAATATGGGCCCAAAACATGCTAAAAATCGATATTTTCGGTGCCCAAAGTCGATATGTGCATGCATCTTCTGTACCCGTCTATTTCCCAAATTCAGGCCCAAAACACCCGAAAATTCGATATTGTGTCCCAGAAGCGATCTATACATGCCTTCTCCGTGTTAGAGTATTTTCAAAATACAGGCCCAAAACATGCTCAAAATCTATATTTTAGGTGCCCAAAGTCGATATGTGCATGCATCTTCAGTACCTGTTTATATCTCAAATTCAGGCTCAAAACACCCGAAAATTCTATATATTTGAATCCCATGAATGATCTGTACATGTCTACTCCGTGTTAGAGTATTTTTTAAATACAGGCCCAAACATACTAAAAATCGATATTTTAGGTGCCCAAAGTCAATATGTGCATGCATCTTCTGTACCCGTTTATATCTCAAATTCAGGCTCAAAACACCCGAAAATTCGATATTTATGGGTCTCCGAAGCGATCTGTACATGCCTACTCAGTGCTAGAATATTTTTATAATATAGGCCCAAAACATGCTCAAAATCGATATTTTGGGTGCCAAAGTCGATATGTGCATGCATCTTCTGTACCCGTTTATATCTCAAATTCAGGCTCAAAACACCCAAAAAATCGATATTTTTTTGTCCCAGAAGCGATCTGTACATGCCTACACCGTGTTAGAGTATTTTCAAAATACAGGCCCAAAACATGCTCAAAATCGATATTTTAGGTGCCCAAAGTCAATATGTGTATGCATCTTCTGTACCCGTCTATATCCCAAATTCAGGTTCAAAACAACAGAAAATTCGATATTTTTGGGTCCCAGAAGCGATCTGTACATGCCTACTCCTTGCTAGAATGTTTTCAATATTCAGACACAAAACATGCTCAAAATCGATATTTTAGGTGCAAAAAGTCGATAAGTGCTTGTATCTTCTGTACCCGTTTATTTTCCAAATTCAGGCTCAAAACACCCGAAAATTCGAAATTTTTTGGTCACAGAAGCAATCTGTACTTGCCTACTCAGTGCTAGAATTATTTCAAAATATGGGCCAAAAACATGCTAAAAATCGATATTTTAGGTGCCCAATGTCAATATGTGTTTGCATCTTCTGTACCCGTTTATATCCCAAATTCAAGCTCAAAACACCCGAAAATTCGATATTTTTGGGTCCCAGAAGTGATCTGTACATGCCTACTTAGTGCTAGAATATTTTTATAATATTGGCCCAAAGCATGCTCAAAATCGATATTTTGGGTGCCAAAGTCGATATGTGCATGCATCTTCTGTACCCGTTTATATCCCAAATTCAGGCTCAAAACACCCGAAAATTCGATATTTTTGGGTCCCCGAAGCGATCTGTACATGCCTACTCGTTGCTAGAATGTTTTCAAGATACAGACCCAAAACATGCTCAAAATCGATATTTTGGGTGCCAAAGTCGATATGTGCATGCATCTTCTGTACCCGTTTATATCTCAAATTCAGGCTCAAAACACCCAAAAAATCGATATTTTTTTGTCCCAGAAGCAATCTGTACATGCCTACACCGTGTTAGAGTATTTTCAAAATACAGGCCCAAAACATGCTCAAAATCGATATTTTAGGTGCCCAAAGTCAATATGTGTATGCATCTTCTGTACCCGTTTAAAACTCAAATTCAGGCTCTAAACACCCGAAAATTCGATATTTTTGGGTCCCAGAAGCGATCTGTACATGCCTACTTAGTGCTAGAATGTTTTCAAAATATAGGATTAAAACATGATAAAAATCGATATTTTAGGTGTCCAAAGTCGATATGTGCATGCATCTTCTGTACCCGTTTATATCTCAAATTCAGGCTCAAAACACCCGAAAATTCTATATTTTTGGGTCCGAAAAGCGATCTGTACATGTCTACTCCGTGTTAGAGTATTTTCAAAATACAGGCCCAAAACATACTCAAAATCGATATTTTAGGTGCCCAAAGTCAATATGTGTATGCATCTTCTGTACCCGTCTATATCCCAAATTCAGGTTCAAAACAACAGAAAATTCGATATTTTTGGGTTCCCGAAGCGATCTGTACATGCCTACTCCTTGCTAGAATGTTTTCAATATTCAGACCCAAAACATGCTCAAAATCGATATTTTGGGTGCCAAAGTCGATATGTGCATGCATCTTCTGTACCCGTTTATATCTCAAATTCAGGCTCAAAATCCCCGAAATTTCGATATTTTTGGGTCTCCGAAGCGATCTGTACATGCCTACTCAGTGCTAGAATATTTTTATAATATAGGCCCAAAACATGCTCAAAATCGATATTTTGGGTCCCAAAATCGATATGTGCATGCATCTTATGTACCGGTTTATGTCTCAAATTCAGGCTCAAAACACCCAAAAAATCGATAATTTTGTGTACCAGAAGCGATCTGTACATGCCTAATCCGTGTTAGAGTATTTTCAAAATACAGGCCCAAAACATGCTAAAAATCGATATTATAGGTGCCAAAGTCTATATGTGCATGCATCTTCTGTACCCGTTTATATCTCAAATTCAGGCTCAAACACCCGAAAAATCAATATTTTTTAATCCGAGGAGTGATCTGTACATGCCTAGTCAGTGCTAGAATGTTTTCAAAATATAGGATTAAAACATGATAAAAATCGATATTTTAGGTGTCCAAAGTCGATATGTGCAAGCATCTTCTGTACCCGTTTATATCCCAAATTCAGGTTCAAAACACCCGAAAATTCTATATTTTTGGGTCCCAAAAGCGATCTCTACATGTCTACTCCGTGTTAGAGTATTTTCAAACTACAGGCCCAAAACATACTAAAATCGATATTTTAGGTGCCGAAAGTCGATATGTGCTTGCATCTTCTGTACCCGTTTATATCTCAAATTCAGGCTCAGAATACCCGAAAATTCGATATTTTTGGGTCCCAGAAGCAATCTGTACATACCTACTCCGTGTTAGAGTATTTTCAAAATTCAGGCCCAAAACATGCTGAAAATCAATATTTTTGGTGCCCAAAGTCAATATGTGTATGCATCTTCTTTACCCGTTTATATCCCAAATTCAGGCTCAAAACACCCGAAAATTCGATATTTTTGGGTCCCAGAAGCGATCTGTACATGCCTACTCAGTGCTAAAATATTTTTATAATATAGGCCCAAAACATGCTCAAATCAATATTTTGGGTGCCAAAGTCGATATGTTTACGCATCTTCTGTACCTGTTTATATCTCAAATTCAGGCTCAAAACACCCGAAAATTCTATATATTTGAATCCCATGAATGATCTGTACATGTCTACTCCGTGTTAGAGTATTTTAAAAATACAGGCCCAAACATACTAAAAATCGATATTTTAGGTGCCCAAAGTCAATATGTGCATGCATCTTCTGTACCCGTTTATATCACAAATTCAGGTTCAAAACACCCGAAAATTCTATATTTTTGGGTCCCAAAAGCGATCTGTACATGTCTACTCCGTGTTAGAGTATTTTCAAAATACAGGCCCAAAACATACTAAAATCGATATTTTAGGTGCCGAAAGTCGATATGTGCTTGCATCTTCTGTACCCGTTTATATCTCAAATTCAGGCTCAGAATACCCGAAAATTCTATATTTTTGGGTCCCTTAAGCGATCTGTATATGCCTACTCCGTGTTAGAGTATTTTCAAAATACAGGACCAAAACATGTTGAAAATCAATATTTTAGGTGCCCAAAGTCAATATGTGTATGCATCTTCTGTACCCATTTATATCCCAAATTCAGGCTCAAAACACCCAAAAAATTTGATATTTTTGGGTCCCTTCAGCGATCAGGACATGCCTACACAGTGCTAGAATATTTTCAAAATATGGGCCCGAAACATGCTAAAAATCGATATTTTAGGTGCCCAATGTCGATATGTGCATGCATCTTCTGTACTCGTTTATATCTCAAATTCAGGCTCAAAACACTCGAAAATTCGATATTTTTGGGTCCCAGAAGCAATCTGTACATGTCTACTCCGTGTTAGAGTATTTTAAAAATACAGGCCCAAACATACTAAAAATCGATATTTTAGGTGCCCAAAGTCAAAATGTGCATGCATCTTCTGTACCCGTTTATATCTCAAATTCAGGTTCAAAACACCCGAAAATTCGATATTTTTGGGTCTCCGAAGCGATCTGTACATGCCTACTAAGTGCTAGAATATTTTTATTATAATATATGCCCAAAACATGCTCAAAATCGATATTTTGGGTGCCAAAGTCGATATGTGCATGAATCTTCTGTACCCGTTTATATCCCAAATTCAGGCTCAAAACACCCAAAAAATCGATATTTTTTTTGTCCCAGAAGCGATCTGTACATGCCTACACCGTGTTAGAGTATTTTCAAAATACAGGCCCAAAACATGCTGAAAATCGATATTTTAGGTGCCCAAAGTCAATATATGTATGCATCTTCTGTACCCGATTAAAACTCAAATTCAGGCTCAAAACACCCGAAAATTCGATATTTTTGGGTCCCAGAAGCGATCTGTACATGCCTACTCAGTGCTAGAATGTTTTCAAAATATAGGATTAAAACATGATAAAAATCGATATTTTAGGTGTCCAAAGTCGATATGTGCAAGCATCTTCTGTACCCGTTTATATCTCAAATTCAGGTTCAAAACACCCGAAAATTCTATATTTTTGGGTCCCAAAAGCGATCTGTACATGTCTACTCCGTGTTAGAGTATTTTCAAAATATGGGCCCGAAACATGCTAAAAATCGATATTTTAGGTGCCCAATGTCGATATGTGCATGCATCTTCTGTACTCGTTTATATCTCAAATTCAGGCTCAAAACACTCGAAAATTCGATATTTTTGGGTCCCAGAAGCAATCTGTACATGTCTACTCCGTGTTAGAGTATTTTAAAAATACAGGCCCAAACATACTAAAAATCGATATTTTAGGTGCCCAAAGTCAAAATGTGCATGCATCTTCTGTACCCGTTTATATCTCAAATTCAGGCTCAAAACACCCGAAAATTCGATATTTTTGGGTCTCCGAAGCGATCTGTACATGCCTACTAAGTGCTAGAATATTTTTATTATAATATATGCCCAAAACATGCTCAAAATCGATATTTTGGGTGCCAAAGTCGATATGTGCATGAATCTTCTGTACCCGTTTATATCCCAAATTCAGGCTCAAAACACCCAAAAAATCGATATTTTTTTGTCCCAGAAGCGATCTGTACATGCCTACACCGTGTTAGAGTATTTTCAAAATACAGGCCCAAAACATGCTGAAAATCGATATTTTAGGTGCCCAAAGTCAATATATGTATGCATCTTCTGTACCCGATTAAAACTCAAATTCAGGCTCAAAACACCCGAAAATTCGATATTTTTGGGTCCCAGAAGCTATCTGTACATGCCTACTCAGTGCTAGAATGTTTTCAAAATATAGGATTAAAACATGATAAAAATCGATATTTTAGGTGTCCAAAGTAGATATGTGCAAGCATCTTCTGTACCCGTTTATATCTCAAATTCAGGTTCAAAACACCCGAAAATTCTATATTTTTGGGTCCCAAAAGCGATCTGTACATGTCTACTCCGTGTTAGAGTATTTTCAAAATACAGGCCCAAAACATACTAAAATCGATATTTTAGGTGCCGAAAGTCGATATGTGCTTGCATCTTCTGTACCCGTTTATATCTCAAATTCAGGCTCAGAATACCCGAAAATTCTATATTTTTGGGTCCCTTAAGCGATATGTATATGCCTACTCCGTGTTAGAGTATTTTCAAAATACAGGACCAAAACATGTTGAAAATCAATATTTTAGGTGCCCAAAGTCAATATGTGTATGCATCTTCTGTACCCATTTATATCCCAAATTCAGGCTCAAAACACCCAAAAAATTTGATATTTTTGGGTCCCTTCAGCGATCAGGACATGCCTACTCAGTGCTAGAATATTTTCAAAATATGGGCCCGAAACATGCTAAAAATCGATATTTTAGGTGCCCAATGTCGATATGTGCATGCATCTTCTGTACTCGTTTATATCTCAAATTCAGGCTCAAAACACTCGAAAATTCGATATTTTTGGGTCCCAGAAGCAATCTGTACATGTCTACTCCGTGTTAGAGTATTTTCAAAGTTCTGGCCCAAAACATGCTGAAAATCAATATTTTAGGTGCCCAAAGTCAATATGTGTATGCATCTTCTGTACCCGTTTATATCCCAAATTCAGACTCAAAACACCCGAAAATTCGATATTTTTGGGTCCCAGAAGCGATCTGTACATGCCTACTCAGTGCTAAAATATTTTTATAATATAGGCCCAAAACATGCTCAAAATCAATATTTTGGGTGCCAAAGTCGATATATGGACGCATCTTCTGTACCCGTTTATATCTCAAATTCAGACTCAAAACACCCAAAAAATCAATATTTTTGTGTCCCAGAAGCGATCTGTACATGCCTACACCGTGTTAGAGTATTTTCAAAATACGGGCCCAAAACATGCTCAAAATCGATATTTTAGGTGCCCAAAGTCAATATGTGTATGCATCTTCTGTACCCGTCTATATCCCAAATTCAGGTTCAAAACAACAGAAAATTCGATATTTTTGGGTCCCAGAAGCGATCTGTACATGCCTACTTCTTGCTAGAATGTTTTCAAGATACAGACCCAAAACATGCTCAAAATCGATATTTTAGGTGCAAAAAGTCGATATATGGATGCATCTTCTGTACCCGTTTATATCTCAAATTCAGGCTCAAAATCCCCGAAAATTCAATATTATTTGGTCCCTTAAGCGATCTGTACATGCCTACTCAGTGCTAGAATATTTTCAAAATATAGGCCCAAAACATGCAAAAAATCGATATTTTGTGTGCCAAAATCGATATGTGCATGCATCTTCTGTACCGGTTTAAGTGTCAAATTCAGGCTCAAAACACCCAAAAAATCGATATTTTTGTGTCCCAGAAGCGATCTGTACATGCCTACTCAGTGTTAGAGTATTTTTAAAATACACGCCCAAACCATGCTCAAAATCGATATTTTAGGTGCCCAAAGTCGATATGTGCATGCATCTTCTGTACCCGTTTATATCTCAAATTCAGGCTCAAAGCACCCGAAAAATCAATATTTTTTAATCCGAGGAGTGATCTTTACATGCCTACTCAGTGCTAGAATTTTTTCAAAATATGGGCCCAAAACATGCTAAAAATCGGTATTTTAGGTGCCCAAAGTCGATATGTTCATGTATCTTCTGTACCCGTTTATTTCCCAAATTCAGTCTCAAAACACCCGAAAATTCAATATTTTTGGGTCCCAGAAACGATCGGTACATACCTACTCACTGCTAGATTTTTTCAACATATAGGCCCAAAACCTGCTAAAAATCGATATTTTAGGTGCCTAAAGTCGATATGTGCATGCATCTTCTGTACCCGTTTATATCCCAAATTTAAGCTCAAAACACCCGAAAAATCGATATTTTTGGGTCCAAGAAGCGACCTGTACATGTCTACTCCGTGTTAGAGTATTTTAAAAATACAGGCCTAAACATACTATAAATCGATATTTTAGATGCCCAAATTCAATATGTGCATCCATCTTGTGTACCCGTTTATTTCCCAAATTCAGGCTCAAAACACCCGAAAATTCGATATTTTTGCTTCCCAGAAGCAATCTGTACATGCCTACTCAGTGTTAGTATATTTTCAAAATACAGGCCAAAAACATGCTAAAAATCGATATTTTAGGAGCACAAGGCTAAAATGTGTATGCATCTTCTTTACCCGTCTATATCCGAAATTCAGGTTCAAAACACCAGAAAATTCGATATTTTTGGGTCCCAGAAGCGATCTGTATATGCCTATTCCTTGCTAGAATGTTTTCAAGATACAGACCAAAAACATGCTCAAAATCGATATTTTAGGTGTCCAAAGTCGATATGTGCATGCTTCTTCGGTACCTGTTTATATCCCATATTTAGGCTCATAACACCCGAAAATTCGATATTTTTGGGTCCCAGAAGCGATCTGTACATGCCTAGTCAGTGCTAGAATATTTTCAAAATACAAGCCCAAAACATGCTCAAAATCGATATTTTAGGTGCCCAAAGTCAATATGTGTATGCATCTTCTGTAGCCGTCTAAATCCCAAATTCAGGTTCATAACAACAGAAAATTCGATATTTTTGGGTCCCAGAAGCGATCTGTACATGCCTACTCCTTGCTAGAATGTTTTCAAGATACAGACTCAAAACATGCTCAAAATCGATATTTTAGGTACAAAAAGTCGATATGTGCATGCATCTTCTGTACCCGATTATATCTCAAATTCAGGCTCAAAATCACAGAAAATTCAATATTTTTGGGTCCCTTAAGCGATCTGTACATGCCTACTCATTGCTAAAATGTTTTCAAAATATAGGCTCCGAAAATGCTAAAATTGATATTTTAGGGGTCCAAAGTCGATATGTGCATGCATCTTCTGTACCCGTTTATATCTCAAATTTAGGCTCAGAACACCCGAAAATTCGATATTTTTGAATCCCAGGAGCGATCTGTACATGCCTACTCAGTGCTAGAATGTTTTTAAAATATGGGCCCAAAACATGCTCAAAATCGATATTTTCGGTGCCCAAAGTCGATATGTGCATGCATCTTCTGTACCCGTCTATTTCCCAAATTCAGGCCCAAAACACCCGAAAATTCTATATTTTTGGGTCCCAAAAGCGATTTGTACATGTCTATTCCGTGTAAGAGTATTTTCAAAATACAGGCCCAAAACATACTAAAAACCGATATTTTAGGTGCCCAAAGTCGATATGTTCATGCATTTTCTGTACCCGTTTAAATCTCAAATTCAGGCTCAAAAACCCCGAAAATTCTATATTTTTGGGTCCCAAAAGCGATCTTTACATGTCTACTCCGTGTTAGAGTATTTTTACAATACAGGCCCAAAACATAATAAAAATTGATATTTTAGGTGCCCAAAGTCAATATGTGTATGCATCTTCTGTACCCGTTTATATCCCAAATTCAAGCTCAAAACACCCGAAAATTCGATATTTTTGGGTCCCAGAAGCGATCTGTACATGCCTACTCAGTGCTAGAATATTTTTATAATATAGGCCCAAAACATGCTCAAAATCGATATTTTGGGTGCCAAAGACTATATGTGCATGCATCTTCTGTACCCGTTTATATCTCAAATTCAGACTCAAAACACCCAAAAAATCGATATTTTTGTGTCCCAGAAGCGATCTGTACATGCCTACACCGTGTTAGAGTATTTTCAGAATACAGGCCCAAAACATGCTCAAAATCGATATTTTAGGTGCCCAAAGTCAATATGTGTATGCATCTTCTGTACCCGTTTATATCTCAAATTCAGGCTCAAAATCCCCGAAAATTCAATATTTTTGGGTCCCTTAAGCGATCTGTACATGCCTACTCAGTGCTAAAAAAATTTCAAAATATAGGCTCCGAAAATGCTAAAATTGATATTTTAGGTGTCCAAAGTTGATAAGTGCAAGCATCTTCTGTACCCGTTTATATCTCAAATTCAGGCTCAAAACTCCCGAAAAATCGATATTTTTGGATCCCAAAAGCGATCTTTACATGTCTACTCCGTGTTAGAGTATTTTCAAAATACAGGACCAAAACATGCTGAAAATCAATATTTTATGTGCCCAAAGTCAATTTGTGCATGCATCTTCTGTACACGTCTATTTACCAAATTCAGGCTCAAAACACCCGAAAATTCGATACTTTTGGGTCCCAAAAGCGATATGTACATGTCTACTCCGTGTTAGAGTATTTTCAAATTACAGGTCCAAAACATACTAAAAATCGATATTTTAGGTGCCCAAAGACGATATGTGCAATCATCCTCTGTACCCGTTTATATCTCAAATTCAGGCTCAAAACGCCCGACAATTCAATATTTTTGGGTCCCAGAAACGATCTGTACGTGCATACTCCGTGTTAGGGTGTTTTTGAAATACAGGCCCAAAACATGCTGAAAATTAATATTTTAGGTGCCCAAAGTCAATATGTGTATGCCTCTTCTGTACTCGGTTATATCCCAAATTCAGGCTCAAAACACCCGAAAATTCGATGTTTTTGGGTCCCAGAAGCGATCTGTACATGCCTACTCAGTGCTAGAATATTTTTATAATATAGGCCCAAAACATGCTCAAAATCGATATTTTGGGTGCCAAAGTCGATATGTGCATGCATCTTCTGTACCCGTTTATATCTCAAATTCAGGCTCAAAACACCCAAAAAATCGATATTTTTGTGTCCCAGAAGCGATCTGTACATGCCTACACCGTGTTAGAGTAATTTCAAAATACAGGCCCAAAACATGCTCAAAAACGATATTTTAGGTGCCCAAAGTCAATACGAGTATGCATCTTCTGTACCCGTCTATATACCAAATTCAGGTTCAAAACAACAGAAAATTCGATATTTTTGGGTCCCAGAAGCGATCTGTACATGCCTACTCTTTGCTAGAATGTTTTCAATATTCAGACCCAAAAAATGCTCAAAATCGATATTTTAGGAACAAAAAGTCGATATGTGCATGCATCTTCTGTACCCGTTTATATCTCAAATTCAGGCTCAAAATCTCAGATAATTCAATATTTTTGGGTCCCTTAAGCGATCTGTACATGCCTACTCAGTGCTAAAATGTTTTCAAAATATAGGCTCCGAAAATGCTAAAATTGATATTTTAGGATTCCAAAGTCGATATGTGCATGCATCTTCTGTACCCGTTTATATCTCAAATTTAGGCTCAGAACACCCGAAAATTCGATATTTTTGAATCCCAGGAGCGATCTGTACATGCCTACTCAGTGCTAGAATGTTTTAGAAATATGGGCCCAAAACATGCTAAAAATCGATATTTTCGGTGCCCAAAGTCGATATGTGGATGCATCTTCTGTACCCGTCTATTTCCCAAATTCAGGCCCAAAACACCCGAAAATTCTATATTTTTGGGTCCCAAAAGTGATATGTACATGTCTATTCCGTGTAAGTGTATTTTCAAAATACAGGCCCAAAACATACTAAAAATCGTTATTTTAGGTGCCCAAAGTCAATATGTGCATGCATCCTCTGTACCTGTTTATATCTCAAATTCAGGCTCAAAACACCCGACAATTCAATATTTTTGGGTCCCAGAAGCGATCTGTACGTGCATACTCCGTGTTAGGGTGTTTTTGAAATACAGGCCCAAAACATGCTGAAAATTAATATTTTAGGTGCCCAAAGTCAATATGTGTATGCCTCTTCTGTACCCGGTTATATCCCAAATTCAGGCTCAAAACACCCGAAAATTCGATATTTTTGGGACCCAGAAGCGATCTGTACATGCCTACTCCATGTTAGAGTTTTTTTCATAATACAGGCCCAAAAGATGCTAAAAATCGATATTTTGGGTGCCAAAGTCGATATGTGCATGCATCTTCTGTACCCGTTTATATCTCAAATTCAGGCTCAAAACACCCAAAAAATCGATATTTTTGTGTCCCAGAAGCGATCTGTACATGCCTACACCGTGTTAGAGTATTTTCAAAATACAGGCCCAAAACATGCTCAAAAACGATATTTTAGGTGCCCAAAGTCAATATGTGTATGCATCTTCTGTACCCGTCTATATCCCAAATTCAGGTTCAAAACAACAGAAAATTCGATATTTTTGGGTCCCAGAAGCGATCTGTACATGCCTACTCCTTGCTAGAATGTTTTCAATATTCAGACCCAAAACATGCTCAAAATCGATATTTTATGTGCAAAAAGTCGATAAGTGCTTGTATCTTCTGTACCCGTTTATATCTCAAATTCAGGCTCAAAATCCCCGAAAATTCAATATTTTTAAAGTCCCTAAAGCGATCTGTACATGCCTACTCAGTGCTAGAATGTTTTAAAAATATGGGCCCAAAACATGCTAAAAATCGATATTTTTGGTGCCCAAAGTCGATATGTGCATGCATCTTCTGTACCCGTTTATTTCCCAAATTCAGGCTCAAAACACCCGAAAATTCGATATTTTTGGGTCCCTTAAGCGATCTGTACATGCCTACTCAGTGTTAGAGTATTTTCAAAATACAGGACCAAAACATGCTGAAAATCAATATTTTATGAGCCCAAAGTCAATATGTGTATGCATATTCTGTACCAGTTTATATCCCAAATTCAGGCTCAAAACACCCGAAAATTCGATATTTTTGGGTCCCAGAAGCGATCTGTACATGCCTACTCAGTGCTAGAATATTTTTATAATATAGGCCCAAAACATGCTCAAAATCGATATTTTGGGTGCCAAAGTCTATATGTGCATGCATCTTCTGTACCCGTTTATATCTCAAATTCAGACTCAAAACACCCAAAAAATCAATATTTTTGTGTCCCAGAAGCGATTTGTACATGCATACACCGTGTTAGAGTATTTTCAAAATACAGGCCCAAAACATGCTCAAAATCGATATTTTAGGTGCCCAAAGTCAATATGTGTATGCATCTTCTGTACCCGTCTATATCCCAAATTCAGGTTCAAAACATCAGAAAATTCGATATTTTTGGGTACCAGAAGCGATCTGTACATGCCTACTCCTTGCTAGAATGTTTTCAAGTTACAGACCCAAAAAATGCTCAAAATCGATATTTTAGGAACAAAAAGTCGATATGTGCATGCATCTTCTGTACCCGTTTATATCTCAAATTCAGGCTCAAAATCTCAGATAATTCAATATTTTTGGGTCCCTTAAGCGATCTGTACATGCCTACTCAGTGCTAAAATGTTTTCAAAATATAGGCTCCGAAAATGCTAAAATTGACATTTTAGGGGTCCAAAGTCGATATGTGCATGCATCTTCTGTACCCGTTTATATCTCAAATTTAGGCTCAGAACACCCGAAAATTCGATATTTTTGAATCCCAGGAGCGATCTGTACATGCCTACTCAGTGCTAGAATGTTTTTGAAATATGGGCCCAAAACATGCTAAAAATCGATATTTTCGGTGCCCAAAGTCGATATGTGCATGCATCTTCTGTACCCGTCTATTTCCCAAATTCAGGCCCAAAACACCCGAAAATTCTATATTTTTGGGTCCCAAAAGTGATATGTACATGTCTATTCCGTGTAAGTGTATTTTCAAAATACAGGCCCAAAACATACTAAAAATCGATATTTTAGGTGCCCAAAGTCGATATGTGCATGCATCCTCTGTACCCGTTTATATCTCAAATTCAGGCTCAAAACACCCGACAATTCAATATTTTTGGGTCCCAGAAGCGATCTGTACGTGCATACTCCGTGTTAGGGTGTTTTTGAAATACAGGCCCAAAACATGCTGAAAATTAATATTTTAGGTGCCCAAAGTCAATATGTGTATGCCTCTTCTGTACCCGGTTATATCCCAAATTCAGGCTCAAAACACCCGAAAATTCGATATTTTTGGGTCCCAGAAGCGATCTGTACATGCCTACTCCATGTTAGAGTTTTTTTCATAATACAGGCCCAAAAGATGCTAAAAATCGATATTTTGGGTGCCAAAGTCGATATGTGCATGCATCTTCTGTACCCGTTTATATCTCAAATTCAGGCTCAAAACACCCAAAAAATCGATATTTTTGTGTCCCAGAAGCGATCTGTACATGCCTACACCGTGTTAGAGTATTTTCAAAATACAGGCCCAAAACATGCTCAAAATCGATATTTTACGTGCCCAAAGTCAATATGTGTATGCATCTTCTGTACCCGTCTATATCCCAAATTCAGGTTTAAAACAACAGAAAATTCGATATTTTTGGGTCCCAGAAGCGATCTGTACATGCCTACTCCTTGCTAGAATGTTTTCAAGATTTAGACCCAAAACATGCTCAAAATCGATATTTTAGGTGCAAAAAGTCGATATGTGCTTGTATCTTCTGTACCTGTTTATATCTCAAATTCAGGCTCAAAATCCCCGAAAAATCGATATTTTTAAAGTCCCTAAAGCGATCTGTACATTCCTACTCAGTATTAGAATGTTTTCAAAATATGGGCCCAAAACATGCTAAAAATCGATATTTTAGGTGCAAAAAGTCGATATGTGCATGCATCTTCTGTACCCGTTTAAATCTCAAATTCAGGCTCAAAACTCCCGAAAATTCGATATTTTTGGGTCCCAAAAGCGATCTGTACATGTCTACTCCGTTTTAGAGTATTTTTACAATACAGGCCCAAAACATAATAAAAATTGATATATTAGGTGCCCAAAGCCAATATGTGTATGCATCCTCTGTACCCGGTTATATCCCAAATTCAGGCTCAAAACACCCGAAAATTCGATGTTTTTGGGTCCCAGAAGCGATCTGTACATACCTACTCAATGCTAGAATATTTTTATAATATAGGCCCAAAACATGCTCAAAATCGATATTTTGGGTGCCAAAGTCAATATGTGCATGCATCTTCTGTACCCGTTTATATCTCAAATTCAGGCTCAAAACTCCCAAAAAATCGATATTTTTGTGTCCCAGAAGCGATCTGTACATGCCTACACCGTGTTAGAGTATTTTCAAAATACAGGCCCAAAACATGCTCAAAAACGATATTTTAGGTGCCCAAACTCAATATGTGTATGCATCTTCTGTACCCGTCTATATCCCAAATTCAGGTTCAAAACAACAGAAAATTCGATATTTTTGGGTCCCAGAAGCGATCTGTACATGCCTACTCCTTGCTAGAATGTTTTCAATATTCAGACCCAAAACATGCTCAAAATCGATATTTTATGTGCAAAAAGTCGATAAGTGCTTGTATCTTCTTTACCCGTTTATATCTCAAATTCAGGCTCAAAATCCCCGAAAATTCAATATTTTTAAAGTCCCTAAAGCGATCTGTACATGCCTACTCAGTGCTAGAATGTTTTAAAAATATGGGCCCAAAACATGCTAAAAATCGATATTTTTGGTGCCCAAAGTCGATATGTGCATGCATCTTCTGTACCCGTTTATTTCCCAAATTCAGGCTCAAAACACCCGAAAATTCGATATTTTTGGGTCACTTAAGCGATCTGTACATGCCTACTCCGTGTTAGAGTATTTTCAAAATACAGGACCAAAACATGCTGAAAATCAATATTTTATGTGCCCAAAGTCAATATGTGTATGCATATTCTGTACCAGTTTATATCCCAAATTCAGGCTCAAAACACCCGAAAATTCGATATTTTCGGGTCCCAGAAGCGATCTGTACATGCCTACTCAGTGCTAGAATATTTTTATAATATAGGCCCAAAACATGCTCAAAATCGATATTTTGGGTGCCAAAGTCTATATGTGCATGCATCTTCTGTACCCGTTTATATCTCAAATTCAGACTCAAAACACCCAAAAAATCAATATTTTTGTGTCCCAGAAGCGATCTGTACATGCCTACACCGTGTTAGAGTATTTTCAAAATACAGGCCCAAAACATGCTCAAAATCGATATTTTAGGTGCCCAAAGTCAATATGTGTATGCATCTTCTGTACCCGTCTATATCCCAAATTCAGGTTCAAAACAACAGAAAATTCGATATTTTTGGGTACCAGAAGCGATCTGTACATGCCTACTCCTTGCTAGAATGTTTTCAAGATACAGACCCAAAAAATGCTCAAAATCGATATTTTAGGTACAAAAAGTCGATATGTGCTTGCATCTTCTGTACCCGTTTATATCTCAAATTCAGGCTCAAAACCTCAGATAATTCAATATTTTTGGGTCCCTTAAGCGATCTGTACATGCCTACTCAGTGCTAAAATGTTTTCAAAATATAGGCTCCGAAAATGCTAAAATTGATATTTTAGGGGTCCAAAGTCGATATGTGCATGCATCTTCTGTACCCGTTTATATCTCAAATTTAGGCTCAGAACACCCGAAAATTCGATATTTTTGAATCCCAGGAGCGATCTGTACATGCCTACTCAGTGCTAGAATGTTTTTGAAATATGGGCTCAAAACATGCTAAAAATCGATATTTTCGGTGCCCAAAGTCGATATGTGCATGCATCTTTTGTACCCGTCTATTTCCCAAATTCAGGCCCAAAACACTCGAAAATTCTATATTTTTGCGTCCCAAAAGTGATATGTACATGTCTATTCCGTGTAAGAGTATTTTCAAAATACAGGCCCAAAACATACTAAAAATCGATATTTTAGGTGCCCAAAGTCGATATGTGCATGCATCCACTGTACCCGTTTATATCTCAAATTCAGGCTCAAAACACCTGACAATTCAATATTTTTGGGTCCCAGAAGCGATCTGTACGTGCATACTCCGTGTTAGGGTGTTTTTGAAATACAGGCCCAAAACATGCTGAAAATTAATATTTTAGGTGCCCAAAGTCAATATCTGTATGCATATTCTGTACCGTTTTATGTCTCAAATTCAGGCTCAAAACACCCAAAAAATCGATAATTTTGTGTCCCAGAAGCGATCTGTACATGCCTACACCGTGTTAGAGTATTTTCAAAATACAGGCCCAAAACATGCTAAAAATCGATATTATGGGTGCCAAAGTCGATATGTGCATGCATCTTTTGTAACCGTTTACATCTCAAATTCAGGCTCAAAACACCAAAAAAATTGATATTTTTGTGTGCCAGAAGCGATCTGTACATGCCTACTCCGTGCTAGAGTATTTTTAAAATACAGGCCCAAACCATGCCCAAAATCGATATTTTAGGTGCCCAAAGTCGATATGTGCATGCATCTTCTGTACCCGTTTATATCTCAAATTCTGGCTCAAACACCCGAAAAATCAATATTTTTGAATCCGAGGAGTGATCTGTACATGCCTACTAAGTGCTACTCAAAATATGGGCCCAAAACATGCTAAAAATCGATATTTTAGGTGCCCAAAGTCGATATGTTCATGTATCTTCTGTACCCGTTTATTTCCCAAATTCAGTCTCAAAACACCCGAAAATTCAATATTTTTGGGTCCCAGAAACGATCTGTACATACCTACTCAGTGCTAGATTATTTCAACATATAGGCCCAAAACCTGCTAAAAATCGATATTTTAGGTGCCTAAAGTCGATATGTGCATGCATCTTCTGTACCCGTTTATATCTCAAATTCAGGCTCAAAACACCCAAAAAATTCAATATTTTTGGGTCCCAGAGACGATCTGTACATACCTACTCAGTGCTAGATTATTTCAACATATAGGCCCAAAACCTGCTAAAAATCGATATTTTAGGTGCCTAAAGTCGATATATGCATGCATCTTCTGTACCCTTTATATCTCAAATTCAGGCTCAAAACACCCGAAAATTCAATATTTTTGGGTCCCTTAAGCGATCTGTACGTGCATACTCCGTGTTAAAGTGTTTTTTAAATATAGGCCCAAAACATGCTGAAAATCGATATTTTAGGTGCCCAAAATCAATATGTGTATGCATCTTCTGTACCCGTTTATATCCCAAATTCAAGCTCAAAACACCCGAAAATTCGATATTTTTGGGTCTCAGAAGCGATCTGTACATGCCTACTCAGTGCTAGAATATTTTTATAATATAGGCCCAAAACATGCTGAAAATCAATATTTTAGGTGCCCAATGTCAATATATGTTTGCATCTTCTGTACCCGTTTATATCCCAAATTCAAGCTCAAAAAACCCGAAAATTCGATATTTTTTGGTCTCAGAAGCGATCTGTACATGCCTACTCAGTGCTAGAATATTTTTATAATATAGACCCAAAACATGCTCAAAATCGATATTTTGGGTCCCAAAGTCAATATGTGCATGCATCTTCTGTACCCGTTTATATCCCAAATTCAGGCTCAAAACACCCGAAAATTCGATATTTTTGGGTCTCAGAAGCGATCTGTACATGCCTACTCAGTGCTAGAATATTTTTATAATATAGGCCCAAAACATGCTCAAAATCGATATTTTGGGTGCCAAAGTCAATATGTGCATGCATCTTCTGTACCCGTTTATATCCCAAATTCAGGCTCAAAACACGCGAAAATTCGATATTTTTGGGTCCCAGAAGCGATCTGTAGATGCCTACTCGTTGCTAGAATGTTTTCAAGATAAAGACCCAAAACATGCTCAAAATCGATATTTTGGGTGCCAAAGTCGATATGTGCATGCATCTTCTGTACCCGTTTATATCTCAAATTCAGGCTCAAAACACCCAAAAAATCGATATTTTTTTGTCCCAGAAGCGATCTGTACATGCCTACACCGTGTTAGAGTATTTTCAAAATACAGGCCCAAAACATGATGAAAATCGATATTTTAGGTGCCCAAAGTCAATATGTGTATGCATCTTCTGTACCCGATTAAAACTCAAATTCAGACTCAAAACACCCAAAAAATCGATATTTTTGTGTCCCAGAAGCGATCTGTACATGCCTACTCAGTGCTAGAATGTTTTCAAGATACAGACCCAAAACATGCTCAAAATCGATATTTTATGTGCGAAAAGTCAATATATATCTCAAATTCAGGCTCAAAACACTCGAAAATTCGATATTTTTGGGTCCCAGAAGCAATCTGTACATGCCTACTCCGTGTTAGAGTATTTTCAAAATTCTGGCCCAAAACATGCTGAAAATCAATATTTTAGGTGCCCAAAGTCAATATGTTTATGAATCTTCTGTACCCGTTTATATCCCAAATTCAGGCTCAAAACACCCGAAAATTCGATATTTTTGGGTCCCAGAAGCGATCTGTACATGCCTACTCAGTGCTAGAATATTTTTATAATATAGGCCCAAAACATGAACAAAATCTATATTTTGGGGGCCAAAGTCGATATGTTGATGCATCTTCTGTACCCGTTTATATCTCAAATTCAGACTCAAAACACCCAAAAAATCGATATTTTTGTGTCCCAGAAGCGATCTGTACATGCCTACACCGTGTTAGAGTATTTTCAAAATACGGGCTCAAAACATGCTCAAAATCGATATTTTAGGTGCCCAAAGTCAATATGTGTATGCATCTTCTGTACCCGTCTATATCCCAAATTCAGGTTCAAAATAACAGACAATTCGATATTTTTGGGTCCCAGAAGCGATCTGTACATGCCTACTCCTTGCTAGAATATTTTCAAGACACAGACCCAAAACATGCTCAAAATCGATATTTTAGGTGCAAAAAGTCGATTTGTGCATGCATCTTCTGTACCCGTTTATATCTCAAATTCAGGCTCAAAATCCCCAAAAATTCAATATTATTTTGTCCCTTAAGCGATCTGTACATGCCTACTCAGTGCTAGAATGTTTTAAAAATATAGGCTCCAAAAATGCTAAAATTGATATTTTATGTGTCCAAAGTCGATATGTGCAAGCATCTTCTGTACCCGTTTAAATTTAAAATTCAGGCTCAAAACTCCCGAAAATTCGATATTGTGTCCCAGAAGCGATCTGTACATGCCTTCTCCGTGTTAAAGTATTTTCAAAATACAGGCCCAAAACATGCTGAAAATCAATATTTTAGGTGCCCAATGTCAATATGTGTTTGCATCTTCTGTACCCGTTTATATCCCAAATTCAGGCTCAAAACACCCAAAAAATCGATATTTTTGTGTCCCAAAAGCGATCTGTACATGCCTACACCGTGTTAGAGTATTTTCAAAATATGGGCCCAAAACATGCTCAAAATCGATATTTTAGGTGCCCAAACTCGATATGTGCATGCATCTTCTGTACCCGTTTAAATCTCAAATTCAAGCTCAAAAACCCCGAAAATTCGATATTTTTGTGTCCCAGAAGCGATCTGTATATGTCTACTCCGTGTTAGAGTATTTTCAAAATACAGGCCCAAAACATGCTGAAAATCAATATTTTAGGTGCCCAATGTCAATATGTGTTTGCATCTTCTGTACCCGTTTATATCCCAAATTCAGGCTCAAAACACCCGAAAATTCGATATTTTTGAGTCTCAGAAGCGATCTGTACATGCCTACTCAGTGCTAGAATATTTTTATAATATAGGCCCAAAACATGCTCAAAATCGATATTTTGGGTGCCAAAGTCAATATGTGCATGCATCTTCTGAACCCGTTTATATCCCAAATTCAGGCTCAAAACACCAGAAAATTCGATATTTTTGGGTCCCAGAAGCGATCTGTAGATGCCTACTCGTTGCTAGAATGTTTTCAAGATACAGACCCAAAACATGCTCAAAATCGATATTTTGGGTGCCAAAGTCGATATGTGCATGCATCTTCTGTACCCGTTTATATCTCAAATTCAGGCTCAAAACACCCAAAAAATCGATATTTTTGTGTCCCAGAAGCGATCTGTACATGCCTACACCGTGTTAGAGTATTTTCAAAATAGAGGCACAAAACATGCTCAAAATCGATATTTTACGTGCCCAAAGTCAATATGTGTATGCATCTTCTGTACCCGTCTATATCCCAAATTCAGGTTTAAAACAACAGAAAATTCGATATTTTTGGGTCCCAGAAGCGATCTCTACATGCCTACTCCTTGCTAGAATGTTTTCAAGATTTAGACCCAAAACATGCTCAAAATCGATATTTTAGGTGCAAAAAGTCGATATGTGCTTGTATCTTCTGTATCTGTTTATATCTCAAATTCAGGCTCAAAATCCCCGAAAAATCGATATTTTTAAAGTCCCTAAAGCGATCTGTACATGCCTACTCAGTGTTAGAATGTTTTCAAAATATGGGCCCAAAACATGCTAAAAATCGATATTTTAGGTGCAAAAAGTCGATATGTGCATGCATCTTCTGTACCCGTTTAAATCTCAAATTCAGGCTCAAAACTCCCGAAAATTCGATATTTTTGGGTCCCAAAAGCGATCTGTACATGTCTACTCCGTGTTAGAGTATTTTTACAATACAGGCCCAAAACATGCTGAAAATCAATATTTTAGGTGCCCAAAGTCAATATGTTTATGAATCTTCTGTACCCGTTTATATCCCAAATTCAGGCTCAAAACACCCGAAAATTCGATATTTTTGGGTCCCAGAAGCGATCTGTACATGCCTACTTAGTGCTAGAATATTTTTATAATATAGGCCCAAAACATGAACAAAATCTATATTTTGGGGGCCAAAGTCGATATGTTGATGCATCTTCTGTACCCGTTTATATCTCAAATTCAGACTCAAAACACCCAAAAAATCGATATTTTTGTGTCCCAGAAGCGATCTGTACATGCCTACACCGTGTTAGAGTATTTTCAAAATACGGGCTCAAAACTTGCTCAAAATCGATATTTTAGGTGCCCAAAGTCAATATGTGTATGCATCTTCTGTACCCGTCTATATCCCAAATTCAGGTTCAAAATAACAGACAATTCGATATTTTTGGGTCCCAGAAGCGATCTGTACATGCCTACTCCTTGCTAGAATATTTTCAAGACACAGACCCAAAACATGCTCAAAATCGATATTTTAGGTGCAAAAAGTCGATTTGTGCATGCATCTTCTGTACCCGTTTATATCTCAAATTCAGGCTCAAAACACCCAAAAAATCGATATTTTTTTGTCCCAGAAGCGATCTGTACATGCCTACACCGTGTTAGAGTATTTTCAAAATACAGGCCCAAAACATGATGAAAATCGATATTTTAGGTGCCCAAAGTCAATATGTGTATGCATCTTCTGTACCCGATTAAAACTCAAATTCAGACTCAAAACACCCAAAAAATCGATATTTTTGTGTCCCAGAAGCGATCTGTACATGCCTACTCAGTGCTAGAATGTTTTCAAGATACAGACCCAAAACATGCTCAAAATCGATATTTTATGTGCGAAAAGTCAATATATATCTCAAATTCAGGCTCAAAACACTCGAAAATTCGATATTTTTGGGTCCCAGAAGCAATCTGTACATGCCTACTCCGTGTTAGAGTATTTTCAAAATTCTGGCCCAAAACATGCTGAAAATCAATATTTTAGGTGCCCAAAGTCAATATGTTTATGAATCTTCTGTACCCGTTTATATCCCAAATTCAGGCTCAAAACACCCGAAAATTCGATATTTTTGGGTCCCAGAAGCGATCTGTACATGCCTACTCAGTGCTAGAATATTTTTATAATATAGGCCCAAAACATGAACAAAATCTATATTTTGGGGGCCAAAGTCGATATGTTGATGCATCTTCTGTACCCGTTTATATCTCAAATTCAGACTCAAAACACCCAAAAAATCGATATTTTTGTGTCCCAGAAGCGATCTGTACATGCCTACACCGTGTTAGAGTATTTTCAAAATACGGGCTCAAAACATGCTCAAAATCGATATTTTAGGTGCCCAAAGTCAATATGTGTATGCATCTTCTGTACCCGTCTATATCCCAAATTCAGGTTCAAAATAACAGACAATTCGATATTTTTGGGTCCCAGAAGCGATCTGTACATGCCTACTCCTTGCTAGAATATTTTCAAGACACAGACCCAAAACATGCTCAAAATCGATATTTTAGGTGCAAAAAGTCGATTTGTGCATGCATCTTCTGTACCCGTTTATATCTCAAATTCAGGCTCAAAATCCCCAAAAATTCAATATTATTTTGTCCCTTAAGCGATCTGTACATGCCTACTCAGTGCTAGAATGTTTTAAAAATATAGGCTCCAAAAATGCTAAAATTGATATTTTATGTGTCCAAAGTCGATATGTGCAAGCATCTTCTGTACCCGTTTAAATTTAAAATTCAGGCTCAAAACTCCCGAAAATTCGATATTGTGTCCCAGAAGCGATCTGTACATGCCTTCTCCGTGTTAAAGTATTTTCAAAATACAGGCCCAAAACATGCTGAAAATCAATATTTTAGGTGCCCAATGTCAATATGTGTTTGCATCTTCTGTACCCGTTTATATCCCAAATTCAGGCTCAAAACACCCGAAAATTCGATATTTTTGAGTCTCAGAAGCGATCTGTACATGCCTACTCAGTGCTAGAATATTTTTATAATATAGGCCCAAAACATGCTCAAAATCGATATTTTGGGTGCCAAAGTCAATATGTGCATGCATCTTCTGAACCCGTTTATATCCCAAATTCAGGCTCAAAACACCAGAAAATTCGATATTTTTGGGTCCCAGAAGCGATCTGTAGATGCCTACTCGTTGCTAGAATGTTTTCAAGATACAGACCCAAAACATGCTCAAAATCGATATTTTGGGTGCCAAAGTCGATATGTGCATGCATCTTCTGTACCCGTTTATATCTCAAATTCAGGCTCAAAACACCCAAAAAATCGATATTTTTGTGTCCCAGAAGCGATCTGTACATGCCTACACCGTGTTAGAGTATTTTCAAAATAGAGGCACAAAACATGCTCAAAATCGATATTTTACGTGCCCAAAGTCAATATGTGTATGCATCTTCTGTACCCGTCTATATCCCAAATTCAGGTTTAAAACAACAGAAAATTCGATATTTTTGGGTCCCAGAAGCGATCTGTACATGCCTACTCCTTGCTAGAATGTTTTCAAGATTTAGACCCAAAACATGCTCAAAATCGATATTTTAGGTGCAAAAAGTCGATATGTGCTTGTATCTTCTGTATCTGTTTATATCTCAAATTCAGGCTCAAAATCCCCGAAAAATCGATATTTTTAAAGTCCCTAAAGCGATCTGTACATGCCTACTCAGTGTTAGAATGTTTTCAAAATATGGGCCCAAAACATGCTAAAAATCGATATTTTAGGTGCAAAAAGTCGATATGTGCATGCATCTTCTGTACCCGTTTAAATCTCAAATTCAGGCTCAAAACTCCCGAAAATTCGATATTTTTGGGTCCCAAAAGCGATCTGTACATGTCTACTCCGTGTTAGAGTATTTTTACAATACAGGCCCAAAACATGCTGAAAATCAATATTTTAGGTGCCCAAAGTCAATATGTTTATGAATCTTCTGTACCCGTTTATATCCCAAATTCAGGCTCAAAACACCCGAAAATTCGATATTTTTGGGTCCCAGAAGCGATCTGTACATGCCTACTTAGTGCTAGAATATTTTTATAATATAGGCCCAAAACATGAACAAAATCTATATTTTGGGGGCCAAAGTCGATATGTTGATGCATCTTCTGTACCCGTTTATATCTCAAATTCAGACTCAAAACACCCAAAAAATCGATATTTTTGTGTCCCAGAAGCGATCTGTACATGCCTACACCGTGTTAGAGTATTTTCAAAATACGGGCTCAAAACATGCTCAAAATCGATATTTTAGGTGCCCAAAGTCAATATGTGTATGCATCTTCTGTACCCGTCTATATCCCAAATTCAGGTTCAAAATAACAGACAATTCGATATTTTTGGGTCCCAGAAGCGATCTGTACATGCCTACTCCTTGCTAGAATATTTTCAAGACACAGACCCAAAACATGCTCAAAATCGATATTTTAGGTGCAAAAAGTCGATTTGTGCATGCATCTTCTGTACCCGTTTATATCTCAAATTCAGGCTCAAAATCCCCAAAAATTCAATATTATTTTGTCCCTTAAGCGATCTGTACATGCCTACTCAGTGCTAGAATGTTTTAAAAATATAGGCTCCAAAAATGCTAAAATTGATATTTTATGTGTCCAAAGTCGATATGTGCAAGCATCTTCTGTACCCGTTTAAATTTAAAATTCAGGCTCAAAACTCCCGAAAATTCGATATTGTGTCCCAGAAGCGATCTGTACATGCCTTCTCCGTGTTAAAGTATTTTCAAAATACAGGCCCAAAACATGCTGAAAATCAATATTTTAGGTGCCCAATGTCAATATGTGTTTGCATCTTCTGTACCCGTTTATATCCCAAATTCAGGCTCAAAACACCCAAAAAATCGATATTTTTGTGTCCCAAAAGCGATCTGTACATGCCTACACCGTGTTAGAGTATTTTCAAAATATGGGCCCAAAACATGCTCAAAATCGATATTTTAGGTGCCCAAACTCGATATGTGCATGCATCTTCTGTACCCGTTTAAATCTCAAATTCAAGCTCAAAAACCCCGAAAATTCGATATTTTTGTGTCCCAGAAGCGATCTGTATATGTCTACTCCGTGTTAGAGTATTTTCAAAATACAGGCCCAAAACATGCTGAAAATCAATATTTTAGGTGCCCAATGTCAATATGTGTTTGCATCTTCTGTACCCGTTTATATCCCAAATTCAGGCTCAAAACACCCGAAAATTCGATATTTTTGAGTCTCAGAAGCGATCTGTACATGCCTACTCAGTGCTAGAATATTTTTATAATATAGGCCCAAAACATGCTCAAAATCGATATTTTGGGTGCCAAAGTCAATATGTGCATGCATCTTCTGAACCCGTTTATATCCCAAATTCAGGCTCAAAACACCCGAAAATTCGATATTTTTGGGTCCCAGAAGCGATCTGTAGATGCCTACTCGTTGCTAGAATGTTTTCAAGATACAGACCCAAAACATGCTCAAAATCGATATTTTGGGTGCCAAAGTCGATATGTGCATGCATCTTCTGTACCCGTTTATATCTCAAATTCAGGCTCAAAACACCCAAAAAATCGATATTTTTGTGTCCCAGAAGCGATCTGTACATGCCTACACCGTGTTAGAGTATTTTCAAAATAGAGGCACAAAACATGCTCAAAATCGATATTTTACGTGCCCAAAGTCAATATGTGTATGCATCTTCTGTACCCGTCTATATCCCAAATTCAGGTTTAAAACAACAGAAAATTCGATATTTTTGGGTCCCAAAAGCGATCTGTACATGCCTACTCCTTGCTAGAATGTTTTCAAGATTTAGACCCAAAAGATGCTCAAAATCGATATTTTAGGTGCAAAAAGTCGATATGTGCTTGTATCTTCTGTACCTGTTTATATCTCAAATTCAGGCTCAAAATCCCCGAAAAATCGATATTTTTAAAGTCCCTAAAGCGATCTGTACATGCCTACTCAGTGTTAGAATGTTTTCAAAATATGGGCCCAAAACATGCTAAAAATCGATATTTTAGGTGCAAAAAGTCGATATGTGCATGCATCTTCTGTACCCGTTTAAATCTCAAATTCAGGCTCAAAACTCCCGAAAATTCGATATTTTTGGGTCCCAAAAGCGATCTGTACATGTCTACTCCGTGTTAGAGTATTTTTACAATACAGGCCCAAAACATGCTGAAAATCAATATTTTAGGTGCCCAATGTCAATATGTGTTTGCATCTTCTGTACCCGTTTATATCCCAAGTTCAGGCTCAAAACACCCGAAAATTCGATGTTTTTGGGTCCCAGAAGCGATCTGTACATACCTACTCAATGCTAGAATATTTTTATAATATAGGCCCAAAACATGCTCAAAATCGATATTTTGGGTGCAAAAAGTCGATATGTGCATGCATCTTCTGTACCCGTTTAAATCTCAAATTCAGGCTCAAAACTCCCGAAAATTCGATATTTTTGTGTCCCAGAAGCGATCTGTACATGCCTACACCGTGTTAGAGTATTTTCAAAATACAGGCCCAAAACATGCTCAAAAACGATATTTTAGGTGCCCAAAGTCAATATGTGTATGCATCTTCTGTACCCGTCTATATCCCAAATTAAGGTTCAAAACAACAGAAAATTCGATATTTTTGGGTCCCAGAAGCGATCTGTACATGCCTACTCCTTGCTAGAATGTTTTCAAGATTTAGACCCAAAACATGCTCAAAATCGATATTTTAGGTGCAAAAAGTCGATATGTGCTTGTATCTTCTGTACCTGTTTATATCTCAAATTCAGGCTCAAAATCCCCGAAAAATCGATATTTTTAAAGTCCCTAAAGCGATCTGTACATGCCTACTCAGTGTTAGAATGTTTTCAAAATATGGGCCCAAAACATGCTAAAAATTGATATTTTAGGTGCAAAAAGTCGATATGTGCATGCATCTTCTGTACCCGTTTAAATCTCAAATTCAGGCTCAAAACTCCCGAAAATTCGATATTTTTGGGTCCCAAAAGCGATCTGTACATGTCTACTCCGTGTTAGAGTATTTTTACAATACAGGCCCAAAACATGCTGAAAATCAATATTTTAGGTGCCCAATGTCAATATGTGTTTGCATCTTCTGTACCCGTTTATATCCCAAATTCAGGCTCAAAACACCCGAAAATTCGATGTTTTTGGGTCCCAGAAGCGATCTGTACATACCTACTCAATGCTAGAATATTTTTATAATATAGGCCCAAAACATGCTCAAAATCGATATTTTGGGTGCAAAAAGTCGATATGTGCATGCATCTTCTGTACCCGTTTAAATCTCAAATTCAGGCTCAAAACTCCCGAAAATTCGATATTTTTGTGTCCCAGAAGCGATCTGTACATGCCTACACCGTGTTAGAGTATTTTCAAAATACAGGCCCAAAACATGCTCAAAAACGATATTTTAGGTGCCCAAAGTCAATATGTGTATGCATCTTCTGTACCCGTCTATATCCCAAATTCAGGTTCAAAACAACAGAAAATTCGATATTTTTGGGTCCCAGAAGCGATCTGTACATGCCTACTCCTTGCTAGAATGTTTTCAATATTCAGACCCAAAACATGCTCAAAATCCATGCTAAAAATCGATATTATGGGTGCCAAAGTCGATATGTGCATGCATCTTTTGTAACCGTTTACATCTCAAATTCAGGCTCAAAACACCCAAAAAATTGATATTTTTGTGTGCCAGAAGCGATCTGTACATGCCTACTCCGTGCTAGAGTATTTTTAAAATACAGGCCCAAACCATGCCCAAAATCGATATTTTAGGTGCCCAAAGTCGATATGTGCATGCATCTTCTGTACCCGTTTATATCTCAAATTCTGGCTCAAACACCCGAAAAATCAATATTTTTGAATCCGAGGAGTGATCTGTACATGCCTACTCAGTGCTACTCAAAATATGGGCCCAAAACATGCTAAAAATCGATATTTTAGGTGCCCAAAGTCGATATGTTCATGTATCTTCTGTACCCGTTTATTTCCCAAATTCAGTCTCAAAACACCCGAAAATTCAATATTTTTGGGTCCCAGAAACGATCTGTACATACCTACTCAGTGCTAGATTATTTCAACATGTAGGCCCAAAACCTGCTAAAATCGATATTTTAGGTGCCTAAAGTCGATATGTGCATGCATCTTCTGTACCCGTTTATATCTCAAATTCAGGCTCAAAACACCCAAAAAATTCAATATTTTTGGGTCCCAGAGACGATCTGTACATACCTACTCAGTGCTAGATTATTTCAACATATAGGCCCAAAACCTGCTAAAAATCGATATTTTAGGTGCCTAAAGTCGATATATGCATGCATCTTCTGTACCCTTTATATCTCAAATTCAGGCTCAAAACACCCGAAAATTCTATATTTTTGGGTCCCAAAAGTGATATGTACGTGCATACTCCGTGTTAAAGTGTTTTTTAAATATAGGCCCAAAACATACTAAAAATCGATATTTTAGGTGCCCAAAGTCGATATGTGTATGCATCTTCTGTACCCGTTTATATCCCAAATTCAAGCTCAAAACACCCGAAAATTCGATATTTTTGGGTCTCAGAAGCGATCTGTACATGCCTACTCAGTGCTAGAATATTTTTATAATATAGGCCCAAAACATGCTGAAAATCAATATTTTAGGTGCCCAATGTCAATATGTGTTTGCATCTTCTGTACCCGTTTATATCCCAAATTCAAGCTCAAAACACCCGAAAATTCGATATTTTTGGGTCTCAGAAGCGATCTGTACATGCCTACTCAGTGCTAGAATATCTTTATAATATAGGCCCAAAACATGCTCAAAATCGATATTTTGGGTGCCAAAGTCAATATGTGCATGCATCTTCTGTACCCGTTTATATCCCAAATTCAGGCTCAAAACACCCGAAAATTCGATATTTTTGGGTCTCAGAAGCGATCTGTACATGCCTACTCAGTGCTAGAATATTTTTATAATATAGGCCCAAAACATGCTCAAAATCGATATTTTGGGTGCCAAAGTCAATATGTGCATGCATCTTCTGTACCCGTTTATATCCCAAATTCAGGCTCAAAACACCCGAAAATTCGATATTTTTGGGTCCCAGAAGCGATCTGTAGATGCCTACTCGTTGCTAGAATGTTTTCAAGATACAGACCCAAAACATGCTCAAAATCGATATTTTGGGTGCCAAAGTCGATATGTGCATGCATCTTCTGTACCCGTTTATATCTCAAATTCAGGCTCAAAACACCCAAAAAATCGATATTTTTTTGTCCCAGAAGCGATCTGTACATGCCTACACCGTGTTAGAGTATTTTCAAAATACAGGCCCAAAACATGATGAAAATCGATATTTTAGGTGCCCAAAGTCAATATGTGTATGCATCTTCTGTACCCGATTAAAACTCAAATTCAGACTCAAAACACCCAAAAAATCGATATTTTTGTGTCCCAGAAGCGATCTGTACATGCCTACTCAGTGCTAGAATGTTTTCAAGATACAGACCCAAAACATGCTCAAAATCGATATTTTAGGTGCGAAAAGTCAATATATATCTCAAATTCAGGCTCAAAACACTCGAAAATTCGATATTTTTGGGTCCCAGAAGCAATCTGTACATGCCTACTCCGTGTTAGAGTATTTTCAAAATTCTGGCCCAAAACATGCTGAAAATCAATATTTTAGGTGCCCAAAGTCAATATGTTTATGAATCTTCTGTACCCGTTTATATCCCAAATTCAGGCTCAAAACACCCGAAAATTCGATATTTTTGGGTCCCAGAAGCGATCTGTACATGCCTACTCAGTGCTAGAATATTTTTATAATATAGGCCCAAAACATGAACAAAATCTATATTTTGGGGGCCAAAGTCGATATGTTGATGCATCTTCTGTACCCGTTTATATCTCAAATTCAGACTCAAAACACCCAAAAAATCGATATTTTTGTGTCCCAGAAGCGATCTGTACATGCCTACACCGTGTTAGAGTATTTTCAAAATACGGGCTCTTAACATGCTCAAAATCGATATTTTAGGTGCCCAAAGTCAATATGTGTATGCATCTTCTGTACCCGTCTATATCCCAAATTCAGGTTCAAAACAACAGACAATTCGATATTTTTGGGTCCCAGAAGCGATCTGTACATGCCTACTCCTTGCTAGAATATTTTCAAGACACAGACCCAAAACATGCTCAAAATCGATATTTTAGGTGCAAAAAGTCGATTTGTGCATGCATCTTCTGTACCCGTTTATATCTCAAATTCAGGCTCAAAATCCCCAAAAATTCAATATTATTTTGTCCCTTAAGCGATCTGTACATGCCTACTCAGTGCTAGAATGTTTTAAAAATATAGGCTCCAAAAATGCTAAAATTGATATTTTATGTGTCCAAAGTCGATATGTGCAAGCATCTTCTGTACCCGTTTAAATTTAAAATTCAGGCTCAAAACTCCCGAAAATTCGATATTGTGTCCCAGAAGCGATCTGTACATGCCTTCTCCGTGTTAAAGTATTTTCAAAATACAGGCCCAAAACATGCTGAAAATCAATATTTTAGGTGCCCAATGTCAATATGTGTTTGCATCTTCTGTACCCGTTTATATCCCAAATTCAGGCTCAAAACACCCAAAAAATCGATATTTTTGTGTCCCAAAAGCGATCTGTACATGCCTACACCGTGTTAGAGTATTTTCAAAATGTTGGCCCCAAAACATGCTCAAAATCGATATTTTAGGTGCCCAAACTCGATATGTGCATGCATCTTCTGTACCCGTTTAAATCTCAAATTCAAGCTCAAAAACCCCGAAAATTCGATATTTTTGTGTCCCAGAAGCGATCTGTATATGTCTACTCCGTGTTAGAGTATTTTCAAAATACAGGCCCAAAACATGCTGAAAATCAATATTTTAGGTGCCCAATGTCAATATGTGTTTGCATCTTCTGTACCCGTTTATATCCCAAATTCAGGCTCAAAACACCCGAAAATTCGATATTTTTGAGTCTCAGAAGCGATCTGTACATGCCTACTCAGTGCTAGAATATTTTTATAATATAGGCCCAAAACATGCTCAAAATCGATATTTTGGGTGCCAAAGTCAATATGTGCATGCATCTTCTGAACCCGTTTATATCCCAAATTCAGGCTCAAAAGACCGGAAAATTCGATATTTTTGGGTCCCAGAAGCGATCTGTAGATGCCTACTCGTTGCTAGAATGTTTTCAAGATACAGACCCAAAACATGCTCAAAATCGATATTTTGGGTGCCAAAGTTGATATGTGCATGCATCTTCTGTACCCGTTTATATCTCAAATTCAGGCTCAAAACACCCAAAAAATCGATATTTTTGTGTCCAAGAAGCGATCTGTACATGCCTACACCGTGTTAGAGTATTTTCAAAATACAGGCCCAAAAACATGCTCAAAATCGATATTTTACGTGCCCAAAGTCAATATGTGTATGCATCTTCTGTACCCGTCTATATCCCAAATTCAGGTTTAAAACAACAGAAAATTCGATATTTTTGGGTCCCAGAAGCGATCTGTACATGCCTACTCATTGCTAGAATGTTTTCAAGATTTAGACCCAAAACATGCTCAAAATCGATATTTTAGGTGCAAAAAGTCGATATGTGCTTGTATCTTCTGTACCTGTTTATATCTCAAATTCAGGCTCAAAATCCCCGAAAAATCGATATTTTTAAAGTCCCTAAAGCGATCTGTACATGCCTACTCAGTGTTAGAATGTTTTCAAAATATGGGCCCAAAACATGCTAAAAATCGATATTTTAGGTGCAAAAAGTCGATATGTGCATGCATCTTCTGTACCCGTTTAAATCTCAAATTCAGGCTCAAAACTCCCGAAAATTCGATATTTTTGGGTCCCAAAAGCGATCTGTACATGTCTACTCCGTGTTAGAGTATTTTTACAATACAGGCCCAAAACATGCTGAAAATCAATATTTTAGGTGCCCAATGTCAATATGTGTTTGCATCTTCTGTACCCGTTTATATCCCAAATTCAGGCTCAAAACACCCGAAAATTCGATATTTTTGAGTCTCAGAAGCGATCTGTACATGCCTACTCAGTGCTAGAATATTTTTATAATATAGGCCCAAAACATGCTCAAAATCGATATTTTGGGTGCCAAAGTCAATATGTGCATGCATCTTCTGAACCCGTTTATATCCCAAATTCAGGCTCAAAACACCCGAAAATTCGATATTTTTGGGTCCCAGAAGCGATCTGTAGATGCCTACTCGTTGCTAGAATGTTTTCAAGATACAGACCCAAAACATGCTCAAAATCGATATTTTGGGTGCCAAAGTCGATATGTGCATGCATCTTCTGTACCCGTTTATATCTCAAATTCAGGCTCAAAACACCCAAAAAATCGATATTTTTGTGTCCCAGAAGCGATCTGTACATGCCTACACCGTGTTAGAGTATTTTCAAAATACAGGCCCAAAACATGCTCAAAATCGATATTTTACGTGCCCAAAGTCAATATGTGTATGCATCTTCTGTACCCGTCTATATCCCAAATTCAGGTTTAAAACAACAGAAAATTCGATATTTTTGGGTCCCAGAAGCGATCTGTACATGCCTACTCCTTGCTAGAATGTTTTCAAGATTTAGACCCAAAACATGCTCAAAATCGATATTTTAGGTGCAAAAAGTCGATATGTGCTTGTATCTTCTGTACCTGTTTATATCTCAAATTCAGGCTCAAAATCCCCGAAAAATCGATATTTTTAAAGTCCCTAAAGCGATCTGTACATGCCTACTCAGTATTAGAATGTTTTCAAAATATGGGCCCAAAACATGCTAAAAATCGATATTTTAGGTGCAAAAAGTCGATATGTGCATGCATCTTCTGTACCCGTTTAAATCTCAAATTCAGGCTCAAAACTCCCGAAAATTCGATATTTTTGGGTCCCAAAAGCGATCTGTACATGTCTACTCCGTGTTAGAGTATTTTTACAATACAGGCCCAAAACATAATAAAAATTGATATATTAGGTGCCCAAAGCCAATATGTGTATGCATCCTCTGTACCCGGTTATATCCCAAATTCAGGCTCAAAACACCCGAAAATTCGATGTTTTTGGGTCCCAGAAGCGATCTGTACATACCTACTCAATGCTAGAATATTTTTATAATATAGGCCCAAAACATGCTCAAAATCGATATTTTGGGTGCCAAAGTCGATATGTGCATGCATCTTCTGTACCCGTTTATATCTCAAATTCAGACTCAAAACACCCAAAAAATCAATATTTTTGTGTCCCAGAAGCGATCTGTACATGCCTACACCGTGTTAGAGTATTTTCAAAATACAGGCCCAAAACATGCTCAAAATCGATATTTTAGGTGCCCAAATTCAATATGTGTATGCATCTTCTGTACCCGTCTATATCCCAAATTCAGGTTCAAAACAACAGAAAATTCGATATTTTTGGGTACCAGAAGCGATCTGTACATGCCTACTCCTTGCTAGAATGTTTTCAAGATACAGACCCAAAAAATGCTCAAAATCGATATTTTAGGTACAAAAAGTCGATATGTGCTTGCATCTTCTGTACCAGTTTATATCTCAAATTCAGGCTCAAAATCTCAGATAATTCAATATTTTTGGGTCCCTTAAGCGATCTGTACATGCCTACTCAGTGCTAAAATGTTTTCAAAATATAGGCTCCGAAAATGCTAAAATTGATATTTTAGGGGTCCAAAGTCGATATGTGCATGCATCTTCTGTACCCGTTTATATCTCAAATTTAGGCTCAGAACACCCGAAAATTCGATATTTTTGAATCCCAGGAGCGATCTGTATATGCCTACTCAGTGCTAGAATGTTTTTGAAATATGGGCTCAAAACATGCTAAAAATCGATATTTTCGGTGCCCAAAGTCGATATGTGCATCCATCTTCTGTACCCGTCTATTTCCCAAATTCAGGCCCAAAACACTCGAAAATTCTATATTTTTGGGTCCCAAAAGTGATATGTACATGTCTATTCCGTGTAAGAGTATTTTCAAAATACAGGCCCAAAACATACTAAAAATCGATATTTTAGGTGCCCAAAGTCGATATGTGCATGCATCCACTGTACCCGTTTATATCTCAAATTCAGGCTCAAAACACCCGACAATTCAATATTTTTGGGTCCCAGAAGCGATCTGTACGTGCATACTCCGTGTTAGGGTGTTTTTGAAATACAGGCCCAAAACATGCTGAAAATTAATATTTTAGGTGCCCAAAGTCAATATCTGTATGCATATTCTGTACCGTTTTATGTCTCAAATTCAGGCTCAAAACACCCAAAAAATCGATAATTTTGTGTCCCAGAAGCGATCTGTACATGCCTACACCGTGTTAGAGTATTTTCAAAATACAGGCCCAAAACATGCTAAAAATCGATATTATGGGTGCCAAAGTCGATATGTGCATGCATCTTTTGTAACCGTTTACATCTCAAATTCAGGCTCAAAACACCCAAAAAATTGATATTTTTGTGTGCCAGAAGCGATCTGTACATGCCTACTCCGTGCTAGAGTATTTTTAAAATACAGGCCCAAACCATGCCCAAAATCGATATTTTAGGTGCCCAAAGTCGGTATGTGCATGCATCTTCTGTACCCGTTTATATCTCAAATTCTGGCTCAAACACCCGAAAAATCAATATTTTTGAATCCGAGGAGTGATCTGTACATGCCTACTCAGTGCTACTCAAAATATGGGCCCAAAACATGCTAAAAATCGATATTTTAGGTGCCCAAAGTCGATATGTTCATGTATCTTCTGTACCCGTTTATTTCCCAAATTCAGTCTCAAAACACCCGAAAATTCAATATTTTTGGGTCCCAGAAACGATCTGTACATACCTACTCAGTGCTAGATTATTTCAACATATAGGCCCAAAACATGCTAAAAATCGATATTTTAGGTGCCTAAAGTCGATATGTGCATGCATCTTCTGTACCCGTTTATATCTCAAATTCAGGCTCAAAACACCCAAAAAATTCAATATTTTTGGGTCCCAGAGACGATCTGTACATACCTACTCAGTGCTAGATTATTTCAACATATAGGCCCAAAACCTGCTAAAAATCGATATTTTAGGTGCCTAAAGTCGATATATGCATGCATCTTCTGTACCCTTTATATCTCAAATTCAGGCTCAAAACACCCGAAAATTCTATATTTTTGGGTCCCAAAAGTGATATGTACGTGCATACTCCGTGTTAAAGTGTTTTTTAAATATAGGCCCAAAACATACTAAAAATCGATATTTTAGGTGCTCAAAGTCGATATGTGTATGCATCTTCTGTACCCGTTTATATCCCAAATTCAAGCTCAAAACACCCGAAAATTCGATATTTTTGGGTCTCAGAAGCGATCTGTACATGCCTACTCAGTGCTAGAATATTTTTATAATATAGGCCCAAAACATGCTGAAAATCAATATTTTAGGTGCCCAATGTCAATATGTGTTTGCATCTTCTGTACCCGTTTATATCCCAAATTCAAGCTCAAAACACCCGAAAATTCGATATTTTTGGGTCTCAGAAGCGATCTGTACATGCCTACTCAGTGCTAGAATATCTTTATAATATAGGCCCAAAACATGCTCAAAATCGATATTTTGGGTGCCAAAGTCAATATGTGCATGCATCTTCTGTACCCGTTTATATCCCAAATTCAGGCTCAAAACACCCGAAAATTCGATATTTTTGGGTCTCAGAAGCGATCTGTACATGCCTACTCAGTGCTAGAATATTTTTATAATATAGGCCCAAAACATGCTCAAAATCGATATTTTGGGTGCCAAAGTCAATATGTGCATGCATCTTCTGTACCCGTTTATATCCCAAATTCAGGCTCAAAACACCCGAAAATTCGATATTTTTGGGTCCCAGAAGCGATCTGTAG
This sequence comes from Petrolisthes cinctipes, assembly GCA_033782935.1. Classification (NCBI taxonomy): domain Eukaryota; kingdom Metazoa; phylum Arthropoda; class Malacostraca; order Decapoda; family Porcellanidae; genus Petrolisthes; species Petrolisthes cinctipes. The sequence goes on along the minus strand of JAWQEG010000509.1, from coordinate 1,113,475 downwards.
ATGCCTACTCGTTGCTAGAATGTTTTCAAGATACAGACCCAAAACATGCTCAAAATCGATATTTTGGGTGCCAAAGTCGATATGTGCATGCATCTTCTGTACCCGTTTATATCTCAAATTCAGGCTCAAAACACCCAAAAAATCGATATTTTTTTGTCCCAGAAGCGATCTGTACATGCCTACACCGTGTTAGAGTATTTTCAAAATACAGGCCCAAAACATGATGAAAATCGATATTTTAGGTGCCCAAAGTCAATATGTGTATGCATCTTCTGTACCCGATTAAAACTCAAATTCAGACTCAAAACACCCAAAAAATCGATATTTTTGTGTCCCAGAAGCGATCTGTACATGCCTACTCAGTGCTAGAATGTTTTCAAGATACAGACCCAAAACATGCTCAAAATCGATATTTTAGGTGCGAAAAGTCAATATATATCTCAAATTCAGGCTCAAAACACTCGAAAATTCGATATTTTTGGGTCCCAGAAGCAATCTCTACATGCCTACTCCGTGTTAGAGTATTTTCAAAATTCTGGCCCAAAACATGCTGAAAATCAATATTTTAGGTGCGCAAAGTCAATATGTTTATGAATCTTCTGTACCCGTTTATATCCCAAATTCAGGCTCAAAACACCCGAAAATTCGATATTTTTGGGTCCCAGAAGCGATCTGTACATGCCTACTCAGTGCTAGAATATTTTTATAATATAGGCCCAAAACATGAACAAAATCTATATTTTGGGGGCCAAAGTCGATATGTTGATGCATCTTCTGTACCCGTTTATATCTCAAATTCAGACTCAAAACACCCAAAAAATCGATATTTTTGTGTCCCAGAAGCGATCTGTACATGCCTACACCGTGTTAGAGTATTTTCAAAATACGGGCTCAAAACATGCTCAAAATCGATATTTTAGGTGCCCAAAGTCAATATGTGTATGCATCTTCTGTACCCGTCTATATCCCAAATTCAGGTTCAAAACAACAGACAATTCGATATTTTTGGGTCCCAGAAGCGATCTGTACATGCCTACTCCTTGCTAGAATATTTTCAAGACACAGACCCAAAACATGCTCAAAATCGATATTTTAGGTGCAAAAAGTCGATTTGTGCATGCATCTTCTGTACCCGTTTATATCTCAAATTCAGGCTCAAAATCCCCAAAAATTCAATATTATTTTGTCCCTTAAGCGATCTGTACATGCCTACTCAGTGCTAGAATGTTTTAAAAATATAGGCTCCAAAAATGCTAAAATTGATATTTTATGTGTCCAAAGTCGATATGTGCAAGCATCTTCTGTACCCGTTTAAATTTAAAATTCAGGCTCAAAACTCCCGAAAATTAGATATTGTGTCCCAGAAGCGATCTGTACATGCCTTCTCCGTGTTAAAGTATTTTCAAAATACAGGCCCAAAACATGCTGAAAATCAATATTTTAGGTGCCCAATGTCAATATGTGTTTGCATCTTCTGTACCCGTTTATATCCCAAATTCAGGCTCAAAACACCCAAAAAATCGATATTTTTGTGTCCCAAAAGCGATCTGTACATGCCTACACCGTGTTAGAGTATTTTCAAAATATGGGCCCAAAACATGCTCAAAATCGATATTTTAGGTGCCAAAACTCGATATGTGCATGCATCTTCTGTACCCGTTTAAATCTCAAATTCAAGCTCAAAAACCCCGAAAATTCAATATTTTTGTGTCCCAGAAGCGATCTGTATATGTCTACTCTGTGTTAGAGTATTTTCAAAATACAGGCCCAAAACATGCTGAAAATCAATATTTTAGGTGCCCAATGTCAATATGTGTTTGCATCTTCTGTACCCGTTTATATCCCAAATTCAGGCTCAAAACACCCGAAAATTCGATATTTTTGAGTCTCAGAAGCGATCTGTACATGCCTACTCAGTGCTAGAATATTTTTATAATATAGGCCCAAAACATGCTCAAAATCGATATTTTGGGTGCCAAAGTCAATATGTGCATGCATCTTCTGAACCCGTTTATATCCCAAATTCAGGCTCAAAACACCCGAAAATTCGATATTTTTGGGTCCCAGAAGCGATCTGTAGATGCCTACTCGTTGCTAGAATGTTTTCAAGATACAGACCCAAAACATGCTCAAAATCGATATTTTGGGTGCCAAAGTTGATATGTGCATGCATCTTCTGTACCCGTTTATATCTCAAATTCAGGCTCAAAACACCCAAAAAATCGATATTTTTGTGTCCCAGAAGCGATCTGTACATGCCTACACCGTGTTAGAGTATTTTCAAAATACAGGCCCAAAACATGCTCAAAATCGATATTTTACGTGCCTAAAGTCAATATGTGTATGCATCTTCTGTACCCGTCTATATCCCAAATTCAGGTTTAAAACAACAGAAAATTCGATATTTTTGGGTCCCAGAAGCGATCTGTACATGCCTACTCATTGCTAGAATGTTTTCAAGATTTAGACCCAAAACATGCTCAAAATCGATATTTTAGGTGCAAAAAGTCGATATGTGCTTGTATCTTCTGTACCTGTTTATATCTCAAATTCAGGCTCAAAATCCCCGAAAAATCGATATTTTTAAAGTCCCTAAAGCGATCTGTACATGCCTACTCAGTGTTAGAATGTTTTCAAAATATGGGCCCAAAACATGCTAAAAATCGATATTTTAGGTGCAAAAAGTCGATATGTGCATGCATCTTCTGTACCCGTTTAAATCTCAAATTCAGGCTCAAAACTCCCGAAAATTCGATATTTTTGGGTCCCAAAAGCGATCTGTACATGTCTACTCCGTGTTAGAGTATTTTTACAATACAGGCCCAAAACATGCTGAAAATCAATATTTTAGGTGCCCAATGTCAATATGTGTTTGCATCTTCTGTACCCGTTTATATCCCAAATTCAGGCTCAAAACACCCGAAAATTCGATATTTTTGAGTCTCAGAAGCGATCTGTACATGCCTACTCAGTGCTAGAATATTTTTATAATATAGGCCCAAAACATGCTCAAAATCGATATTTTGGGTGCCAAAGTCAATATGTGCATGCATCTTCTGAACCCGTTTATATCCCAAATTCAGGCTCAAAACACCCGAAAATTCGATATTTTTGGGTCCCAGAAGCGATCTGTAGATGCCTACTCGTTGCTAGAATGTTTTCAAGATACAGACCCAAAACATGCTCAAAATCGATATTTTGGGTGCCAAAGTCGATATGTGCATGCATCTTCTGTACCCGTTTATATCTCAAATTCAGGCTCAAAACACCCAAAAAATCGATATTTTTGTGTCCCAGAAGCGATCTGTACATGCCTACACCGTGTTAGAGTATTTTCAAAATACAGGCCCAAAACATGCCCAAAATCGATATTTTACGTGCCCAAAGTCAATATGTGTATGCATCTTCTGTACCCGTCTATATCCCAAATTCAGGTTTAAAACAACAGAAAATTCGATGTTTTTGGGTCCCAGAAGCGATCTGTACATGCCTACTCCTTGCTAGAATGTTTTCAAGATTTAGACCCAAAACATGCTCAAAATCGATATTTTAGGTGCAAAAAGTCGATATGTGCTTGTATCTTCTGTACCTGTTTATATCTCAAATTCAGGCTCAAAATCCCCGAAAAATCGATATTTTTAAAGTCCCTAAAGCGATCTGTACATGCCTACTCAGTGTTAGAATGTTTTCAAAATATGGGCCCAAAACATGCTAAAAATCGATATTTTAGGTGCAAAAAGTCGATATGTGCCTGCATTTTCTGTACCCGTTTAAATCTCAAATTCAGGCTCAAAACTCCCGAAAATTCGATATTTTTGGGTCCCAAAAGCGATCTGTACATGTCTACTCCGTGTTAGAGTATTTTTACAATACAGGCCCAAAACATAATAAAAATTGATATATTAGGTGCCCAAAGCCAATTTGTGTATGCATCCTCTGTACCCGGTTATATCACAAATTCAGGCTCAAAACACCCGAAAATTCGATGTTTTTGGGTCCCAGAAGCGATCTGTACATACCTACTCAATGCTAGAATATTTTTATAATATAGGCCCAAAACATGCTCAAAATCGATATTTTGGGTGCCAAAGTCGATATGTGCATGCATCTTCTGTACCCGTTTATATCTCAAATTCAGACTCAAAACACCCAAAAAATCAATATTTTTGTGTCCCAGAAGCGATCTGTACATGCCTACACCGTGTTAGAGTATTTTCAAAATACAGGCCCAAAACATGCTCAAAATCGATATTTTAGGTGCCCAAAGTCAATATGTGTATGCATCTTCTGTACCCGTCTATATCCCAAATTCAGGTTCAAAACAACAGAAAATTCGATGTTTTTGGGTACCAGAAGCGATCTGTACATGCCTACTCCTTGCTAGAATGTTTTCAAGATACAGACCCAAAAAATGCTCAAAATCGATATTTTAGGTACAAAAAGTCGATATGTGCTTGCATCTTCTGTACCCGTTTATATTTCAAATTCAGGCTCAAAATCTCAGATAATTCAATATTTTTGGGTCCCTTAAGCGATCTGTACATGCCTACTCAGTGCTAAAATGTTTTCAAAATATAGGCTCCGAAAATGCTAAAATTGATATTTTAGGGGTCCAAAGTCGATATGTGCATGCATCTTCTGTACCCGTTTACATCTCAAATTTAGGCTCAGAACACCCGAAAATTCGATATTTTTGAATCCCAGGAGCGATCTGTATATGCCTACTCAGTGCTAGAATGTTTTTGAAATATGGGCTCAAAACATGCTAAAAATCGATATTTTCGGTGCCCAAAGTCGATATGTGCATGCATCTTCTGTACCCGTCTATTTCCCAAATTCAGGCCCAAAACACTCGAAAATTCTATATTTTTGGGTCCCAAAAGTGATATGTACATGTCTATTCCGTGTAAGAGTATTTTCAAAATACAGGCCCAAAACATACTAAAAATCGATATTTTATGTGCCCAAAGTCGATATGTGCATGCATCCACTGTACCCGTTTATATCTCAAATTCAGGCTCAAAACACCCGACAATTCAATATTTTTGGGTCCCAGAAGCGATCTGTACGTGCATACTCCGTGTTAGGGTGTTTTTGAAATACAGGCCCAAAACATGCTGAAAATTAATATTTTAGGTGCCCAAAGTCAATATCTGTATGCATATTCTGTACCGTTTTATGTCTCAAATTCAGGCTCAAAACACCCAAAAAATCGATAATTTTGTGTCCCAGAAGCGATCTGTACATGCCTACACCGTGTTAGAGTATTTTCAAAATACAGGCCCAAAACATGCTAAAAATCGATATTATGGGTGCCAAAGTCGATATGTGCATGCATCTTTTGTAACCGTTTACATCTCAAATTCAGGCTCAAAACACCCAAAAAATTGATATTTTTGTGTGCCAGAAGCGATCTGTACATGCCTACTCCGTGCTAGAGTATTTTTAAAATACAGGCCCAAACCATGCCCAAAATCGATATTTTAGGTGCCCAAAGTCGATATGTGCATGCATCTTCTGTACCCGTTTATATCTCAAATTCTGTCTCAAACACCCGAAAAATCAATATTTTTGAATCCGAGGAGTGATCTGTACATGCCTACTCAGTGCTACTCAAAATATGGGCCCAAAACATGCTAAAAATCGATATTTTAGGTGCCCAAAGTCGATATGTTCATGTATCTTCTGTACCCGTTTATTTCCCAAATTCAGTCTCAAAACACCCGAAAATTCAATATTTTTGGGTCCCAGAAACGATCTGTACATACCTACTCAGTGCTAGATTATTTCAACATATAGGCCCAAAACCTGCTAAAAATCGATATTTTAGGTGCCTAAAGTCGATATGTGCATGCATCTTCTGTACCCGTTTATATCCCAAATTCAAGCTCAAAACACCCGAAAATTCGATATTTTTGGGTCTCAGAAGCGATCTGTACATGCCTACTCAGTGCTAGAATATTTTTATAATATAGGCCCAAAACATGCTGAAAATCAATATTTTAGGTGCCCAATGTCAATATGTGTTTGCATCTTCTGTACCCGTTTATATCCCAAATTCAAGCTCAAAACACCCGAAAATTCGATATTTTTTGGTCTCAGAAGCGATCTGTACATGCCTACTCAGTGCTAGAATATTTTTATAATATAGGCCCAAAACATGCTCAAAATCGATATTTTGGGTGCCAAAGTCAATATGTGCATGCATCTTCTGTACCCGTTTATATCCCAAATTCAGGCTCAAAACACCCGAAAATTCGATATTTTTGGGTCTCAGAAGCGATCTGTACATGCCTACTCAGTGCTAGAATATTTTTATAATATAGGCCCAAAACATGCTCAAAATCGATATTTTGGGTGCCAAAGTCAATATGTGCATGCATCTTCTGTACCCGTTTATATCCCAAATTCAGGCTCAAAACACCCGAAAATTCGATATTTTTGGGTCCCAGAAGCGATCTGTAGATGCCTACTCGTTGCTAGAATGTTTTCAAGATACAGACCCAAAACATGCTCAAAATCGATATTTTGGGTGCCAAAGTCGATATGTGCATGCATCTTCTGTACCCGTTTATATCTCAAATTCAGGCTCAAAACACCCAAAAAATCGATATTTTTTTGTCCCAGAAGCGATCTGTACATGCCTAAACCGTGTTAGAGTATTTTCAAAATACAGGCCCAAAACATGATGAAAATCGATATTTTAGGTGCCCAAAGTCAATATGTGTATGCATCTTCTGTACCCGATTAAAACTCAAATTCAGACTCAAAAAACCCAAAAAATCGATATTTTTGTGTCCCAGAAGCGATCTGTACATGCCTACTCAGTGCTAGAATGTTTTCAAGATACAGACCCAAAACATGCTCAAAATCGATATTTTAGGTGCGAAAAGTCAATATATATCTCAAATTCAGGCTCAAAACACTCGAAAATTCGATATTTTTGGGTCCCAGAAGCAATCTGTACATGCCTACTTCTTGCTAGAATGTTTCAAGATACAGACTTAAAACATGCTCAAAATCGATATTTTAGGTGCCCAAAGTCAATATGTGTATGCATCTTCTGTACCCGTCTATATCCCAAATTCAGGTTCAAAACAACAGAAAATTCTATATTTTTTGGTCCCAGAAGCGATCTGTACATGCCTACTTCTTGCTAGAATGTTTCAAGATACAGACTTAAAACATGCTCAAAATCGATATTTTAGGTGCGAAAAGTCAATATATATCCCAAATTCAGGCTCAAAACACCCAAGAAATTCGATATTTTTGGGTCCCTTCATTGATCTGGACATGTCTACTCAGTGCTAGAATATTTTCAAAATATGGGCCCAAAACATGCTGAAAATCGATATTTTAGGTGCCCAATGTCGATATGTGCATGCATCTTCTGTACTCGTTTATATCTCAAATTCAGGCTCAAAACACTCGAAAATTCGATATTTTTGGGTCCCAGAAGCAATCTGTACATGCCTACTCCGTGTTAAAGTATTTTCAAAATTCTGCCCCAAAACATGCTGAAAATCAATATTTTAGGTGCCCAAAGTCAATATGTGTATGCATCTTCTGTACCCGTCTATATCCCAAATTCAGGTTCAAAACAACAGAAAATTCGATATTTTTTGGTCCCAGAAGCGATCTGTACATGCCTACTTCTTGCTAGAATGTTTTCAAGATTCAGACCCAAAACATGCTCAAAATCGATATTTTAGGTGCGAAAAGTCAATATATATCCCAAATTCAGGCTCAAAACACCCAAAAAATTCGATATTTTTGGGTCCCTTCAGCGATCTGGACATGCCTACTCAGTGCTAGAATGTTTTCAAGATACAGACCCAAAACATGCTCAAAATTGATATTTTGGGTGCCAAAGTCGATATGTGCATGCATCTTCTGTACCCGTTTATATCTCAAATTCAGGCTCAAAACACCCATAAAATCGATATTTTTTTGTCCCAGAAGCGATCTGTACATGCCTACACCGTGTTTGAGTATTTTCAAAATACAGGCCCAAAACATGCTGAAAATCGATATTTTAGGTGCCCAAAGTCAATATGTGTATGCATCTTCTGTACCCGTTTACATCTCAAATTCAGGCTCAAAACACCCAAAAAATTGATATTTTTGTGTGCCAGAAGCGATCTGTATATGCCTACTCCGTGTTAGAGTATTTTTAAAATACAGGCCCAAACCATGCTCAAAATCGATATTTTAGGTGCCCAAAGTCGATATGTGCATGCATCTTCTGTACCCGTTTATATCTCAAATTCAGGCTCAAACACCCGAAAAATCAATATTTTTGAATCCGAGGAGTGATCTGTACATGCCTACTCAGTGCTAGAATTTTTTTCAAAATATGGGCCCAAAACATGCTAAAAATCGATATTTTAGGTGCCCAAAGTCGATAAGTTTATGTATCTTCTGTACCCGTTTATTTCCCAAATTCAGTCTCAAAACACCCGAAAATTCAATATTTTTGGGTCCCAGAAACGATCTGTACATACCTAATCAGTGTTAGATTATTTCAACATATAGGCCCAAAACCTGCTAAAAATCGATATTTTAGGTGCCTAAAGTCGATATGTGCATGCATCTTCTGTACCCGTTTATATCTCAAATTCAGGCTCAAAACACCCGAAAAATCAATATTTTTGGGTCCCTTAAGCGATCTGTACGTGCATACTCCGTGTTAGAGTGTTTTTTAAATATAGGCCCACAACATGCTGAAAATCGATATTTTAGGTGCCCAAAATCAATATGTGTATGCATCTTCTGTACCCGGTTATATCCCAAATTTAGGCTCAAAACACCCGAAAATTCAATGTTTTTGGATCCCAGAAGCGATCTGTATATGCCTACTCAGTGCTAGAATATTTTCAAAATATTGTCTCAAAACATGCTAAAAATCGATATTTTGGGTGCCAAAGTCGATATGTGCATGCATCTTCTGTACCCGTTTATATCTCAAATTCAGGCTCAAACACCCGAAAAATCAATATTTTTGAATCCGAGGAGTGATCTGTACATGCCTACTCAGTGCTAGAATTTTTTTCAAAATATGGGCCCAAAACATGCTAAAAATCGATATTTTAGGTGCCCAAAGTCGATAAGTTGATGTATCTTCTGTACCCGTTTATTTCCCAAATTCAGTCTCAAAACACCCGAAAATTCAATATTTTTGGGTCCCAGAAACGATCTGTACATACCTACTCAGTGTTAGATTATTTCAACATATAGGCCCAAAACCTGCTAAAAATCGATATTTTAGGTGCCTAAAGTCGATATGTGCATGCATCTTCTGTACCCGTTTATATCTCAAATTCAGGCTCAAAACACCCGAAAATTCAATATTTTTGGGTCCCTTAAGCGATCTGTACGTGCATACTCCGTGTTAGAGTGTTTTTTAAATATAGGCCCAAAACATGCTGAAAATCGATATTTTAGGTGCCTAAAATCAATATGTGTATGCATCTTTTGTACCCGGTTATATCCCAAATTTAGGCTCAAAACACCCGAAAATTCAATGTTTTTGGATCCCAGAAGCGATCTGTACATGCCTACTCAGTGCTAGAATATTTTCAAAATATTGTCTCAAAACATGCTAAAAATCGATATTTTGGGTGCCAAAGTCGATATGTGTATGCATCTTCTGTACCCGTTTATATCTCAAATTCAGGCTCAAAACACCCGAAAATTCGATATTGTGTCCCAGAAGCGATCTGTACATGCCTTCTCCGTGTTAGAGTATTTGCAAAATACAGGCCCAAAACATGCTCAAAATCGATATTTTAGTTGCCCAAAGTCGATATGTGCATGCATCTTCAGTACCTGTTTATATCTCAAATTCAGGCTCAAAACACCCGAAAATTCAATATTTTTGAATCCCATGAGCGATCTGTACATGTCTACTCCGTGTTAGAGTATTTTAAAAATACAGGCCCAAACATACTAAAAATCGATATTTTAGGTGCCCAAAGTCAATATGTGCATGCATCTTCTATACCCGTTTATATCTCAAATTCAGGCTCAAAACACCCGAAAATTCGATATTTTTGGGTCCCAGAAGCGATCTGTACGTGCATACTCCGTGTTAGAGTGTTTTTTAAATACAGGCCCAAAACATGCTGAAAATCAATATTTTAGGTGCCCAAAATCAATATGTGTATGCATCTTCTGTACCCGTTTATATCTCAAATTCAGGGTCAAAGCACCCGAAAAATCAATATTTTTGAATCCGAGGAGTGATCTGTACATGCCTAGTCAGTGCTAGAATATTTTCAAAATATAGGCCCAAAACATGCTGCATAGATATTCTGTACCAGTTTATATCTCAAATTCAGGCTCAAAACACCCGAAAATTTAGATGTTTTTGGGTCCTAGATGCAATCTGTATATGCCTAGTCCGTGTTTAAGTATTTTCAAAATACATGCCCAAAACAAGCTAAAAATCGATATTTTAGCTGACCATAGTCAATATGTGCATGCATCATCTGTACCCGTTTATATCTTAAATTCAGGCTCTAAACACCCGAAAATTCGGTATTTTTGGGTCCCAGAAGCGATCTGGTATACATGCCTACTCAGTGTTAGAGTACTTTAATAATACAGGCCATAAAACATGCTGAAAATCGATATTTAACGTGCCCAAAGTCAATATGTGCATGCATCTTCTGTACCCGTTTATATCTCAAATTCAGGCTCAAAACACCCGAAAATTCGGCATTTGTGGGTCCCAGAAGCGATCTGTATATGCCTACTCAGTGCTAGAATTTTTTTCAAACCATAGGCCAAAACATTCTAAAAATCGATATTTTAGGTGCAAAAAGTCGATATGTGCCTGCATCTTCAGTACCCGTTTATATCTCAAATTCAGGCTCAAAACACCTAAAAATTCAATATTTTGGGTCCCAGAAGCGATCTGTACATGCCTACTCAGTGCTAGAATAATTTCAAAATATTGCCCCAAAACATGCTAAAAATCGATATTTTGGGTGCTCAAAGTCAATATGTGCATGCATCCTCTGTACCCGTTTATATTTCAAATTCAGGCTCAAAACACCCGAAAATTCGATATTTTTAGGAACGAGAAGCGATATGTACATGCCTACTCCGTGTTAGAGTATTTTCAAAATACAGGTCCAAAACATGCTCAAAATCGATATTTTGGGTGCCCAAAGTCGATATGTGCATGCATCTTCTGTACCCGTTTATATCTCGAATTCAGGCTCAAAACACCTAAAAATTCAATATTTTTGGGTCCCATAAGCGATCTGTACATGCCTACTCAGTGCTAGAATAATTTCAAAATATTGACCCAAAACATGCTAAAAATCGATATTTTGGGTGCTCAAAGTCGATATGAGCATGCATCCTCTGTACCCGTTTATATTTCAAATTCAGGCTCAAAACACCCGAAAATTATATATTTTTAGGAACGAGAAGCGATATGTACATGCCTACTCCGTGTTAGAGTATTTTCAAAATACAGGTCCAAAATATGCTCAAAATCGATATTTTGGGTGCCCAAAGTCGATATGTGCATTTATCTTCTGTACTCGTTTATATCTCAAATTCAGGCTCAAAACACGCGAAAATTCGATATTTTTTGGTCCCAGAAGTGACCTGTATATACCTACTCCACGCTAGAATGTTTTCAAGATACAGACCCAAAACATGCCCCAAAATAGATATTTTAGGTGCAAAAAGTAGATATGTGCATGCTTATTCAGTACCCGTTTATATCTCAAATTCATGCTCAAAAGGCCCGAAAATTCGATATTTTTGGGTTTTAGATGCAATCTGTATATGCCTACTCCGTGTTTAAGTATTTTCAAAATAAATGCCCAAAACATGCTGAAAATCGATATTTTAGGTGCCCATAGTCAATATGTGCATGCATCTTCTGTACCCGTTTATATCTTAAATTCAGGCTCTAAACACCCGAAAATTCGATATTTTTGGGTCCCAGAAGCGATCTGTACATGCCTACGCAATCCTAGAATGTTTTCAAGATACAGACCTAAAACATGCTAAAAATCGATATTTTAGATGCCCAATTTCGATATGTGCATGCATCTTCTGTACTGTACCCGTTTATATCTCAAATTCAGGCTCAAAACTCCCAAAAATTCGGTATTTTTGGGTCCCAGAAGCGATCTGGTATACATGCCTACTCAGTGTTAGAGTACTTTAAAAATACAGGCCATAAAACATGCTGAAAATCGATATTTTAGGTGCCCAAAGTCGATATGTGCATACATCTTCTGCACCCGTTTATATCTCAAATTCAGGCTCAAAACACCCGAAAATTCGGTATTTTTGGGTCCCAGAAGCGATCTGTACATGTCTAATCCGTGTTAGAGTATTTTCAAAATACAGGCCCAAAACATGCTAAAAATCGATATTATGTGTGCCAAAGTCGATATGTGCATGCATCTTCTGTACCCGTTTACATCTCAAATTCAGGCTCAAAACACCCAAAAAATTGATATTTTTGTGTGCCAGAAGCGATCTGTATATGCCTACTCCGTGTTAGAGTATTTTTAAAATACAGGCCCAAACCATGCTCAAAATCGATATTTTAGGTGCCCAAAGTCGATATGTGCATGCATCTTCTGTACCCGTTTATATCTCAAATTCAGGCTCAAACACCCGAAAAATCAATATTTTTTAATCCGAGGAGTGATCTGTACATGCCTACTCAGTGCTAGAATTTTTTTCAAAATATGGGCCCAAAACATGCTAAAAATCGATATTTTAGGTGCCCAAAGTCGATAAGTTTATGTATCTTCTGTACCCGTTTATTTCCCAAATTCAGTCTCAAAACACCCGAAAATTCAATATTTTTGGGTCCCAGAAACGATCTGTACATACCTAATCAGTGTTAGATTATTTCAACATATAGGCCCAAAACCTGCTAAAAATCGATATTTTAGGTGCCTAAAGTCGATATGTGCATGCATCTTCTGTACCCGTTTATATCTCAAATTCAGGCTCAAAACACCCGAAAATTCAATATTTTTGGGTCCCTTAAGCGATCTGTACGTGCATACTCCGTGTTAGAGTGTTTTTTAAATATAGGCCCACAACATGCTGAAAATCGATATTTTTGGTGCCTAAAATCAATATGTGTATGCATCTTCTGTACCCGGTTATATCCCAAATTTAGGCTCAAAACACCCGAAAATTCAATGTTTTTGGATCCCAGATGCGATCTGTACATGCCTACTCAGTGCTAGAATATTTTCAAAATATTGTCTCAAAACATGCTAAAAATCGATATTTTGGGTGCCAAAGTCGATATGTGCAGGCATCTTCTGTACCCGTTTATATCTCAAATTCAGGCTCAAACACCCGAAAAATCAATATTTTTGAATCCGAGGAGTGATCTGTACATGCCTACTCAGTGCTAGAATTTTTTTCAAAATATGGGCCCAAAACATGCTAAAAATCGATATTTTAGGTGCCCAAAGTCGATAAGTTGATGTATCTTCTGTACCCGTTTATTTCCCAAATTCAGTCTCAAAACACCCGAAAATTCAATATTTTTGGGTCCCAGAAACGATCTGTACATACCTACTCAGTGTTAGATTATTTCAACATATAGGCCCAAAACCTGCTAAAAATCGATATTTTAGGTGCCTAAAGTCGATATGTGCATGCATCTTCTGTACCCGTTTATATCTCAAATTCAGGCTCAAAACACCCAAAATTCAATATTTTTGGGTCCCTTAAGCGATCTGTACGTGCATACTCCGTGTTAGAGTGTTTTTTAAATATAGGCCCAAAACATGCTGAAAATCGATATTTTAGGTGCCTAAAATCAATATGTGTATGCATCTTCTGTACCCGGTTATATCCCAAATTTAGGCTCAAAACACCCGAAAATTCAATGTTTTTGGATCCCAGAAGCGATCTGTACATGCCTACTCAGTGCTAGAATATTTTCAAAATATTGTCTCAAAACATGCTAAAAATCGATATTTTGGGTGCCAAAGTCGATATGTGCAGGCATCTTCTGTACCCGTTTATATCTCAAATTCAGGCTCAAACACCCGAAAAATCAATATTTTTGAATCCGAGGAGTGATCTGTACATGCCTACTCAGTGCTAGAATTTTTTTCAAAATATGGGCCCAAAACATGCTAAAAATCGATATTTTAGGTGCCCAAAGTCGATAAGTTGATGTATCTTCTGTACCCGTTTATTTCCCAAATTCAGTCTCAAAACACCCGAAAATTCAATATTTTTGGGTCCCAGAAACGATCTGTACATACCTACTCAGTGTTAGATTATTTCAACATATAGGCCCAAAACCTGCTAAAAATCGATATTTTAGGTGCCTAAAGTCGATATGTGCATGCATCTTCTGTACCCGTTTATATCTCAAATTCAGGCTCAAAACACCCAAAATTCAATATTTTTGGGTCCCTTAAGCGATCTGTACGTGCATACTCCGTGTTAGAGTGTTTTTTAAATATAGGCCCAAAACATGCTGAAAATCGATATTTTAGGTGCCTAAAATCAATATGTGTATGCATCTTCTGTACCCGGTTATATCCCAAATTTAGGCTCAAAACACCCGAAAATTCAATGTTTTTGGATCCCAGAAGCGATCTGTACATGCCTACTCAGTGCTAGAATATTTTCAAAATATTGTCTCAAAACATGCTAAAAATCGATATTTTGGGTGCCAAAGTCGATATGTGTATGCATCTTCTGTACCCGTTTATATCTCAAATTCAGGCTCAAAACACCCGAAAATTCGATATTGTGTCCCAGAAGCGATCTGTACATGCCTTCTCCGTGTTAGAGTATTTGCAAAATACAGGCCCAAAACATGCTCAAAATCGATATTTTAGGTGCCCAAAGTCGATATGTGCATGCATCTTCAGTACCTGTTTATATCTCAAATTCAGGCTCAAAACACCCGAAAATTCAATATTTTTGAATCCCATGAGCGATCTGTACATGCCTACTCCGTGTTAGAGTATTTTAAAAATACAGGCCCAAACATACTAAAAATCGATATTTTAGGTGCCCAAAGTCAATATGTGCATGCATCTTCTGTACCCGTTTATATCTCAAATTCAGGCTCAAAACACCCGAAAATTCGATATTTTTGGGTCCCAGAAGCGATCTGTACGTGCATACTCCGTGTTAGAGTGTTTTTTAAATACAGGCCCAAAACATGCGGAAAATCAATATTTTAGGTGCCCAAAATCAATATGTGTATGCATCTTCTGTACCCGTTTATATCTCAAATTCAGGGTCAAAGCACCCGAAAAATCAATATTTTTGAATCCGAGGAGTGATCTGTACATGCCTAGTCAGTGCTAGAATATTTTCAAATTATTGGTATAGTGAAACCAGTACAGCTGGTTGCTATAATAGGCCCCTTCACAAGCCCAGGCCCCGTGTAGGCATAATCTGGGTTGGAAGGGTCAATTCCGTGACGTTCATCAGAAGTAAATAAAAATTCAAATCTGGCGCTGTACTGATAGTGGAGCCACCTGGAGGTGGTGAGGTGAGGTATTAAGCCCCTCCTCCGCTGAATACCGCTCGTCCACACTCTGTCGCGGAACACACGCCTGTCAACATCTACGCTCCTCGCTGCTACGCTATGGTATTGTGTCGCATGTTCCTGCTAATTTTTCTTTTGTGTTCTAGTGGCTGGCCTGCTTTGCAGATGTATATTGTGTGTTTTCTAGGAGGGTTTTTAGGTGTTTATGGGGGTTTTTTCTTCGTTAGGACTTAGTTCTTTCCTTAAGCGAAGGGGGCTTTTCAGCCCCTGTTTCGGAGTTTTTCTCCGTCTGTCCCCTATTTCACTGTCCCTCCTGCCACTAGTACATTCTTCATGTGTATTTTATCGGGGTTTTCTGGGGTTTTTAGCGAGGTTAGTGGGTTCCACGTGGGACTTCCCCACCCCACGTGGTGACCACATGGGGTCTTTGCAGACCTTCCTCTTACCTCCCCCGATTATTATGTGTCCCCTCTCGGTAAGGGGGAGGGAGAATTGTGCCCTGGTTCTCTCTTCCTCTCCCGAGCGGGGGTTTTTTATTTTATTTTGGGGTTTTTTCCATTATTTCAGCCTGGAGTGTTTCTTCTCAGGCTATCGGGTCCCCTCCTACCCCTCCTTCTGGTTCATCGGTCCGGGGGGGCCCCCTTTTTTACCCGCTCCATGTGGCGGACGATTATGGTTTTACGGGGTTTTTTTCCCTGGGCGGCTGCGCGAGTGTGGGGGATTGTGTTCTGGTCCCCAGGTTCAGCGGGCGTGTCCCGCGCTTCTTTCCTTCGGGGAGGATGGGTTTGTGTTCCAGTGTTTGCACGTGTTAACCCATGTTTGTGTATTCTTTTCTCCCCCAGCCTACTCGTGCCCTTTGTGCTGCCTCAGGATGTACCGTGCGGGTCTCGCCTGACGGACACCTGCACTGTTCTCCTCACGCACCCTGCTTCACTCCCTTGGGTTACGACCCTTTGGCGTGTGGTGTGTGCCGCCCCTGGGCTGAGTTGTGTCGGGTTACCTCCCCTTCTGCCCGCTCCAAACTCCCTGCCCTTGCTTCTCTTCGTATGGCGTGGACGAGGGCTAGGAGAATGGCCCACAAACGAGACGGTTCTTCTTTGGCGTGGGTGGACCCGATTTTGGGAGCGGACCTGGGTTTATTCAGGACCCGTTACCCTTCTTCCTGTCTCTCGGAGTCTCAGGGGCTAGAACCTCCTGAGGCCCGAGAGATTGAGCCTGCTTCCCTAGACGGTACTACGACTCCTTCTCGGGGCTTATCCCCCCGGGAAGCGAGCGAGTCTGTCGCGCTGGTTCCCCCGACTGCCTCACCGGTACAAGGGCCCAGCAGGGAACCCCCAGCTTCGCCTCCTGCTAGAGCTGGCTCCTCAGGCCTCTCTAGAGGACGCAAGCGTTCGGCTAAAAGGTCCCGCCACTCCAGGAAGTCCCGTGCTCGTCGCCGTTCTCCTTCCTCCTCGTCTTCGTCGTCCTCTTCCTCTTCTTCGTCGTCGGGGAGCTCTCCTTCGCCCGCCCGCAATTCCCGCAGGGGTAAGCGGGGGGGGGACAGCCCCTCGTCGAGGAAGATAGTTAAGATCTTCCACACCCTTATTCCTCACGCTTTTCCTGGGGCTTCCGTCGCGCAACCTCAGGCTGTCGCTACGGAACCCGCTCCTGTTCCCCCGCCTCCCGCTGCTGCTCCCGTCGAGGGCTCGAGTCCTCCCGGGGATGTGGGAGTCCTTTTCGTGCCTCCCGTTTCCCCAGGGCTCGAGTCTCCGTCGGGGGACGTAGCTGAGGAGTTGGTTACCTCCGCACCTCCGTCCCCGTCACCCCCTCCTTCAGGAGACGGATACCTTCCCTACTCTTGGTCTCTCCTTCCTCCTGCTTGGACCCACTCTTCGGAGGAGGGCAGACTGGTGGCCTGGTCTCCGGACACAGCTCAACCAGACGTGTGGATCCGGAGGGATGACGTCGTGGTGAAGTGGGGGGCGGATGAGAAGGGCGAGGCTATTCCCTTCTACAAGGTCCGTCCTATCTCAGCGCCCTTACCCACTTCAGCTAGGGTGTCCTCTGCGGCTACCCTGGACGCGATGGGTTTCCTGGTGGAGTACAGCCAGCTACACTTGTCCGGGGCTTGGAGGATTGACCGCTCACACGGTAACACGGCTCTCCTCCTTTCCCCGGACGCGTACTTCCCGGGGGATAAGAGTGAAGGGGACCTGGATATTCCAGCCCTTCTCCTTAAGTCCCTGGACCACCAGAGGAACAACGCGCCCAGGAAGCCCCCTCCTCCGTCTTTCCCCGTCATCCTCCCTCATTCCCGGGCTCCCCCGGGCTTGAGGGAGTGCCTGTGGAAGACGGAGAAGGAGCCCCCGGTCCCCTATCAACTGAAGGAGCCCGATGGTAAATTGAGGCAGGCGGAGTCTGCTACCCGTCTGGAGCTGGCCCACACCATCTCCACGGGAGCAGCCGCCTCTTTGATTAGGGACTGCCTCAACGCCCTAACAAACTCCTACCACGAGATGTCGGGTGTACAGCTAGCGTGAGTACCTTTCTCGTGTATCATGTTTGTAGGGATGCTGGGTAAAGGGTCTCCCTGTTACTCCCGGGTACTTATCCCCGGGTTCGCTCGGTTCTTTCTTTGTTTACCCCTTACAGTGACACCCTCTCTTCCATGGCCACCGTGATGGAGGGCGTGGCGGCAATGGCTACCCACTTCATGCGGGAGGAGGCGAAGGCGTTCGCCGAGGCGAGACTGGCAACCCGCCAAGCGGCAGCTAAATCTGCGCCAGAAATGGCACAGAGGGGAGTGGTACGAGCTGTCCCCTTGTCCCCCGCCCTCTTTGACCAACCGGCGACAGACACGATCTTCGCCTCCCTCCCAACGGTAATTAATTTACCAAAGCCTTCCACCTCCAAGTAAGTACCTCTCGTGTTCGTCTTACCCGAGTTGTCACGGGGTGAAATGAAAGGATTTTCGGGTCTATTTTGGGTCCTAATCATTCTGTTTGTCCGTAGGCCACGTGCCCCACAGCCAGCCAGACCAGCCTACCAGCCCCGGAGGCCCTCCCAGCCCTCCAGGCTACCGAGGCCCTCCTATCCCACTCCCCCGAGAGCACACAACAGGCCCTCCCAGAGGGGCCAGCAGCCCTTTCGAGGAAGGGGACAGGTCTCCAAGCCCTTCGCAAAGCCCAAGTCATCCTTCAACCACCCCTCCCAGAAGGACCGCGCCACTTGAGGGTCCCACTCTGGGCTGCCTCACAGGGTGGTCAGCAGCCTGGCCCACCCACGGCTGGGCAGCAAGGATAATTCGCCAGGGCCTGTCATGGCCCTGGATTACTGTTCCGGTGAGTAACTGTCATCCTTACTGTCTGACATATGAATTATGCCTAATCCCGTCCTTGGGCTACCGTTAGGTCAAAATCAGATTTTCCCTTGCGGTCAAAATCTCTGCCTCTCCTGTCATTCTCCCCCCAACCACCCCGGGTCCCTCGGGCCCCGGGGGATTAGGATTAACGGTACTCTCACTGACACCTGTCTTCTCCCGTTACAGCCACTACGTCTACCTCCTGCCTCAACCAAAGTGTCACTTTCGGTCGTCCCGCATGTGCGGGAAATGCGGGAAAAAGGGGTAGTGGAGCGGGCGACGGGAAGGGTCTTTCTTTCTCGTTTATTCACGGTCCCCAAAAAGGATCAGGGAAAAACGAGATTGGTGATGGACCTGAGCAAGCTAAACAAATTCGTGAAAACATTACATTTCAGGATGGTTTCGGTTGCTCAGGTCCGCACAGTTCTGAGGAAGGGAGACTGGTTAGCATCCCTGGATCTCAAGGATGCTTACTGGCACGTCCCGATCCACCCCAGGTTTCGCCGCTTTCTGGCCTTCCAGGTGGGGACCGAGACGTTCCAGTTTACCAGGCTCCCTTTCGGTCTTTCTCTAGCTCCGCGAGTCTTCACAAAACTCGTGAGGGTGGTGGCATCCCGTCTGGCAGAGGCGGGTGTCCCCACCCTCATGTACCTGGACGATTGGTTGCTTCACGCCCCTTCCAAGGAGCAGGTAGCAAACAACGTCCGGGTAGCGAGGGGAGTGCTAGAGGAAATGGGGTTTCTGTTGAACATCCCCAAGTCCTCTCTCACCCCCACTCGCAAGCTGTGTTGGCTAGGAATAGAGTGGGACTCTCTTTCGGCCACCCTCTCTCTCGCTCCAGACAACGCCCGCCGGACCCTCCGCCACGTCCGCCGGGCGCATTTTTCCCGTACTTTCTCTCGCCGCCAGTGGGAATCATTGCTCGGGTCCCTAAATTTCGCGGCCCCTGCAATGCCCCTGGGACGACTGAAACACAGGAGGCTGACGCGGGAGGTAAACCTCCACCTGTCCCCCACACACAGGGACCTTCCCAGGCAAGTGTCCCCCTCTCTCCACCGCCTCCTTCGCCCCTGGCTACGTCCCGGTGCCCTGCGTCAGCGGGTCCCCTGGGTGTTCCCTCCCCCGGGGATTACGGTGGCGACAGACGCATCGGACGTAGGCTGGGGATACCAGTCTTGCCTGGGACATCAACGGTGCGGGGGATGGAAGGAAGGGGAAAGGCTACTGCACATCAACGCCCGGGAGTTGATGGTAGCGAAGGAATGGCTCAACAGACACCCTCAGTTTGCCAGGATAGGCGTCCGCTTCGATATGGACAACGTTGCGGCCGTGCAGTGCCTACAGAAACAGGGCACCGTACGGTCGGAAATTCTCCTGTCCCTGTCAGAACAGATTTTCGCAATAGCGGCCAAGAGGGACATTCACCTCTCGGCCCGCTACGTGCCAGGGCGGGAGAACGATTGGGCGGACGCCCTATCCAGGTTCAGGGGGACGTCAGTCGAGTGGCAACTGCGTCCCCTTGTGTTCGAGTCTCTCTGCCTTCGCTACGGGACACCGGAGGTGGACCTATTCGCCTCCCCATCCACGGCCCTACTCCCTCTGTTCCTGACTTTCTCATCCAGAACAGAGGCGGGAGGCCCGGACGCCTTCACGGAGGACTGGAACAGGTGGGGTCATCTCTACCTCTTCCCACCCCCAGCCACTTCAGTCCTCCTGAAGGCGATCCTCAAGCTGCGCACTTTCAGGGGGAGGGTTCTCCTCATAGCCCCCCGCTGGCCAGCACAGCCGTGGTTCGGAGAGTTGTCCCGGTGGTGCCCGCATCCCCTTCAGTTGGGATCGGCGTGCCTCTCCAGCACCCTGTCTGCACCACTCCAAGCGTCACTGAAACTACACGCTTGGAGTTTCTACGGGGAGTCCTCAGCAAAAGGTTCACTAAGGAGACAGTGGACAAGATGTTGAGGGCTCATCGTCAGTCTTCGGTGCGACAATACGAATCGTGCTGGAAAAGATTCCAGGACTTCTTGCGAAGACACCCCTCCAGGGTCATCTCGGAGGACACAGTCCTGGAATTCCTCACGTGGCTCGCCGATTCCACCAACAGGGCCCCGGCGACGGTGCTTGCGCATCACGCAGCCCTGTCTGATCCCCTCCTCCTGGGTTTTAACATTAAGGTTTCGGAGAGGCCTCTCTCTCTCCTGAGGATGGGGATTCGGGCGGGGACCGCACCTCACCGGGCCCAGGCACCCTCCTGGTCCCTTCATCGTGTCCTTTCCTACCTGACCTTCGAGGGGGTCCCTCTGGAGGTTTGTCACCTCCTCCAGAAAGCTCTCTTCCTGCTCGCCTTAGCTACAGGTTACAGGGCTTCTCAGTTGGCAGCCCTGACCCGTCACACAGCCTTTTCTTCAGTAACCCCTAACCTTACTTCCTTAACCATTTCCCCCTCCCCTGCTTTTCTAGCTAAGAACGAGCAGGCTGACGACAGAATTGGCCCTCTCGCAGTACCCTCGTTCCTGAGGGATGGAAATTTCCACCCCCTCTGCCCAGTCCACGCCTTTGTTGCATACGTGGAGGCGACGAGAGGGGCTTCTCCGGACCACCTCTTCTACAACTCTAGGTCCGGTAACCCTCTCTTCCCTAGGTCAATCGCTCGCCTTCTCTGCCGAGTGATAGAGAACGGGGATCCCGGACACGCCCCGAGGGCTCACAGCGTTAGGGGCGTGGCCGCCTCCCTCGCCTTCCTCAGGACTCACTCGGTGGAGAGGGTCAGGGATTTAGGGGGCTGGGCGTCCACTTCTTCCTTCAGGACGAGGTACCTGTTCCACTCGCTCTCCCCTACCCCCTGTGTGGCTATGGGTACTCCACCTCCTATTCCCCAGGGTCCCCGCGGGAGACACATGGGGGGGAGGGGCCGCCCGAAGAGAAAAGGTCGGGTGATTTAAGTCCCGTCACATCATCCCAGACCTCATCCACATCTTGTACAGCTTCATACTCATCCCCATTCTTCACGTGTACATATGGTGAAAGAGAATATATAATAAATTACATTGTTACGGAATTCTTGTGTATTCATTTTCCAAACAATTATTAACTAAGATGAGTGACAGGAGATATTATTACACAGGATATCTGGATCCTAGTGTCCTCCTTCATCCCCTCGGGATTACATTACCTGAGCGAGGGCCATAACCCTAACTCAGAAGACTTGAATAAGGGGGGGGGGGGGAATGGGGGGGGGAGGAAAAGGGGGGGGGGGGAGTATCCATGGGAACCTCCCCCCTCCTCTCCTAGACCCGAACCCTCGAGTCTAACTATAAAGACTTTATGTGTAACAATTCTGGTCTATAACAGAATGGTCTACGGTTTTATGGTATACGCTACTTCTCCCCCACCACGGCGTTTCACCTAGCCAGTGTCGGGAGGGGCGTTAGCTGCTGCCTCACCGGGCTCGGTTACCTTTCCTGCCCTCCGCTCTCAACCACTCTTAACTAGCACGTGATTGCCTCCACCTCACCTCCCACCTACCGCATCGCATGCTTAGCAACCAGCTGTACTGGTTTCACTATACCAATAATAGTGCATTTGTCGCGGCTTCTAGCCGCTTAAATTGTATTTATTGGTTTGTGAAACCAGTACAGCTTCTACTGTCCCACCCACCTCCCGATGCGGCAGACACTCACTTCTTTCTCATTGGAGTGGACGAGCGGTATTCAGCGGAGGAGGGGCTTAATACCTCACCTCACCACCTCCAGGTGGCTCCACTATCAGTACAGCGCCAGATTTGAATTTTTATTTACTTCTGATGAACGTCACGGAATTGACCCTTCCAACCCAGATTATGCCTACACGGGGCCTGGGCTTGTGAAGGGGCCTATTATAGCAACCAGCTGTACTGGTTTCACAAACCAATAAATACAATTTAAGCGGCTAGAAGCCGCGACAAATGCACTAATATAGGCCCAAAACATGCTGCATAGATATTCTGTACCAGTTTATATCTCAAATTCAGGCTCAAAACACCCGAAAATTTAGATGTTTTTGGGTCCTAGATGCAATCTGTATATGCCTAGTCCGTGTTTAAGTATTTTCAAAATACATGCCCAAAACAAGCTAAAAATCGATATTTTAGCTGACCATAGTCAATATGTGCATGCATCATCTGTACCCGTTTATATCTTAAATTCAGGCTCTAAACACCCGAAAATTCGGTATTTTTGGGTCCCTGTAGCGATCTGGTATACATGCCTACTCAGTGTTAGAGTACTTTAATAATACAGGCCATAAAACATGCTGAAAATCGATATTTAACGTGCCCAAAGTCAATATGTGCATGCATCTTCTGTACCCGTTTATATCTCAAATTCAGGGTCAAAACACCCGAAAATTCAATATTTTTCGGTCCCAGAAGCGATCTGTACGTGCATACTCCGTGTTAGAGTGTTTTTTAAATACAGGCCCAAAACATGCTCAAAATCGATATTTTGGGTGCCCAAAGTCGATATGTGCATGCATCTTCTGTACCCGTTTATATCTCAAATTCAGGCTCAAAACACCCGAAAATTCGGCATTTGTGGGTCCCAGAAGCGATCTGTATATGCCTACTCAGTGCTAGAATTTTTTTCAAACCATAGGCCAAAACATTCTAAAAATCGATATTTTAGGTGCAAAAAGTCGATATGTGCCTGCATCTTCAGTACCCGTTTATATCTCAAATTCAGGCTCAAAACACCTAAAAATTCAATATTTTGGGTCCCAGAAGCGATCTGT
Source organism: Petrolisthes cinctipes (assembly GCA_033782935.1). NCBI lineage: Eukaryota > Metazoa > Arthropoda > Malacostraca > Decapoda > Porcellanidae > Petrolisthes > Petrolisthes cinctipes. Next base: position 1,089,848 of record JAWQEG010000509.1, on the reverse strand, counting down.
ACATGCCTACTCAGTGCTAGAATAATTTCAAAATATTGCCCCAAAACATGCTAAAAATCGATATTTTGGGTGCTCAAAGTCAATATGTGCATGCATCCTCTGTACCCGTTTATATTTCAAATTCAGGCTCAAAACACCCGAAAATTCGATATTTTTAGGAACGAGAAGCGATATGTACATGCCTACTCCGTGTTAGAGTATTTTCAAAATACAGGTCCAAAACATGCACAAAATCGATATTTTGGGTGCCCAAAGTCGATATGTGCATGCATCTTCTGTACCCGTTTATATCTCGAATTCAGGCTCAAAACACCTAAAAATTCAATATTTTTGGGTCCCATAAGCGATCTGTACATGCCTACTCAGTGCTAGAATAATTTCAAAATATTGACCCAAAACATGCTAAAAATCGATATTTTGGGTGCTCAAAGTCGATATGAGCATGCATCCTCTGTACCCGTTTATATTTCAAATTCAGGCTCAAAACACCCGAAAATTATATATTTTTAGGAACGAGAAGCGATATGTACATGCCTACTCCGTGTTAGAGTATTTTCAAAATACAGGTCCAAAATATGCTCAAAATCGATATTTTGGGTGCCCAAAGTCGATATGTGCATTTATCTTCTGTACTCGTTTATATCTCAAATTCAGGCTCAAAACACGCGAAAATTCGATATTTTTTGGTCCCAGAAGTGACCTGTATATACCTACTCCACGCTAGAATGTTTTCAAGATACAGACCCAAAACATGCCCCAAAATAGATATTTTAGGTGCAAAAAGTAGATATGTGCATGCTTATTCAGTACCCGTTTATATCTCAAATTCATGCTCAAAAGGCCCGAAAATTCGATATTTTTGGGTTTTAGATGCAATCTGTATATGCCTACTCCGTGTTTAAGTATTTTCAAAATAAATGCCCAAAACATGCTGAAAATCGATATTTTAGGTGCCCATAGTCAATATGTGCATGCATCTTCTGTACCCGTTTATATCTTAAATTCAGGCTCTAAACACCCGAAAATTCGATATTTTTGGGTCCCAGAAGCGATCTGTACATGCCTACGCAATCCTAGAATGTTTTCAAGATACAGACCTAAAACATGCTAAAAATCGATATTTTAGATGCCCAATTTCGATATGTGCATGCATCTTCTGTACTGTACCCGTTTATATCTCAAATTCAGGCTCAAAACGCCCAAAAATTCGGTATTTTTGGGTCCCAGAAGCGATCTGGTATACATGCCTACTCAGTGTTAGAGTACTTTAAAAATACAGGCCATAAAACATGCTGAAAATCGATATTTTAGGTGTCCCAAGTCGATATGTGCATGCATTTTTTGTACTCGTTTATATCTCAAATTCAGGCTCAAAACACCCGAAAATTCGATATTTTTTGGTCACAGAAGCGACCTGTATATGCCTACTCCATGCTAGAATGTTTTCAAGATACAGACCCAAAACATGCCCAAAATCGATATTTTAGGTGCAAAAAGTCGATATGTGCATGCATCTTCTGTACACGTTTATATCTCAAATTCAGGCTCAAAATACCCTTAAATTCGGTATTTTTGTGTTCCAGAAGCGATCTGTACATGCCTACTCCTTTCTAGAATGTTTTCAAGATACAGACCCAAAACATGAACAAAATCGATATTTTAGGATCAAAAAGTCGATATGTGCATGTATCCTCAGTACCCGTTTATATATCAAATTCATTCTAAAACACCCGAAAATTGAATATTTTTGGGTCCCAAAAACAATCTGTACATGCCAACTCCTTGCTAGAATGTTTTCAAGATACAGACCCAAAACATGCTAAAAATCGATATTTTAGGTGCCCAAAGTCAATATGTTCATGCAACTTCTGTACCCGTTTATATATCAAATTCAGGCTCAAAACACCCGAAAATTCAATATTTTTGGGTCCCAGATGCGATCTGTACGTGCATACTCCGTGTTACAGTATTATTAAAATATAGGCCCAAAATATGCTCAAAATCGATATTTTAGGTGCCCAAAGTCGATATGTGCATGCATCTTCTGTATACGTTTATATCTCAAATTCAGGCTCAAAACACCCGAAAATTTGATTTTTTTGGGTCCCAGAAGCGATCTGTACATGCTTACTCCGTGTTAGAGTATTTTCAAAATACAGGCCCAAAACATGCTAAAAATCTATATTTTAGGTGCACAAAGTCAATATGTGTATGCATCTTCTGTACCCGTCTATATCCCAAATTCAGGTTCAAAACACCAGAAAATTCGGTATTTTTGGGTCCTAGAAGCGATCTGTACATGCCTACTCCTTGCTAGAATGTTTTCAAGATACAGACCCAAAACATGCTCAAAATCGATATTTTAGGTGCAAAAAGTCGATATGTGTATGCATCCTTTGTACCCGGTTATATCCCAAATTCTGGCTCAAATCCCCCGAAAATTCGATATTTTTGGGTCCCAGAAGCGATCTGTACATGCCTACTCAGTGCTAGAATATTTTCAAATTATACGCCCAAAACAAACTAAAAATAGATATTTTGGGTGCCAAAGTCTATATGTGCATGCATCTTCTGTACCCGTTTATATCTCAAATTCAGGCTCAAAACACCCGAAAATTAAATGTTTTGGGGTCCCAGAAGCGATCTGTACGTGCATACTCCGTGTTAGATTGTTTTTAAAATTCAGGCCCAAAACATGCTGAAAATCTATATTTTATGTGAACAAAGTCAATATGTTTATGCATCTTCTGTACCCGTGTATATCCCTAATTCTGGTTCAAAACACCAGAAAATTCGATGTTTTTGGGTCCCAGAAGCGATCTGTACATGCCTACTCAGTGCAAGAATGTTTTCAAAATATAGGCTCAGAACATGCTAAAAATCGATATTTTGGGTGCCCAAAGTCGACATGTGCATGCATCTTCTGTATCCGTTTATATCTCAAATTCAGGCTCAAAACACCCGAAAATTCGATATTTTTGGGTCCCAGGAGCGATCTGTACATGCCTACTCCTTGCTAGAATTTTTTCAAGATACAGACCCAAAACAAGATCAAAATCGATATTTTAGGTGCAAAAAGTCGATATGTGCATGCATCTTCTGTACCCATTTAAATCTCAAATTCAGGCTCAAAACACCCGAAAATTCGATATTTTTGGGTCCCAAAAGCGATCTGTACATAACTACTCCTTGTTAGAGTATTTTTAAAATACAGGCCCAAAACATACTAAAAATCGATATTGTAGGTGTCCAAAGTCGATATGTGCATGCATCTTCTGTACCCGTTTATATCTCAAATTCAGGCTCAAAACACCCAAAAAATCCATATTTTTGTGTCCCAGAGGCGATCTGTACATGCCTACTCCGTGGTACAGTATTTTCAAAATACAGGCCCAAAACATGCTCAAAATCGATATTTTAGGTGCCCAAAGTCGATATGTGCATGCATCCTCCGTACCCGGTTATATCCCAAATTCTGGCTCAAAACCCCTGAAAATTCGATATTTTTGGGTCCCAGAAGCGATCTGTACTTGCCTACTCAGTGCTAGAATATTTTCAAATTATACGCCCAAAACATACAAAAAATCGATATTTTGGGTGCCAAAGTCGATATGTGCATGCATCTTCTGTACCCGTTTATATCTCAAATTCAGGCTCAAAACACCCAAAAAATCGATATTTTTGTGTCCCAGAAGCGATCTGTACATGTCTACACCGTGTTTGAGTATTTTCAAGATACAGACCTAAAACATGCTTAAAATCGATATTTTAAGTGCAAAAAATCGATATGTGCATACATCTTCTGTACCCGTTTATATCTCAAATTCAGGCTCAAAACACCCGAAAATTCGATATTTTTTTGTCCCAAAAGCGATCTGTACATGTCTACTCCGTGTTAGAGTATTTTTAAATTACAGGCCCAAAACCTGTTAAAAATCTATATTTTAAGTGCAAAAAGTCGATATGTGCATGCATCTTCTGTACCCGTTTATATATCAAATTCAGGCTAAAAACACCCAAAAAATCGATATTTTTGTGTCCCAGAAGCGATCTGTACATGCCTACTCCGTGTTACAGTATTATTAAAATACAGGCCAAAAATATGCTCAAAATCGATATTTTAGGTGCCCAAAGTCGATATGTGCATGCATCTTCTGTATCCGTTTATATCTCAAATTCAGGCTCAAAACACCCGAAAATTTGATATTTTTGGGTCCCAGAAGCGATCTGTACATGCTTACTCCGTGTTAGAGTATTTTCAAAATACAGGCCCAAAACATGCTAAAAATCTATATTTTAGGTGCACAAAGTCAATATGTGTATGCATCTTCTGTACCCGTCTATATCCCAATTTCAGGTTCAAAACACCAGAAAATTCGGTATTTTTGGGTCCCAGAAGCGATCTGTACATGCCTACTCCTTGCTAGAATGTTTTCAAGATACAGACCCAAAACATGCTCAAAATCGATATTTTAGGTGCAAAAAGTCGATATGTGTATTCATCCTTTGTACCCGGTTATATCCCAAATTCTGGCTCAAATCCCCCGAAAATTCGATATTTTTGGGTCCCAGAAGCGATCTGTACATGCCTACTCAGTGCTAGAATATTTTCAAATTATACGCCCAAAACAAACTAAAAATCGATATTTTGGGTGCCAAAGTCTATATGTGCATGCATCTTCTGTACCCGTTTATATCTCAAATTCAGGCTCAAAACACCCGAAAATTAAATTTTTGGGGTCCCAGAAGCGATCTGTACGTGCATACTCCGTGTTAGATTGTTTTTAAAATTCAGGCCCAAAACATGCTGAAAATCTATATTTTATGTGCCCAAAGTCAATATGTTTATGCATCTTCTGTACCCGTGTATATCCCTAATTCTGGTTCAAAACACCAGAAAATTCGATGTTTTTGGGTCCCAGAAGCGATCTGTACATGCCTACTCCGTGTTAGAGTGTTTTTAAAATACAGGCCCAAAACATGCTGAAAATTGATATTTTAGGTGCACAAAGTCAATATGTGTATGCATTCTCTGTACCCGGTTATATCTCAAATTCAGGCTCAAAACACCCGAAAATTCAATATTTTTGGGTCCCAGAAGCGATCTGTACATGCCTACTCAGTGCAAGAATGTTTTCAAAATATAGGCTCAGAACATGCTAAAAATCGATATTTTGGGTGCCCAAAGTCGATATGTGCATGCATCTTCTGTATCCGTTTATATCTCAAATTCAGGCTCAAAACACCCGAAAATTCGATATTTTTGGGTCCCAGGAGCGATCTGTAAATGCCTTCTTCTTGCTAGAATTTTTTCAAGATACAGACCCAAAACAAGATCAAAATCGATATTTTAGGTGCAAAAAGTCGATATGTGCATGCATCTTCTGTACCCATTTAAATCTCAAATTCAGGCTCAAAACACCCGAAAATTCGATATTTTTGGGTCCCAAAAGCGATCTGTACATGTCTACTCCTTGTTAGAGTATTTTTAAAATACAGGCCCAAAACATACTAAAAATCTATATTGTAGGTGTCCAAAGTCGATATGTGCATGCATCTTCTGTACCCGTTTATATCTCAAATTCAGGCTCAAAACACCAAAAAAATCCATATTTTTGTGTCCCAGAGGCGATCTGTACATGCCTACTCCGTGGTACAGTATTTTCAAAATACAGGCCCAAAACATGCTCAAAATCGATATTTTAGGTGCAAAAAGTCGATATGTGCATGCATCTTCTGTATCCGTTTATATCTCAAATTCAGGCTCAAAACACCCGAAAATTCGATATTTTTGGGTCCCAGAAGCGATCTGTACATGTCTAAACCGTGTTTGAGTATTTTCAAAATACAGGCCCAAAAGATGCTCAAAATCGATATTTTAGGTGCCCAAAGTCGATATGTGCATGCATCTTCTGTATCCGTTTATATCTCAAATTCATGCTCAAAACACCTGAAAATTCAATGTTTTTGGTTCACAGAAGCGATCTGTACGTGCATACTCCGTGTTAGAGTGTTTTTAAAATACAGGCCCAAAACATGCTGAAAATCGATATTTTATGTGCCCAAAGTCAATATGTGTATGCCTCTTCTGTACCCGTTTATATCTCAAATTCAGGCTCAAAACACCCAAAAAATCGATATTTTTGTGTCCCAGAAGCGATCTGTACATGTCTACACCGTGTTTGAGTATTTTCAAGATACAGACCCAAAACATGCTCAAAATCGATATTTTAAGTGCAAAAAGTCGATATGTGCATACATCTTCTGTACCCGTTTATATCTCAAATTCAGGCTCAAAACACCCGAAAATTCGATATTTTTGGGTCCCAAAAGCGATCTGTACATGTCTACTCCGTGTTAGAGTATTTTTAAAATACAGGCCCAAAACATGCTAAAAATTTATATTTTAAGTGCAAAAAGTCGTTATGTGCATGCATCTTCTGTACCCGTTTATATATCAAATTCAGGCTCAAAACACCCAAAAAATCGATATTTTTGTGTCCCAGAAGAGATCTGTACATGCGTACTCCGTGTTACAGTATTATTAAAATACAGGCCCAAAATATGCTCAAAATCGATACTTTAGGTGCCCAAAGTCGATATGTGCATGCATCTTCTGTACCCGTCTATATCCCAAATTCAGGTTCAAAACACCAGAAAATTCGGTATTTTTGGGTCCCAGAAGCGATCTGTACATGCCTACTCCTTGCTAGAATGTTTTCAAGATACAAACCCAAAACATGCTCAAAATCGATATTTTAGGTGCAAAAAGTCGATATGTGCATGCATCCTCTGTACCCGGTTATATCCCAAATTCAGGCTCAAAACACCTGAAAATTCGATATTTTTGGGTCCCAGAAGCGATCTGTACATGCCTGCACTCAGTGCTAGAATATTTTCAAATTATACGCCCAAAACATACTAAAAATCGATATTTTGGGTGCTAAAGTCGATATGTGCATGCATCTTCTGTACCCGTTTATATCTCAAATTCAGGCTCAAAACACCAAAAAAATCGATATTTTTGTGTCCCAGAAGCGATCTGTACATGTCTACACCGTATTTGAGTATTTTCAAAATACAGGCCCAAAAGATGCTCAAAATCGATATTTTAGGTGCCCAAAGTCGATATGTGCATGCATCTTCTGTACCCGGTTATATCGCAAATTCAGGCTCAAAACACCCGAAAATTCGATATTTTTGGGTCCCAGAAGCGATCTGTACATGCCTACTCAGTGCTAGAATATTTTCAAATTATACGACCAAAACATACAAAAAATCGATATTTTGGGTGCCAAAGTCGATATGTGCATGCATCTTCTGTACCCATTTATATCCCAAATTCAGACTCAAAACACCCGAATATTCGATATTTTTGGGTCCCAAAAGCCAACTGTACATGCATACTCCGTGTTAGAGTATGTTCAAAATACAGGCCTAAAACATGCTGTAAATCGATATTTTAGCTGCCCAAAGTCAATATGTGTATGCATTTTCTGTACCCGTTTATATCCCAAATTCAGGTTTAAAACATTCGAAAATTCGATATTTTTGGGTCCCAGAAGCAATCTGTACATGCCTACTTCTTGCTAGAATGTTTTCAAAATACAGACCCAAAACATGCTCAAAATCGATATTTTAGGTGCAAAAAGTCGATATGTGCATGCATCCTCTGTACCCGGTTATATCGCAAATTCAGGCTCAAAACACCCGAAAATTCAATATTTTTTAATCCCAGGAGCGATCTGTACATGCCTACTCAGTGCAAGAATATTTTCAAAATATAGGCCCAAAACATACTAAAAATCTATATTTTAGCTGCAAAAGTCGATATGTGCATGCATCTTCTGGACCCGTTTATATCTCAAATTCGTGCTCAAAACACCCGAAAATTCGATATTTTTGGGTCCCAGAAGCGATCTGTACATGCCTACTCAGTGCTAGAATATTTTCAATTTATACGCCGAAAACATGCTCAAAATCGATATTTTAGGTGCAAAAAGTCGATATGTGCATACATCTTCTGTACCCGTTTATATCTCAAATTCAGGCTCAAAACACCCGAAAATTCGATATTTTTGGGTCCCAAAAGCGATCTGTACATGTCTACTCCGTGTTAGAGTATTTTTAAAATACAGGCCCAAAACATGCTAAAAATTTATATTTTAAGTGCAAAAAGTCGTTATGTGCATGCATCTTCTGTACCCGTTTATATATCAAATTCAGGCTCAAAACACCCAAAAAATCGATATTTTTGTGTCCCAGAAGAGATCTGTACATGCGTACTCCGTGTTACAGTATTATTAAAATACAGGCCCAAAATATGCTCAAAATCGATACTTTAGGTGCCCAAAGTCGATATGTGCATGCATCTTCTGTACCCGTCTATATCCCAAATTCAGGTTCAAAACACCCGAAAATTCGATATTTTTGGGTCCCAGAAGCGATCTGTACATGCCTACTCAGTGCTAGAATATTTTCAAATTATACGCCCAAAACATACTAAAAATCGATATTTTGGGTGCCAAAGTCGATATGTGCATGCATCTTCTGTACCCGCTTATATCTCAAATTCATGCTCAAAACACCCGAAAATTCAATGTTTTTGGGTCCTAGAAGCGATCTGTACGTGCATATTCTGTGTTAGAGTGTTTTTAAATTACAGGCCCAAAACATGCTGAAAATCGATATTTTAGGTGCCCAAAGTCGATATGTGCATGCATCTTCAGTACCCGTTTATATCTCAAATTCAGGCTCAAAACACCCGAAAATTCAATATTTTTGAATCCCAGGAGCGATCTGTACATGCCTACTCAGTGCTAGAATATTTTCAAAATATAGGCCCAAAACATACTAAAAATCGATATTTTAGCTGCAAAAGTCGATATGTGCATGCATCTTCTGGACCCGTTTATATCTCAAATTCGGGCTCAAAACACCCGAAAATTCGATATTTTTGGGTCCCAGAAGCGATCTGTACATGCCTACTCAGTGCTAGAATATTTTCAATTTATACGCCGAAAACATGCACAAAATCGATATTTTAGGTGCCCAAAGTCGATATGTGCATGCATCTTCTGTACTCATTTATATCCCAAATTCAGACTCAAAACACCCAAATAATCGATATTTTTGGGTCCCAAAAGCCAACTGTACATGCATACTCCGTGTTAGAGTATTTTCAAAATACAGGCCTAAAACATGCTGTAAATCGATATTTTAGCTGCCCAAAGTAAATATGTGTATGCATCTTCTGTACCCGTCTATATCCCAAATTCAGGTTCAAAACACTCGAAAATTCGATATTTTTGGGTCCCAGAAGCAATCTGTACATGCCTACTTCTTGCTAGAATGTTTTGAAGATACAGACCCAAAACATGCTCAAAATCGATATTTTAGGTGCAAAAAGTCGATATGTGCATGCATCTTCTGTACCCGTTTGTATCTCAAATTCCGGCTGAAAACTCCGAAAATTCGATATTTTGTGTCTCAGAAGCGATCTGTACATGCATACTCCGTGTTAGAGTGTTTTTAAAATACAGGCCCAAAACATGCTGAAAATTGATATTTTAGTGCCCAAAGTCGCTATGTGCATGCATCTTCTGTACCCGTTTATATCTCAAATTCAGACTCAAAACACCCGAATATTCGATATTTTTGGGTCCCAAAAGCCATCTGTACATGCATACTCCGTGTCAGATTATTTTCAAAATACAAGCCTAAAACATGCTCAAAATCGATATTTTAGGTGCAAAAAGTCAATATGTGTATGCATTTTCTGTACCCGGTTATATTTCAAATTCAGGCTCAAAACACCCGAAAATTCAATATTTTTGGGTCCCAGAAGCGATCTGTACATGCCTACTCAGTGCTAGAATGTTTTGAAAATAGAGGCTCAGAACATGCTAAAAATCGATATTTTGGTGCCCAAAGTCGATATGTGCATGCATCTTCTGTACCCGTTTATATCTCAAATTGAGACTCAAAACACCCGAATATTCGATATTTTTGGGTCCCAAAAGCCATCTGTACATGCATACTCCGTGTCAGATTATTTTCAAAATACAAGCCTAAAACATGCTGAAAATCGATATTTTAGCTGCCCAAAGTCAATATGTGTATGCATCTTCTGTACCCGTCTATATCCCAAATTGAGGTTCAAAACATTCGAAAATTCGGTATTTTTGGGTCCCAGAAGCAATCTGTACATGCCTACTTCTTGCTAGAATGTTTTCAAGATACAGTCCCAAAACATGCTCAAAATCGATATTTTAGGAGCAAAAAGTCGATATGTGCATGCATCTTCTGTACCCGTTTATATCTCAAATTCAGGCTCAAAACACCCGAAAATTCGATATTTTTGGGTCCCAGAAGCGATCTGTACATGCCTTCTCCGTGTTAAAGTATTTTCAAAATACAGGCTCAAAACATGCTGAAAATCTATAATCTAGGTGCCCAAAGTCAATATGTGTATGCATCTTCTGTACCCGTGTATATCCCAAATTCAGGTTCAAAACACCAGAAAATTCGATTTTTTTGGGTCCCAGAAGCGATCTGTACATGCCTACTCCTTACTAGAATATTTTCAAGATACAGACCCAAAACATGCTGAAAATCGATATTTTAGGTGCAAAAAGTCGATATGTGCATGCATCTACTGTAACCGTTTATATCTCAAATTCAGGCTCAAAACACCCGAAAATTCGATATTTTTGGGTCCCAGAAGCGATCTGTACATGCCTTCTCCGTGTTAAAGTATTTTCAAAATACAGGCTCAAAACATGCTGAAAATCTATATTTTAGGTGCCCAAAGTCAATATGTGTATGCATCTTCTGTGCCCGTCTATATCCCAAATTCAGGTTCAAAACACCAGAAAATTCGGTATTTTTGGGTCCCAGAAGCGATCTGTACATGCCTACTCCTTGCTAGAATGTTTTCAAGATACAGACCCAAAACATGCTCAAAATCGATATTTTAGGTGCAAAAAGTCGAAATGTGCATGCATCCTCTGTACCCGGTTATATCCCAAATTCAGGCTCAAAACACCTGAAAATTCGATATTTTTGGGTCCCAGAAGCGATCTGTACATGCCTGCACTCAGTGCTAGAATATTTTCAAATTATACGCCCAAAACATACTAAAAATCGATATTTTGGGTGCCAAAGTCGATATGTGCATGCATCTTCTGTACCCGTTTATATCTCAAATTCAGGCTCAAAACACCCGAAAATTCCATATTTTTGGGTCCCTTAAGCGATCTGTACATGCATACTCAGTGCTAGAATGTTTTCAAAATACAGGCCTAAAACATGCTAAAAATCGATATTTTAGGTGTCCAAAGTCAATATGTGCATGCATCTTCTGTACCCGTTTATATCTAAAATTCAGGCTCAAAACACCCGAAAATTCGATATTTTTGGGTCCCAAAAGCGATCTATACATGTCTACACCGTGTTTGAGTATTTTCAAAATACAGGCCCAAAAGATGCTCAAAATCGATATTTTAGGTGCCCAAAGTCGATATGTGCATGCATCTTCTGTACCCGTTTATATCTCAAATTCATGCTCAAAACACCCGAAAATTCAATGTTTTTTGGTCCCAGAAGCGATCTGTACGTGCATACTCCGTGTTAGAGTGTTTTTAAAATACAGGCCCAAAACATGCTGAAAATCGATATTTTATGTGCCCAAAGTCAATATGTGTATGCATCTTCTGTACCCGTGTATATCCCTAATTCTGGTTCAAAACACCAGAAAATTCGATATTTTTGGGTCCCAGAAGCGATCTGTACATGCCTACTCCTTGCTAGAATATTTTCAAGATACAAACCCAGAACATGCTCAAAATCGATATTTTAGGTGCAAAAAGTCGATATGTGCATGCATCCTCTGTACCCGGTTATATCCCAAATTCAGGCTCAAAACACCCAAAAAATTCGATATTTTTGGGTCCCAAAAGCGATCTGTACATGCCTTCTCAGTGCTAGAATATTTTCAAAATATATCACCAAAACATGCTGAAAATCGATATTTTAGGTGCCCAAAGTCGATATGTGCATGCATCTTCTGTACCCGTTTATATCTCAAATTCAGACTCAAAACACCCAAAAAATCGATATTTTTGGGTCCCAGAAGCAATCTGTACATGCCTACTCCGTGTTAGAGTATTTTAAAAATACAGGCCCAAAACATGCTCAAAATCGATATTTTAGGTGCCCAAAGTCGATATGTGCATGCATCTTCTGTACCCGTCTATATCCCAAATTAAGGTTCAAAACACTCGAAAATTCGATATTTTTGGGTCCCAGAAGCAATCTTTACATGCCTACTTCTTGCTAGAATGTTTTCAAGATACAGACCCAAAACATGCTTAAAATCGATATTTTAGGTGCAAAAAGTCGAAATGTGCATGCATTTTCTGTAACCGTTTATATCTCAAATTCAGGCTCAAAACACCGAAAATTCTATATTTTTGGGTCCCCGAAGCGATCTGTACATGCCTACTCCGTGTTAGAGTATTTTCAAAATACAGGCCCAAATCATGCTCAAAATCGATATTTTAGGTGCACAAAGTCGATATGTGCATGCATCTTCTGTATCCGTCTATATCCCAAATTCAGGTTCAAAACACACAAAAATTCGATATTTTTGGGTCCCAGAAGCGATCTGTACATGCCTACTCCTTGCTAGAATGTTTTCAAGATACAGACCTAAAACATGCTCAAAATCGATATTTTAGGTGCAAAAAGTCGATATGTGCATGCATCCTCTGTACCCGGTTATATCCCAAATTCTGGCCCAAAACACCCGAAAATTAGATTTTTTTGAGTCCCAGAAGCGATCTGTACATGCCTACTCAGTGCTAGAATATTTTCAAATTATACGCCAAAAAGATGCTCAAAATCGATATTATAGGTGCCCAAAGTCGATATGTGCATGCATCTTCTGTACCCATTTATATCTCAAATTCATGCTCAAAACACCCGAAAATTCCATATTTTTGGGTCCCAGAAGCGATCTGTACGTGCATACTCCTTGCTAGAATGTTTTCAAGATACAGAACCCAAAACATGCTCAAAATTGATATTTTAGGTGCAAAAAGTCGATATGTGCATGCATCTACTGTACCCGTTTATATCTCAAATTCAGGCTCAAAACACCCGAAAATTCGATATTTTTGGGTCCCAGAAGCGATCTGTACATGCCTACTCCGTGTTAATGTATTTTCAAAATAATGGCCCAAAACATGCTGAAAATCTATATTTTAGGTGCCCAAAGGCAATATGTGTATGCATCTTCTGTACCCGTCTATATCCCGAATTCAGGTTTAAAACACCAGAAAATTCGGTTATTTTTGGTCCCAGAAGAGATCTGTACATGCATAATTCTTGCTAGAATGTTTTCAAGATACAGACCCAAAACATGCTCAAAATCGATATTTTAGGTGCAAAAAGTCGATATGTGCATGCATCCTCTGTACCCGGTTATATCCCAAATTCTGGCTCAAAACCCCCGAAAATTCGATATTTTTGGGTCCCAGAAGCGATCTGTACATGCCTACTCAGTGCTAGAATATTTTCAAATTATACGCCCAAAACATCCTAAAAATCGATATTTTGGGTGCCAAAGTCGATATGTGCATGCATCTTCTGTGCCCGTTTATATCTCATTTTCAGGCTCAAAACACCCAAAAAATAGATATTTTTGTGTCCCAGAAGCGATCTGTACATGTCTACACCGTGTTAGAGTATTTTCAAAATACAGGCCCAAAACATGCTCAAAATCGATATTTTAGGTGCCCAAAGTCGATATGTGCATGCATCTTCTGTACCCGTTCATATCTCAAATTCAGGCTCAGAACACCCGAAAATTCGATATTTTTGGGTCCCAAAAGCAATCTGTACATGCCTACTTCTTGCTAGAATGTTTTCAAGATACAGACCCAAAACATGCTCAAAATCGATATTTTAGGTGCAAAAAGTCGAAATGTGCATGCATCTTCTGTACCCGTTTATATCTCAAATTAAGGCTCAAAACACCCGAAAATTCGATATTTTTGGGTCCCCGAAGCGATCTGTACATGCCTACTCCGTGTTAGAGTATTTTCAAAATACAGGCCCAAAACATGCTCAAAATCGATATGTAAGGTGCCCAAAGTCGATATGTGCATGCATCTTCTGTACCCGTCTATATCCCAAATTCAGGTTCAAAACACCCAAAAATTCGATATTTTTGGGTCCCAGAAGCGATCTGTACATGCCTACTCCTTGCTAGAATGTTTTCAAGATACAGACCTAAAACATGCTCAAAATCGATATTTTAGGTGCAAAAAGTCGATATGTGCATGCATCCTCTGTACCCGGTTATATCCCAAATTCTGGCCCAAAACACCCGAAAATTCGATTTTTTTGAGTCCCAGAAGCGATCTGTACATGCCTACTCAGTGCTAGAATATTTTCAAATTATACGCCAAAAAGATGCTCAAAATCGATATTATAGGTGCCCAAAGTCGATATGTGCATGCATCTTCTGTACCTTTTATATCTCAAATTCAGGCTCAAAACACCCGAAAATTCAATGTTTTTGGGTCCCAAAAGCGATCTGTACGTGCATACTCCGTGTTAGAGTGTTTTTAAAATACAGGCCCAAAACATGCTGAAAATCGATATTTTATGTGCCCAAAGTCAATATGTGTATGCTTCCTCTGTACCCGGTTATATCTCAAATTCAGGCTCAAAACTCCGAAAATTCGATATTTTTGTGTCCCAGAAGCGATCTGTACATGCATACTCCGTGTTAGAGTGTTTTTTAAATGGAGGCCCAAAACATGCTGAAAATTGATATTTTAGGTGCACAAAGTCAATATGTGTATGCATTCTCCGTACCCGGTTATATCTCAAATTCAGGCTCAAAACACCAGAAAATTTGATATTTTGGGGTCCCAGAAGCGATCTGTAGATGTCTACTCCTTGCTAGAATGTTTTCAAGATACAGAACCCAAAACATGCTCAAAATCGATATTTTAAGATCAAAAAGTCGATATGTGCATGCATCTTCAGTACCCGTTTATATCTCAAATTCAGGCTCAAATTAACGGAAAATTCAATTTTTTTGGATCCCAGAAGCGATCTGTACATGCCTACTCAGTGCTAGAATTTTTTTAAAATACAGGCCCAAAACATGCTATAAATCGATATTTTAGGTGTCCAACGTCGATATGTGCATGCATCTTCTGTACCCGTTTATATCTCAAATTCAGGCTCAAAACACCCAAAAAATCGATATTTTTGGGTCCCAGAAGCAATCTGTACATGCCTACTCCGTGTTAGAGTATTTTAAAAATACAGGCCCAAAACATGCTCAAAATCGATATTTTAGGTGCCCAAAGTCGATATGTGCATGCATCTTCTGTACTCGTCTATATCCCAAATTCAGGTTCAAAACTATCGAAAATTCGATATTTTTGGGACCCAGAAGCAATCTGTACATGCCTACTTCTTGCTAGAATGTTTTCAAGATACAGACCCAAAACATGCTTAAAATCGATATTTTAGGTGCAAAAAGTCGAAATGTGCATGCATTTTCTGTACCCGTTTATATCTCAAATTCAGGCTCAAAACACCGAAAATTCTATATTTTTGGGTCCCCGAAGCGATCTGTACATGCCTACTCCGTGAAAGAGTATTTTCAAAATACAGGCCCAAATCATGCTCAAAATCGATATTTTAGGTGCACAAAGTCGATATGTGCATGCATCTTCTGTATCCGTCTATATCCCAAATTCAGGTTCAAAACACCCGAAAATTCGATATTTTGGGGTCCCAGAAGCGACTTGTACATGCCTACTCTTTGCTAGAATGTTTTCAAGATACAGAACCAAAATATGCTCAAAATCGATATTTTAGGTACAAAATGTCGATATGTGCATGCATCTTCAGTACCCTTTAATATCTCAAATTCAGGCTCAAAAAACCCGAAAATTCGAGATTTTTGGGTCCCAGAAGCGATCTGTACATGCCTACTCCGTGTTAGTGTATTTTCAAAATATAGGCCCAATACATGCTAAAAATCGATATTTTACGTGTCCAAAGTCGATATGTGCATGCATCTTTTGTACCCGTTTATATCCCAAATTCAGGCTCAAAACACCTGAAAATTCGATATTTTTGGGTCACAGAAGCGATCTGTACATGCCTACTCTGTGTTAGAGTATTTTCAAAATATAGGCCAAAAACATGCTAAAAATCGATATTTTGGGTGCCCAAAGTTGATGTCTGCATGCATCTTCAGTACCCGTTTATATCTCAAATTCAGGCTAAAAACGACGGAAAATTCAATATTTTTGGGTCCCAAGAAGCGATCTGTACCTGCCTACTCAGTGCCTGAATGTTTTCAAAATATAGGCTCAAAACATGCTAAAAATCAATTATTTAGGTGTCCAATGTCGATATGTGCATGCATCTTCAGTACCCTTTTATATCTCAAATTCAGGCTCAAAAAACCCGAAAATTCGAGATTTTTGGGTGCCAGAAGCGATCTGTACATGCCTACTCCGTGTTAGAGTATTTTTAAAATACATGCCCAAAACATGCTGAAAATAGATATTTTAGCTACACATAGTCGATATGTGCATGCATCTTCTGTACCCGTTTATATCCCAAATTCAGGCTCAAAACAAGCGAAAATTCGAAATTTTTGGGTCCCAGAAGCAATCTGTACATGCCTACTCCGTGTTTGAGTACTTTCAAAATACAGGCCCAAAACATGCTAAAAATCTATGTTTTAGGTGCCCAAAATGGATATGAGCATGCATCTTAGGTACCCGATTATATCCCAAATTCAGGCTCAAAATTCCCGAAAATTCGATGTTTATGGGCCCCAGAAGCAATCTGTACATGCCTACTCTGTGTTAGAGTATTTTCAAAATACAGGCATAAAACATGCTGAAAATCGATATATGAGGTGCCCAAAGTCAATATGTGTATGCATCTTCTGTACCCGTTTATATCCCAAATTCAGGCTCAAAACACCCGAAAAATCGATATTTTTGGGTCCCAGAAGCGATCTGTACATGCCTACTTCTTGCTAGAATGTTTTCAAGATACAGACAAAAAACAAGCTTAAAATCGATATTTTAGGTGCAAAAAGTCGATATGTGCATGTATCTTAAGTACCGGTTTATATCTCAAATTCAGGCTCAAAACACTCGAATATTCAATAGTTTTAGGTTCCAGAAGCGATCTGTACATGTCTACTCAGTGCTAGAATGTTTTTAAAATATAGGTTAAAAACATGCTAAAAATTTATATTATAGGTGTCCCAAGTCGATATGTGCATGCATCTTCAGTACCCGTTTATATCTCAAATTCAGGCTCACAACAACGGAAAATTCAATATTTTTGGGTCCCTGAAGCGATCTGTACATGCCTAGTCAGTGCTAGAATAATTTCAAGATAATGGCCCAAAACATGCTAAAAATCGATATTTTGGGGGCCCAAAGTCAAAGTGTCCATGCATGCTCTGTACCCGTTTATATTTCAAATTCAAGCTCTAAACACCTGAAAAGTCAATATTTTTGGGTTCCATAAGCGATCTGTATATGCCTACTCAGTGCTAGAATGTTTTTAAAATATAGGTTTAAAACATGCTAAAAATATATTTTTTAGGTTTCCCAAGTCGATATGTGCATGCATCTTCTGTACCCGTTTATATCTTAAATTTAGGCTCAAAACACCCGAAAATTCGATATTTTTGGGTCCCAGAAGCGATCTGTACATGCCTACTCCGTGTTAGAGTATTTTCAAAATACATGCCCAAAACATGCTTATAATCGATATTTTAGGTGCCCAAAGTCGATTTGTGCATGCATCTTCTGTATCCGTTTATATCTCAAAATCAGGCTCAAAACACCCGAAAATTCGATATTTTTGGGTCCCAGAAGCGATCTGTACATGCCTACTCCGTGTTAGATCATTTTCAAAATACAGACCGAAAACATGCTAAAAATCAATATTTTAGGTGCCCAAAGTCAATATGTGCATGCTTCTTCTGTACACGATTATATCTCAAATTCGGGTTCAAAATATCCGAAAATTCGATATTTTGGGTCCCTGTAGCGATCTGTACATGCCTCATTCGTGTTAGAGTATTTTCAAAATAAAGCCCCAAAAAATGCTAAAAATCGATATTTTTGGTGCCCAAAGTCGATATGTGCATGCATTATCTGTACCCGTTTATATCTCAAATTCAGGCTCAAAACATCCTAAAATTCGGTATTTTTGTGTCCCAGAAGCGATCTGTACATCCCTACTCCATGCTAGAATGTTTTCAAAATACAGACCCAAAAAATGCTCAAAATCGATATTTTAGGTGCAAAAAGTCGATATGTGCTTGCATCTTCAGTGCCCGTTTATATCTTAAATTCAGGCTTAAAACACCCAAAAATTCAATATTCTTTTGTCCCCGAAGCGAAATGTACATGTCTACTCAGTGCTAGAATGTTTTAAAATATAGGCTTAAAACATGCTAAAAATCAATATTTTACGTGTCCAAAGTCGATATGTGCATACATCTTTTGTACCTGTTTATATCCCAAATTCATGCTCAAAACACCCAAAAATTCAATATTCTTGGGTCCCCGAAGCGAAATGTACATGTCTACTCAGTGCTAGAATGTTTTAAAATATAGGCTTAAAACATGCTAAAAATCAATATTTTACGTGTCCAATGTCGATATGTGCATACATCTTTTGTACCTGTTTATATCCCAAATTCATGCTCAAAACACCCGAAAATTCAAAATTTTTGGGTCCTAGAAGCAATCTTTACATGCCTACTCAGTGATAGAATATTTTCAAAATATAGGACCAAAACATGCTAAAAATCGATATTTTAGGTGCCCAATGTCGATATGTGCTTGCATCTTCTGTACCCGTTTATATCTCAAATTCAGGCTCAAAACACCCGAAAAATCGATATTTTTGGGTTCCAGAACCGATCTGTACATGCCTACTCAGTGCTACAGAAGCGATCTGTATATGCCTACTCCGTGTTAGAGAATGTTTTAAAAATACAGGCCCAAAACATGATAAAAATCGATATTTCGGTTGCCCAAAGTCAATATGTGCATGCAACTTCTGTATCCGTTTATATCTCAAATTCAGGCTCAAAACAACGGAAAATTCAATATTTTTGGGTCCCAGAAGCGATCTGTACATGCCTACTCAGTGCTAGAATAATTTCAAGATATTGGCACAAAACATGCTAAAAATCGATATTTTGGGTGCCCAAAGTCGAAGTGTGCATGCATGCTCTGTACCCGTTTATATTTTAAATTCAAGCTCTAAACACCCGAAAAGTCAATATTTTTGGGTTCCAGAAGCGATCTGTACATGCCTATTCATTGCTAGAATGTTTTTAAAATATTGGTTTAAAACATGCTAAAAATATATATTTTAGGTTTCCCAAGTCGATATGTGCATGCATCTTCTGTACCCGTTTATATCTTAAATTTAGGCTCAAAACACCCGAAAATTCGATATTTTTGGGTCCCAGAAGCGATCTGTGCATGCCTACTCCTTGTTAGAGTATTTTCAAAATACATGCCCAAAACATGCTTAAAATTAATATTTTAGGTGCCCAAAGTCGATTTGTGCATGCATCTTCTGTATCCGTTTATATCTCAAAATCAGGCTCAAAACACCCGAAAAATCGATATTTTTGGGTCCCAGAAGCGATCTGTACATGCCTACTCCGTGTTAGAGCATTTTCAAAATACAGACCGAAAACATGCTAAAAATCAATATTTTAGGTGCCCAAAGTCAATATGTGCATGCTTCTTCTGTACACGATTATATCTCAAATTCGGGCTCAAAATATCCGACAATTCGATATTTTGGGTCCCTGAAGCGATCTGTACATGCCTACTTCGTGTTAGAGTATTTTCAAAATAAAGGCCCCAAAAATGCTAAAAATCGATATTTTTGGTGCCCAAAGTCGATATGTGCATGCATTATCTGTACCCGTTTATATCTCAAATTCAGGCTCAAAACATCCTAAAATTCGGTATTTTTGTGTCCCAGAAGTGATCTGTACATCCCTACTCCATGCTAGAATGTTTTCAAGATACAGACCCAAAACATGCTCAAAATCGATATTTTAGGTGCAAAAAGTCGATATGTGCATTTATCTTCAGTACCGGTTTATATCTCAAATTCAGGCTCAAAACACCCGAATATTCAATAGTTTTAGGTTCCAGAAGCGATCTGTATATGTCTACTCAGTGCTAGAATGTTTTTAAAATATAGGCTTAAAACATGCTAAAAATTTATATTTTAGGTGTCAAAAGTCGATATGTGCATGCATCTTCTGTACTCGTTTATATCTTAAATTCAGTCTCAAAACACCCGAAAATTCGATATTTTTTGGTCCCAGAAGCGACCTGTATATCCCTACTCCATGCTAGAATGTTTTCAAGATACAGACCCAAAACATGCCCAAAATCGATATTTTAGGTGCAAGAAGTCGATATGTGCATGCATCTTCAGTACCCGTTTATATCTCAAATTCAGGCTCAAAACGCCCGAAAATTCGATATCTTTGGGTCCCAGAAGCGATCTGTACATGCCTACTCAGTGCTAGAATAATTTCAAGATATTGGTCCAAAACATGCTAAAAATCGATATTTTGGGTGCCCAAAGTCGAAATGTGCATGCATGCTCTGTACCCGTTTATATTTCAAGTTCAGGCTCAAAACACCCGAAAATTCGATATTTTTGAATCCCAGAAGCGATCTGTACATGCCTACTCCGTGTTAGAATATTTTTAAAATACAGGCCCAAAATATGCTCAAAATCGATATTTTAGGTGCCCATAGTCGATATGTACATGCATCTTCAGTATCCGTTAATATCTCAAATTCAAGCTCAAAAAACCCGAAAATTCGGTATTTTTGGGTACCAGAAGCGATCTGTACATGCCTACTTCTTGCTAGAATGTTTTCAAGATACAGACCCAAAACAAGCTGAAAATTGATATTTTAGGTGCAAAAAGTCGATATGTGCATGTATCTTCAGTACCGGTTTATATCTCAAATTCAGGCTCAAAACACCCGAATATTCAATAGTTTTAGGTTCCAGAAGCGATCTGTACATGTCTACTCAGTGCTAGAATGTTTTTAAAATATAGGTTTAAAACATGCTAAAAATTTATATTATAGGTGTCCCAAGTCGATATGTGCATGCATCTTCAGTATCCGTTTATATCTCAAATTCAGGCTCAAAACACCCGAAAATTCGATATTTTCGGGTCCCAGAAGTGATCTGTACATGCCTACTCAGTGCTTGAATAATTTCAAGATATTGGCCCAAAACATGCAAAAAATCGATATTTTGGGTGCCCAAAGTCGAAGTGTGCATGCATGCTCTGTACCCGTTTATATTTCAAATTCAAGCTCTAAACACCCGAAATGTCAATATTTTTGGGTTCCAGAAGCGATCTGTACATGCCTACTCAGTGCTAGAATGATTTTAAAATATAGGCCCAATATATGCTCAAAATCGATATTTTAGGTGCCCAAAAGTCGATATGTTCATGCATCTTCAGTACCTGTTTATATCTCAAATTCAGGCTCAAAACCCACGAAAATTCGATATTTTGGGGTCCCAGAAGCGATCTGTACATGCCTACTCCGTGTTAGAGTATTTTCAAAATACAGGCCCAAAACATGATGAAAATCAATATTTTAGGTGCCCAAAGTCAATATGTGTATGCATCTTCTATACCCGTATACATCCCAAATTCATGCTCAAAACACCCGAAAATTCGATATTTTTGGGTCCCAGAAGCGATCTGTACATGCCTACTTCGTGTTAGAGTATTTTCAAAATAAAGGCCCAAAACATGCTAAAAATCGAGATTTTTGGTGCCCAAAGTCGATATGTGCATGCATTATCTGTACCCGTTTATATCTCAAATTCATGCTCAAAGCACCCAAAAATTCAATATGCTTGGGCCTTCGAAGCGATCTGTACATGTCTACTCAGTGCTAGAATGTTTTAAAATATAGGCTTAAAACATGCTAAAAATCAATATTTTATGTGTCCAAAGTCGAGATGTGCATACATCTTTTGTACTCGTGTATATCCCAAATTCATGCTCAAAACACCCAAAAATTCGAAATTTTTGGGTCCCAGAAGCGATCTGTACATGCCTACTCAGTGATGGAAGATTTTTAAAATATAGGCCTAAAACATGCTAAAAATCGATATTTTAGGTGCCAAATGACGATATGTGCATGCATCTTCTGTACCCGTTTATATTTCAAATTCAGGCTCAAAACACCCGAAAAATCGATATTTTTGGGTTCCAGAACCGATCTGTACATGTCTACTCAGTGCTACAGAAGCAATCTGTACATGCCTACTCCGTGTTAGAGTATGTTTTAAAAATACAGGCCCAAAACATGATAAAAATCAATATTTTGGGTGCCCAAAGTCGATATGTGCATGCAAATTCTGTACCCGTTTATATCTAAAATTCAGCCTCAAAACAACGGAAAATTCGATTTTTGTGTGTCCCAGACGCGATCTGTACATGCCTACTTCGTGTTAGAGTATTTTTAAAGTGCAGGCTCAAAACATGCTAAAAATCGATATTTTAAGTGTCCAAAGTCGATATGTGCATGCATCTTCTGCACCCGTTTACATTCCAAATTGAGGTTCAAAACACCCGAAAATTCAATATTTTTGGGTCCCAGAAGCGATCTGTACATGCCTAGTCAGATACAGGCCCAAAACATGCTGAAAATCGATATTTTAGGTGCCCAAAGTCAATATGTGTATGCATCTTCTGCACCCGTTTATATCCCAAATTCAACCTCAAAACACCCGAAAATTCGATGTTTTTTGGTCCCATAAGCGATATGTACATGCCTACTCATTGCTAGAATGTTTTCAAAATATAAGCTCAAAACATACTAAAAATCGATATTTTAAGTGTCCAAAGTCGATATGTTCATGCATCTTCTGTACCCGTTTATATCTCAAATTCAACCTCAAAACACCCGAAACTTCGATATTTTTGGGTCCCAGAAGCGATCTGTACATGCCTACTCAGTGCTAGAATGTTTTCAAAATATAGGATCAAAACATGCTTAAAATCGATATTTTAAGTGTCCAAAGTCGATATGTGCATGCATCTTCTGTACCCGTTTATATCTCAAATTCAGTCTTAAAACACCCGAAAATTCGATATTTTGGGGTCCCAGAAGTGATCTGTACATATCTACTTTGTGCTAGAATATTTTCAAAATATAAGCTCAAAACATGCTAAAATCGTTATTTTAAGTGTCCAAACTCGATATGTTGATGCATCTTCTGTACCCGTTTATATCTCAAATTCAGGCTCCAAACACCCGAAAATTCGATATTTTGGGGTCCCAGAAGCGATCTGTACATGCCTACTCAGATACAGGCCAAAAACATGCTGAAAATCGATATTTTAGGTGCCCAAAGTCAATATGTGTATGAATCTTCTGCACCCGTTTATATCTCAAATTCAACCACAAAACACCCGAAAATTCGATATTTTTCTGTCCCAGAAGCGATCTGTACATGCCTACTCAGTGCTAGAATGTTTTAAAATATAGGCTCAAAACATACTAAAAATCGATATTTTAAGTGTCCAAAGTCGATATGTGCATGCATCTTCTGTACCCGTTTATATCTCAAATTCAGGCTCAAAACACCCGAAAAATCGATATTTTGGGGTCCTAGAAGCGATCTGTATATGCCTACTCCTTGTTAGAGTATTATCAAAATACAGGCCCAAAACATGCTAAAAAATCGATATTTTAGGTGCCCAAAGTCAATATGTGCATGCATTTTCTGTACCCGTTTATATCTCAAATTCAGGCTCAAAACACCCGAAAATTCGATATTTTGGGGTCCCAGAAGCGATCTGTACATGCTTACTCAGTGCTAGAATATTTTCAAAATATAGGCCCAAAACATGCTATAAAATCGATATTTTAGGTGCCCAAAGTCGATATCTCAAATTTATCCCCAAAACACCCGAAAATTCGATATTTTGGGTTCCCAGAAGCGATCTGTACATGCCTACTCCGTGTTAGAGTATTTTCAAAATACAGGCCCTAAACATGCTTAAAATCGATATTTTAGGTGCCCAAAAGTCGATATGTGCATGCATCTTCTGTACCCGTTTATATCTCAAATTCAGGCTTAAAACACCCTAAAAATCAATATTTTTGGGTCTCAGAAGCGATCTGTACATGACTACTCAGATACAGGCCCAAAACATGCTGAAAATCGATATTTTAGGTTCCCAAAGTCAATATGTGTATGCATCTTCTGCACCCGTTTATATCCCAAATTCAACCTCAAAACACCCGAAAATTCGATATTTTTGGGTCTCAGAAGCAATCTGAACATGCTTACACAATGCTAGAATACATTCAAAATATAGGGCCAAAACATCCTAAAAATCGATACTTCAAGTGACCAAAGTCGATATGTGCATGTATCTTCAGTACCGGTTTCTGTCTCAAATTCAGGCTCAAAACACTCGAAAATTCTATATTTTTGGGTCCTAGAAGCGATCTGTACATGCCTACTCCTAGTTAGAATGTTTTCAAAATACAGACCCAAAACATGCTTAAAATCGATATTTTAGGTGCCCAAAAGTCGATATGTGCATGCATCTTCTGTACCCGTTTATATCTCAAATTCAGGCTTAAAACACCCGAAAAATCGGTATTTTTGGGTCCTAAAAGCGATCTGTACATGCCTACTCCGTGTTAGAGTATTTTCAAAATACAGGCCCAAAACATGCTGGAAATCGATATTTTAGGTGCCTAAAGTCAATATGTGCATGCATTTACTGTACCCGTTTATATCTCAAATTCAGGCTCAAAACTCCCGAAAATTCGATATTTTGGGGTCCCAGAAGTGATCTGTACATATCTACTTTGTGCTAGAATATTTTCAAAATATAGGCTCAAAACATGCTAAAAATCGATATTTTAAGTGTCCAAACTCGATATGTGCATGCATCTTCTGTACCCGTTTATATCTCAAATTCAATCTCCAAACAACCGGAAATTCGATATTTTGGGGTCCCAGAAGCTATCTGTACATGCCTACTCAGATACAGGCCCAAAACATGCTGAAAATCGATATTTTAGGTGCCCAAAGTCAATATGTGTATGCATCTTCTGCACCCGTTTATATCTCAAATTCAGCCACAAAACACCCGAAAATTCGATATTTTTCGGTCCCAGAAGCGATCTGTACATGCCTACTCAGTGCTAGAATGTTTTCAAAAACTTTGGGCACCTAAAAGATCGATTTTTAGCATGTTTTGCGACTGTATTCAGAAAATTCTCAAACACGGGGTAGGCATGTACAGATCGCATCTGCGACCCCACAATATCGAATTTTCAGGTGTTTTGAGGTTGAATTTGGGATATAAACGGTTTTAGAAGATGCATACACATATTGACTTTGGGCACCTAAAATATCGATTTTCAGCATGTTTTGGGCCTGTATTTTGAAAATACTCTAACACGGAGTAGGCATGTACAGATCGCTTCTGGGACCCCAAAATATCGAATTTTCGGGTGTTTTGGGCCTGAATTTGAGATATAAACGGGTACAGAAGATGAATGCACATATTGACTTTGGGCACCTAAAAGATCGATTTTCAGCATGTTTTGCGCCTGTATTCAGAAAATTCTCTAACACGTGGTAGGCATGTACATATCGCTTCTGGGAACCCAAAATATCATATTTTCAGGTGTTTTGAGGATGAATTTGGAATATAATCTGGTGCCTAAAATGCATGCACGTATTGACTTTGGGCACCTAAAATATCGATTTTGAGCATGTTTTGGGTCTGTATCTTGAAAACATTCTAACTAGGACTAGGCATGTACAGATCGCTTCTGGGACCTCAAAATATCGAATTTTCGGGTGTTTTCAGCCTGAATTTGAGATATGAACGGGTACTGAAGATAAATGCACATATCGACGTTTGGGCACCTAAAATATCGATTTTTAAGTATGTTTTGGGTCTGTATCATGAAAACATTCTAACTAGAAGTAGGCATGTACTGATCGCTTCTAGGACACCGAAATACCGAATTTTCGGGTGTTTTGATCCTGAATTTGAGATATAAACGGGTACAGAAGATGCATGCACATATCGACTTTGGACACTTAAAATATCGATTTTTAGCATGTTTTGAGCCTATATTTTGAAAATATTCTAGCACTGCGTAGGCATGTACAGATCGCTTCTGGGACCCTAAAATATCGAATTTTCGGGTGTTTTGAGCCTGTATTTGAGATATAAACGGGTACAGAAGATGCATGCATATATCGACTTTTGGGCACCTAAAATATCGATTTTGAGCATGTTTTGGGTCTGTATCTTGAAAACATTCTAACTAGGAGTAGGCATGTAAAGATCGCTTCTAGGACCCAAAAATATAGAATTTTCGGGGGTTTTGAGCCTGAATTTGAGATATAAACGGGTACAGAAGATGCATGCACATATCGACTTTGGACACTTAAAATATCGATTTTTAGCATGTTTTGAGCCTATATTTTGAAAACATTCTAGCACTGAGTAGGCATGCACAGATCGCTTCTGGGACTGAAAAATATCGAATTTTCGGGTGTTTTGTGGTTGAATTTGAGATATAAACGCGTAGAGAAGATGCATACACATATTGACTTTGGGCACCTAAAATATCGATTTTCAGCATGTTTTGAGCCTGTATCCGAGTAGGCATGTACAGATCGCTTCTGGGACCCAAAAATATCGAGTTTTCGGGTGTTTTGAGGCTGAATTTGAGATATAAACGGGTACAGAAGATGAATGCACATATTGACTTTGGGCTCATAAAAGATCGATTTTCAGCATGTTTTGCGCCTGTATTCAGAAAATTCTCTAACACGGGGTAGGCATGTACATATCGCTTCTGGGACTCCAAAATATCGAATTTTCGGGTGTATTGAGCCTGAATTTGAGATATAAACGGGTACAGAAGATGCATGCACATATTGACTTTGGGCACCTAAAATATCGATTTTCAGCATGTTTTAGGCCTGTATCTGAATAGGCCAGTACAGATCGCTTCTGGGACCCCAAAATATCGAATTTCCGGGTGTTTGGAACCTGATTTTGAGATATAAACGGGTACAGAAGATGCATGCACATATCGACTTTTGGGCACCTAAAAGATCGACTTTCAGTATGTTTTGGGCCTGTATTTTGAAAATACTCTAATATGGAGTAAGCATGTAGAGATCGCTTCTGGGACCCCAAAATATCGAATTTTCGGGTGTTTTGGGCCTGAATTTGAGATATCGACTTTGGGCACCAAAAATATCGATTTTTAGCATGTTTTGGGACTATATTTTGAAAATATTCTAGCAGTGAGTAGGCATGTACAGATCGCTTTTGGGACCCCAAAATATTGAATTTTCGGGTGTTTTGACCCTGAATTTGAGATATAAACTGGTACTGAAGATGCATGCACATATCAACTTTTGGCACCTAAAATATCGATTTTGAGCATGTTTTGGGTCTGTATCTTGAAAACATTCTAACTAGGAGTAGGCATGTACATATCGCATCTAGGACCCAAAAATACCGAATTTTCGAGTGTTTTGAGCATGAATTTAAGATATAAACGGGTACAAAAGTACGACATTGGACACTAAAAATATCGATTTTTAGCATGTTTTGAGCCTATATTATTAAAAAAATTCTAGCACTGAGTAGACATGTACAGATCACTTCTGGGACCCAAAAATATCGAATTTTAGGGTATTTTGAGGTTGAATTTGAGATATAAACGGGTACAGAAGATGCATGCACATATCGACTTTTGGGCACCTAAGAGATCGATTTTCAGTATGTTTTGGGCCTGTATTTCGAAAATACTCTAACACGGAGTAGGCATGTACAGATTGCTTCTGGGACCCTAAAATATCGAATTTTCGGGTGTTTTGGGCTTGAATTTGATATATCGACTCTAGGCACCTAAAATATCGATTTTAGCATGTTTTGGGTCTATATTTTGAAAATGTTCTAGCACTGAGTAGGCATGTACAGATCGCTTTTGGGACCCCAAAATATCGAATTTTCGGGTGTTTGGAGCCTGAATTTGAGATATAAACGGGTACTGAAGATGCACGCACATATCGACTTTTGGGCACCTAAAATATCGATTTTCAGTATGTTTTGGGCCTGTATTTTGAAAATACTCTAATACGGAGTAGGCATGTACAGATCGCTTCTGGGACCCCAAAATATCGAATTTTTGGGTGTTTTGAGGTGGAATTTGAGATATAAACGGGTACTGAAGATGCATGCACATATTGACTTTGGAGACTTAAAATATCGATTGTTAGCATGTTTTGAGCCTATATTTTGAAAACATTCTAGCACTGAGTAGGCATGTACAGATCGCTTCAGGGACCCAAAAATATCGAATTTTTGGGTGTTTTGAGGTCGAATTTGGGATATAAACGGGTGCATAAGATGCATACACATATTGACTTTGGGCACCTAAAATATCGATTTTCAGCATGTTTTGGGCCTGTATCTGAGTAGCCATGTACAGATCGCTTCTGCGACCCCAAAATATTGAATTTTCGGGTGTTTTGAGCCTGAATTTGAGATATAAATGGGTACAGAGAATGCATACACATATTGACTTTGGGCACCTAAAAGATCGATTTTCAGTATGTTTTGGGCCTGTATATTGAAAAAACTCTAACACGGAGTAGGCATGTACAGATCGCTTCTGATACCCCAAAATATATAATTTTCGGGTGTTTTGGGCCTGAATTTGAGATATATACTTTGGGCACCTAAAATATCGATTTTTAGCATGTTTTGGGCCTGTATTTTGAAAATATTCTAGCACTGCGTAGGCATGTACAGATCGCTTCTGGGACCCTAAAATATCGAATTTTCGGGTGTTTTGAGCCTGAATTTGAGATATAAACGGGTACAGAAGATGCATGCACATAACGACTTTTGGGCACCTAAAATATCGATTTTGAGAATGTTTTGGGTCTGTATCTTGAAAACATTCTAACTAGGAGTAGGCATGTAAAGATCGCTTCTAGGACCCAAAAATATAGAATTTTCGGGGGTTTTGAGCCTGAATTTGAGATATAAACGGGTACAGAAGATGCATGCACATATCGACTTTGGACACTTAAAATATCGATTTTTAGCATGTTTTGAGCCTATATTTTAAAAACATTCTAGCACTGAGTAGGCATGTACAGATCGCTTCTGGGACCCAAAAATATCGAATTTTTGGGTGTTTTGAGGTTGAATTTGGGATATAAACGGGTGCATAAGATGCATACACATATTGACTTTTGGGCACCTAAAAAATCGATTTTCAGTATGTTTTGAGCCTGTATATTAAAAATACTCTAACACGGAGTAGGCATGTACAGATCGCTTCTGGGACCCCAAAATATCGAATTTTCGGGTGTTTTGGACATGAATTTGAGATATCGACTTTGGGCACCTAAAATATCGATTTTTAGCATGTTTTGGGCCTGTATTTTGAAAATATTCTAGCACTGCGTAGGCATGTACAGATCGCTTCTGGGACCCCAAAATATCGAATTTTCGGGTGTTTTGAGCCTGAATTTGAGATATAAACGGGTACAGAAGATGCATGCACATAACGAGTTTTGGGCACCTAAAATATCGATTTTGAGAATGTTTTGGGTCTGTATCTTGAAAACATTCTAACTAGGAGTAGGCATGTAAAGATCGCTTCTAGGACCCAAAAATATCGAATTTTCGGGGGTTTTGAGCCTGAATTTGAGATATAAACGGGTACAGAAGATGCATGCACATATCGACTTTGGACACTTAAAATATCGATTTTTAGCATGTTTTGAGCCTATATTTTGAAAATATTCTAGCACAGAGTAGGCATGTACAGATCGCTTCTGGGACCCCAAAATATAGGATTTTCGGGTGTTTTGAGCCTGAATTTGAGATATAAACGGGTACAGAGAATGCATACACATATTGACTTTGGGCACCTAAAAGATCGATTTTCGGTATGTTTTGGGCCTGTATATTGAAAAAACTCTAACACGGAGTAGGCATGTACAGATCGCTTCTGAGACCCCAAAATATAGAATTTTCGGGAGTTTTGGTCCTGAATTTGAGATATATACTTTGGGCACCTAAAATATCGATTTTTAGCATGTTTTTGGGCCTATATTTTGAAAATATTCTAGCACTGTGTAGGCATGTACAGATCGCTTCTGGGACCCCAAAATATCGAATTTTCGGGTGTTTTTGAGCCTGAATTTGAGATACAAACGGGTACAGAAGATGCATGCACATATCGACTTTTGGGCACCTAAAATATCGATTTTGAGCATGTTTTGGGTCTGTATCTTGAAAACATTCTAACTAGGAGTAGGCATGTACATATCGCTTCTAGGACCCAAAAATACCGAATTTTCGGGTGTTTTGAGCCTGAATTTGAGATATAAACGGGTACAGAAGATGCATGCACATATCGACTTTGGACACTTAAAATATCGATTTTTAGTGTGTTTTGAGCCAATATTTTGAAAACATTCTAGCACTGAGTAAGCATGTACAGATCGCTTCTGGGACCCAAAGATATCGATTTTTCGGGTGTTTTGAGGTTGAATTTGGGATATAAACGGGTGCAGAAAATGCATACGCATATTGACTTTGGGCACCTAAAATATCGATTTTCAGCATGTTTTGGGCCTGTATCGGAGTAGGCATGTACAGATCGCTTCTGGGACCAAAAAATATCGAATTTTCGGGAGTTTGGAGCCTGAATTTGAGATATAAACGGGTATAGAAGATGCATGCACATATCGACTTTTGGGCACCTAAAATATCGATTTTCTGTATGTTTTGGGCCTGTATTTTGAAAATACTCTAACACGGTGTAGGCATGTACAGATTGCTTCTGGGACCCCATAAAATCGAATTTTCGGGTGTTTTGGGGATAAATTTGAGATATCGACTTTGGGCACCTAAAATATCGATTTTTAGCATGTTTTGGGCCTATATTTTGAAAATATTCTAGCACTGAGTAAGCATGTACAGATCGCTTCTGGGACCCCAAAATATCGAGTTTTCGGGTGTTTTGAGCCTGCATTTGAGATATAAACGGGTACAGAAAATGCATGCACATATTGACTTTGGGTACCTAAAATATCGATTTTCAGCATGTTTTGGGCCTGTATTTTGAAAATACTCTAAGACGGACTAGGCATGTACAAATCGCTTCTGGGACCCAAAAATATCGAATTTTCGGGTGTTTTGAGCCTGAATTTGAGATATAAACAGGTACGAAAGATGCATGCACATATCGACTTTTGGGCACCTAAAATATCGTTTTTGAGCATGTTTTGGGTCTGTATCTTGAAAACATTCTAACTAGGAGTAGGCAAGTACAGATCGCTTCTAGGACCCAAAAATACTGATTTTTCGGGTGTTTTGAGCCTGAATTTGAGATATAAACAGGTACGGAAGATGCATGCACATATCGACTTTTGGGCACCTAAAATATCGATTTTTAGCATGTTTTGAGCCTATATTTTGAAAACATTCTAGCACTGAGTAGGCATGTACAGATCGCTTCTGGGACCGAGTAATATCGAATTTTAGGGTGTTTTGTGGTTGAATTTGAAATATAAACGGGTGCAGAAGATGCATACACATATTGACTTTGGGCACCTAAAATATCGATTTTCAGCATGTTTTGGGCCTGTATCTCAGTAGGCATGTACAGATCGCTTCTGGGACCCCAAAATATTGAATTTTCGGGTGTTTGGAGCCTGAATTTGAGATATAAACGGGTACAAATGATGCATGCACTTATCGACTTAGGACACTTAAAATATCGATTTTTAGCATGTTTTGGGCCTGTATTTTGAAAACATTCTAGCACTGAGTAGGCATGTACAGATCGCTTATGGGACCCAAAAATATCGAATTTTCGGGTGTTTTGAGCTTGAATTTGGGATATAAACGGGTGCAGAAGATGCATGCACATATCGACTTTGGACACTTAAAATATCGATTTTTAGCATGTTTTGAGCCTGTATCTGAGTAGGCATGTACAGATCGCTTCTGGGACCAAAAAATATCGAATTTTCGGGTGTTTTGGGCCTGAATTTGAGATATCGACTTTGGGCACCTAAAATATCGATTTCTAGCATGTTTTGGGCCTGAATTTTGAAAATATTCTAGCACTGCGTAGGCATGTACAGATCGCTTCTAGGACCCCAAAATATCGAATTTTCGGGTGTTTTGAGCCTGAATTTGAGATATAAACGGGTACAGAAGATGCATGCACATATCGACTTTTGGGCACCTAAAATATCGATTTTGAGCATGTTTTGGGTCTGTATATTGGAATCATTCTATCTAGGAGTAGGCATGTACGGATCGCTTCTAGGACCCAAAAATACCGAATTTTCGGGTGTTTTGAGCCTTAATTTGAGATATAAACGGGTACAGAAGATGCATGCACATATCGACTTTGGACACTTAAAATATCGATTTTTAGTATGTTTTGAGCCTATATTTTGAAAACATTCTAGCACTGAGTAGGCATGTACAGATCGCTTCTGGGACCCAAATATATCGAATTTTCGGGTGTTTTGAGGTTGAATTTGGGATATAAACGGGTGCAGAAGATGCATACACATATTGACTTTGGGCACATAAAATATCGATTTTCAGCATGTTTTGGGCCTGTATCTGAGTAGGCATGTAATGATCGCTTCTGGGACTCAAAAATATCGAATTTTCGGGTGTTTGTAGCCTGAATTTGAGATATAAACGAGTATGGAAGATGCATGCACATATCGACTTTTTGCCACCTAAAAAATCGATTTTCTGTATGTTTTGGGCCTGTATTTTGAAAATACTCTAACACGGAGTAGGCATGTACAGATCGCTTCAAGGAACCCAAAATATCGAATTTTCGGGTGTTTTGGGGATAAATTTGTGATATCGACTTTGGGCACCAAAAATTGCGATTTTCAGCTTATTTTGGGCCTGTATTTTGAAAATATTCTAACACTGAGTAGGCATGTACAGATCGCTTCTGGGACCCAAAAAAATCAAATTTTCAAGTGTTTTTAGCCTGAATTTGGGATATAAACGGGAACAGAAGATGCATGCAGATATCGACTTTGATCACCAATATTATCGATTTTAAGCATGTTTTGGGCTTGTATTTTGAAAATATTCTAGCACTGACTATGCATGTGGAGATTGCTTCTGGGATCCAAAAATATCGAATTTTCAGGTGTTTCGAGACTGAATTTGGGATATAAACGGGTACAGAAGATGCATGCACGTATCGACTTTTGGGCACCTAAAATATCGATTTTTAGTATGTTTTGGCCATATATTTTGAATTTAATCTAGCACTGGGTAAGCAAGTACAGAGCGCTTCTAAGAC
Source organism: Petrolisthes cinctipes (assembly GCA_033782935.1). Taxonomy (NCBI): domain Eukaryota; kingdom Metazoa; phylum Arthropoda; class Malacostraca; order Decapoda; family Porcellanidae; genus Petrolisthes; species Petrolisthes cinctipes. Next base: position 1,056,312 of record JAWQEG010000509.1, on the reverse strand, counting down.
CCAAAAATACCGAATTTTCTGGTGTTTTGAGAATGAATTTGGGATATAAACGGGTACAGAAGATGCATGCAGATATCGACTTTCTTCACAAAAAAAAAAACGATTTCCAGCATGTTTTAGGCCTATATTTTGTAAAAATATTCTAGCACAGAGTGAGCATGTACAGATCGCTTCTGGGACCCAAAAATATTGAATTTTCGGGTGTTTTGGGCCTGAATTTGAGATATCGACATTGGGCACCTCAAATATCGATTTTTAGCATGTTTTGGGCCTATATTTTGAAAACATTCTAGCACTGAGTAGGCATGTACAGATCGCTTCTGGGGCCCCAAAATATCGAATTTTCGGGTGTTTTGAGCCTGAATTTGAGATATAAACGGGTGACGAAGACGTATACACATTATGACTTTGGGCACCTAAAATATCGATTTTCAGCATGTTTTGGGCCTGTATCTCAGTAGGCATGTACAGATCGCTTCTGGGACCCCAAAATATTGAATTTTCGGGTGTTTGGAGCCTGAATTTAAGATATCGACTTTGGGCACCGAAAATATCGATTTTTAGCATGTTTTGGGGCTATATTTTGAAAATATTCTAGCACTGAGTAGGCATGTACAGATCGCTTCTGGGACCCCGAAATATCGAACTTTCGGGTGTTTTGAGCCTGAATTTGAGATATCAACGGGTACAGAAAATGCATTCACATATCGACTTTGGGGCACCTAAAAGATCGATTTTCAGTATGTTTTGGGCCTGTATATTGAAAATACTCTAACAAGGAGTAAGCATGTACAGATCGCTTCTGGAACCCCAAAATATCGAATTTTCGGGTGTTTTTGGCCTGAATTTGAGATATCGACTTTGGGCACCTAAAATATCGATTTTCAGCATGTTTTGAGCCTGTATCTGAGTAGGCATGTACAGATCGCTTCTGGGACCCAAAAATACCGATTTTTCGGGTGTTTTTAAACCTGAATTTGAGATATAAACGGGTACAGAAGATGCATGCACATATTAAATTTGGGCACCTAAAATATCGATTTTCAGCATGTTTTGGGCCTGTATTTTGAAAATACTCTAACACGGAGTAGGCATGTACAGATCGCTTCTGGGATCCAAAAATATCGAATTTTCGGGTGTTTGGAGCCTGAATTTGGGATATAAACGGGTGCAGAAGATGCATGCACATATCGACTTTGGACACTTAAAATATCGATTTTTAGAATGTTTTGAGCCTGTATCTGAGTAGGCATGTACAGATCGCTTCTGGGACCAAAAAATATCGAATTTTCGGGTGTTTTGGGCCTGAATTTGAGATATCGACTTTGGGCACCTAAAATATCGAGTTTTAGCATGTTTTGGGGCTATATTTTGAAAATATTCTAGCACTGAGTAGGCATGTACAGATTGCTTCTGGGACCCGGAAATATCGAATTTTCGGGTGTTTTGAGCCTGAATTTGAGATATAAACGGATACAGAAAATGCGTGCACATATTGACTTTGGGCACCTAAAATATCGATTCTCAGCATGTTTTGGGCCTGTATTTTGAAAATACTCTAAAACGGAGTAGGCAAGTACAGATCGCTTCAAGGACCCCAAAATATCGAATTTTCGGGTGTTTGGAGCCTGAATTTGAGATATAAACGGGTACAGAAGATGCATCCACATATCGACTTTTGGGCACCTAAAAGATCGATTTTCAGTATGTTTTGGGCCTGTATATTGAAAATACTCTAACACTGAGTAAGCATGTACAGATCGCTTCTGGAACCCCAAAATATCGAATTTTCGGGTGTTTTGGGCCTGAATTTGAGATATCGACTTTGGGCACCTAAAATATCGATTTTTAGCATATTTTGGGCCTGAATTTTGAAAATATTCTAGGACTGAGTAGGCATGTACAGATCGCTTCTGGGACCCCAAAATATCGACTTTTTGGGTGTTATGAGCCTAAATTTGATATACAAACGGGTACAGAAGATGCATGCACATATCGACTTTGGACACTTAAAATATCGATTTTTAGTATGTTTTGAGCCTATATTTTGAAAACATTCTAGCACTGAGTAGGCATGTACAGATCGCTTCTGGGACCCAAATATATCGAATTTTCGGGTGTTTTGAGGTTGAATTTGGGATATAAACGGGTGCAGAAGATGCATACACATATTGACTTTGGGCACATAAAATATCGATTTTCAGCATGTTTTGGGCCTGTATCTGAGTAGGCATGTAATGATCGCTTCTGGGACTCAAAAATATCGGATTTTCGGGTGTTTCGAGCCTGAATTTGAGATATAAACGAGTATGGAAGATGCATGCACATATCGACTTTTGGCCACCTAAAAAATCGATTTTCTGTATGTTTTGGGCCTGTATTTTGAAAATACTCTAACACGGAGTAGGCATGTACAGATCGCTTCAAGGAACCCAAAATATCGAATTTTCGGGTGTTTTGGGGATAAATTTGAGATATCGACTTTGGGCACCAAAAATTGCGATTTTCAGCTTATTTTGGGCTTGTATTTTGAAAATATTCTAGCACTGACTATGCATGTGGAGATTGCTTCTGGGATCCAAAAATATCGAATTTTCAGGTGTTTTGAGACTGAATTTGGGATATAAACGGGTACAGAAGATGCATGCACGTATCGACTTTTGGGCACCTAAAATACCGATTTTTAGTATGTTTTGGCCATATATTTTGAATTTAATCTAGCACTGGGTAAGCAAGTACAGAGCGCTTCTAAGACCCAAAAATACCGAATTTTCTGGTGTTTTGAGAATGAATTTGGGATATAAACGGGTACAGAAGATGCATGCACATATCGACTTTCTTCACAAAAAAAAAACGATTTCCAGCATGTTTTAGGCCTATATTTTGTAAAAATATTCTAGCACAGAGTGAGCATGTACAGATCGCTTCTGGGACCCAAAAATATTGAATTTTCGGGTGTTTTGGGCCTGAATTTGAGATATCGACATTGGGCACCTCAAATATCGATTTTTAGCATATTTTGGGCCTGAATTTTGAAAATATTCTAACACGGTGTAGGCATGTACAGATCGCTTCTGGGATCCAAAAATATCGAATTTTCGGGTGTTTGGAGCCTGAATTTGGGATATAAACGGGTGCAGAAGATGCATGCACATATCGACTTTGGACACTTAAAATATCTATTTTTCGAATGTTTTGAGCCTGTATCTGAGTAGGCATGTACAGATCGCTTCTGGGACCAAAAAATATCGAATTTTCGGGTGTTTTGGGCCTGAATTTGAGATATCGACTTTGGGCACCTAAAATATCGAGTTTTAGCATGTTTTGGGGCTATATTTTGAAAATATTCTAGCACTGAGTAGGCATGTACAGATTGCTTCTGGGACCCGGAAATATCGAATTTTCGGGTGTTTTGAGCCTGAATTTGAGATATAAACGGATACAGAAAATGCGTGCACATATTGACTTTGGGCACCTAAAATATCGATTCTCAGCATGTTTTGGGCCTGTATTTTGAAAATACTCTAAAACGGAGTAGGCAAGTACAGATCGCTTCAGGGATCCCAAAATATCGAATTTTCGGGTGTTTGGAGCCTGAATTTGAGATATAAACGGGTACAGAAGATGCATCCACATATCGACTTTTGGGCACCTAAAAGATCGATTTTCAGTATGTTTTGGGCCTGTATATTGAAAATACTCTAACACTGAGTAAGCATGTACAGATCGCTTCTGGAACCCCAAAATATCGAATTTTCGGGTGTTTTGGGCCTGAATTTGAGATATCGACTTTGAGCACCTAAAATATCGATTTTTAGCATATTTTGGGCCTGAATTTTGAAAATATTCTAGGACTGAGTAGGCATGTACAGATCGCTTCTGGGACCCCAAAATATCGACTTTTTGGGTGTTATGAGCCTAAATTTGATATACAAACGGGTACAGAAGATGCATGCACATATCGACTTTTGGGCACCTAAAATGTCGATTTTGAGCATGTTTTGGGTCTGTATCTTGAAAACATTCTAACTAGGAGTAGGCATGTACAGATCACTTCTAGAACCCAAAAATACCGAATTTTCGGGAGTTTTGAGCCTGAATTTGAGATATAAACGGGTGCAGAATATGCATGCACATATCGACTTTGGACACTTAAAATATCGATTTTTAGCATGTTTTGAGCCTATATTTTGAAAACATTCTAGGTCTGTGTAGGCATGTACAGATCGCTTCTCTGACTGAAAAATATCGAATTTTCGGGTGTTTTGTGGTTGAATTTGAGATATAAACGGGTGCAGAAGATGCATACACATATTGACTTTGGGCACCTAAAATATCGATTTTCAGCATGTTTTGGGCCTGTATCTGAGTAGGCATGTACAGATCGCTTCTGGGACCCCAAAATATCGAATTTTCGGGTGTTTGGAGCCTGAATTTGAGATATAAACGGGTACAGAAGATGCATGCACATATCGACTTTGGACACTTAAAATATCGATTTTTAGCATGTTTTGAGCCTATATATTGAAAATATTCTAGCACAAAGTAGATATGTACAGATCACTTCTGGGACCCCAAAATATCGAATTTTCGGGTGTTTTAAGCCTGAATTTGAGATATAAACGGGTACAGAAGATGCATGCACATATCGACTTTGGACACCTAAAATATCGATTTTTAGCATGTTTTGAGCCTATATTTTGAAAACATTCTAGCACTGAGTAGGCATGTACACATCGCTTTTGGGACCCAAAAATTTTGAATTTTCGGGTGTTTTGAGGTTGAATTTGGGATATAAACGGGTGCAGAAGATGCATACACATATCGACTTTTGGGCACCTAAAGGATCGATTTTCAGTATGTTTTGGGCCTGTATATTGAAAATACTCTAACACGGAGTAAGCATGTACAGATCGCTTCAGGGACCCCAAAATATCGAATTTTCGGGTGTTTTGGGGATAAATTTGAGATATCGACTTTGGGCACCTAAAATGTCGATTTTTAGCATGTTTAGGGCCTATATTTTGAAAATATTCTAGCATTGAGTAAGCATGTACAGATCGCTTCTGGGACCCCAAAATATCGAATTTTCGGGTGTTTTGAGCCTGAATTTGAGATATAAACGAGTACAGAAAATGCATGCACATATTAACTTTGGGCACCTAAAATATCGATTTTCAGCATGTTTTGGGCCTGTATTTTGAAAATACTCTAACACGGAGTAGGCATGTACAGATCGCTTCTGGGACCCAAAAATATCGAATTTTCTGGTGTTTTGAGCCAGAATTTGGGTTATAAACGGGTGCAGAAGATGCATGCACATATCGACTTTGGACACTTAAAATATCGATTTTTAGCATGTTTTGAGCCTGTATCTAAGTAGGCATGTACAGATCGCTTCTGCGACCAAAAAATATCGAATTTTCGGGTGTTTTGGGCCTGAATTTGAGATATCGACTTTCGGCACCTAAAATATCGATTTTTAGCATGTTTTGGGCCTATATTTTGAACAAATTCTAGCACTGAGTAGGCATGTACAGATCGCTTCTGGGACCCCAAAATATCGACTTTTCGGGTGTTTTGAGCCTGAATTTGAGATATAAACGGGTATGGAAAATGCGTGCACATATTGACTTTGGTCACCTAAAAGATCGATTTTCAGTATGTTTTGGGCCTGTATATTAAAAATACTCTAACACGGAGTAGACATGTACAAAACGCTTCTGGGACCCCAAAATATCGAATTTTCGGGTGTTTTGGGCCTGAATTTGAGATATCGACTTTTGGGCACCTAAAATATCGATTTTGAGCATGTTTTGGGTCTGTATCTTGAAAACATTCTATCTAGGAGTAGGCATGTACAGATCTCTTCTAGGACCCAAAAATATAGAATTTTCGGGTGTTTTGAGCCTGAATTTGAGATAGAAACCGGTACTGAAGATACATTCACATATCGACTTTGGTCACCTGAAGTATCGATTTTCAGGATGTTTTGGCCCTATATTTTGAATGTATTCTAGCATTGTGTAAGCATGTTCAGATTGCTTCTGAAACCCAAAAATATCGAATTTTCGGGTGTTTTGAGCCTGAATTTGGGATATAAACGGGTACAGAAGATGAATGCACATATGGATTTTGGGCACATAAAATATCGGTTTTCAGCTTGTTTTGGGTCTGTATTTTGAAAATATTTTAATATTGAGTAGGCATTTACAGATCCTTTCTGGGAACAAAAAGTATCGAATTTTAAGGTGTTTTAAGCATGAAATTGTGATACAAGCGAGTGCTGATGATTCATGCACATATTGATTTTGGGCACCAAAAATTGCGATTTTCAGCTTATTTTGGGCCTGTATTTTGAAAATATTCTAACACTGAGTAGGCATGTACAGATCGCTTATGGGACCCAAAAAAATCAAATTTTCAGGTGTTTCTAGCCTGAATTTGGGATATAAACGGGAACAGAAAATGCATGCAGATATCGACTTTGATCACCTATAATATCGATTTTAAGCATGTTTTGAGCCTGTATTTTGAAAATATTCTAGCACTGACTATGCATGTGGAGATTGCTTCTGGGATCCAAAAATATCGAATTTTCAGGTGTTTTGAGACTGAATTTGGGATATAAACGGGTACAGAAGATGCATGAACATTTCGACTTTGGGCACCTAAAATATCGATTTTTAGTATGTTTTGGCCCTATATTTTGAATTTAATCTAGCACTGGGTAAGCATGTACAGAGCGCTTCTAAGACCCAAAAATAACGAATTTTCTGGTGTTTTGAGAATGAATTTGGGATATAAACGGGTACAGAAGATGCATGCACATATCGACGTTCTTCACAAAAAAAAAAACGATTTTCAGCATGTTTTAGGCCTATATTTTGTAAAATATTCTAGCCTAGAGTGAGCATGTACAGATCGCTTCTGGGACCCAAAAATATTGAATTTTCGGGTGTTTTGAACCTCAATTTGGAATGTAAACGGGTACTGAAGATGCATGCACTTATCGACTTTGGGCACCCAAAATATCGATTTTGAGTATGTTTTTGGCCTGTATATTGAAAATACTCTAACACGGAGTAGGCATGTACAGATCGCTTTTGGGATCCAAAAATATCGAATTTTCGGGTGTTTTGAGCCTGAATTTGAGATATAACGGGTACAGAAAATGCATGCACATATCGACTTTGGGCACCCACAATATCGATTTTTAGCATGTTTTGGGCCAATATTTTGAAAATACTCTAACACGGAGGAGGCATGTACAGATCGCTTCTGGGACCCCAAAATATCGAATTTTCGGGTGTTTTGAGCCTGAATTTGGGATATAAACGGGTGCAGAAGATGCATGCACATATCGACTTTGGACACTTAAAATATCGATTTTTAGCATGTTTTGAGCCTGTATCTGAGTAGGCATGTACAGATCGCTTCTGGGACCAAAAAATATCGAATTTTCGGGTGTTTGGAGCCTGAATTTGAGATATAAACGGGTACAGAAGATGCATCCACATATCGACTTTTGGGCACCTAAAAGATCGATTTTCAGTATGTTTTGGGCCTGTATATTGAAAATACTCTAACACGGAGTAAGCATGTACAGATCGCTTCTGGGACCCCAAAATATCGAATTTTCTGGTGTTTTGGGCCTGAATTTGAGATATACACTTTGGGCACCTAAAATATCGATTTTTAGCATGTTTTGGGCCTGAATTTTGAAAATATTCTAGCACTGAGTAGGCATGTACAGATCGCTTCTGGGACCCCAAAATATCGAATTTTCGGGTGTTTTGAGCCTGAATTTGAGATACAAACGGGTACAGAAGATGCATGCACATATCGACTTTTGGGAAACTAAAATATCGATTTTGAGCATATTTTGGGTCTGTATCTTGAAAACATTCTAACTAGGAGTAGGCATGTACAGATCGCTTCTAGGACCCAAAAATACCGAATTTTCAGGTGTTTTGAGCCTGAATTTGAGATATAAACGGGTACAGAAGATGCATGCACATATCGACTTTGGACACTTAAAATATCAATTTTTAGTATGTTTTAAGCCTATATTTTGAAAACATTCTAGCACTGAGTAGGCATGTACAGATCGCTTCTGGGACCCCAACATATCGAATTTTCGGGTGTTTTGAACCTGAATTTGAGATATAAACGGGTATAGAAGATTCATGAACATATCGAGTTTTGGGCACCTAAAATATCGATTTTCTGTATGTTTTGGGCCTGTATTTTGAAAATACTCTAACACGGAGTAGACATGTACAGATCGCTTCTGGGAACCCAAAATATCGAATTTTCTGTGTTTTGGGGATAAATTTGAGATATCGACTTTAGGCACCTAAAATATCGATTTTTAGCATGTTTTGGGCCTATATTTTAAAAATATTCTAGCACTGAGTAAGCATGTACAGATCGCTTCAGGGACCCCAAAATATCGAATTTTCGGGTGTTTTGAGCCTGAATTTGAGATATAAACGAGTACAATAAATGCATGCACATATTGACTTTAGGCACCTAAAATATCGATTTTCAGCATGTTTTGGGCATGTATTTTGAAAATACTCTAACACGGAGTAGGCATGTACACATCGCTTCTGGGACCCAAAAATATCGAATTTTCGGGTGTTTTGAGCATGAATTTTAGATATAAACAGGTACTGAAGATGCATGCACATATTGACTTTTGAGCACCTAAAATATCGATTTTGAGCATGTTTTGAGTCTGTATCTTGAAAACATTCTAACTAGGAGTAGGCAAGTACAGATCGCTTCAAGGACCCAAAAATACCGATTTTTCGGGTGTTTTAAGCCTGAATTTGAGATCTAAACGGGTACAGAAGATGCATGCACATATCGACTTTTGGGCACCTAAAATATCGATTTTAAGCATGTTTTGGGTCTGTATTTTGAAAACATTCTAACTAGGAGTAGGCATGTACAGATCGCTTCTAGGACCCAAAAATATAGAATTTTCGGTTGTTTTGAGCCTGAATTTGAGACAGAAACCGGTACTGAAGATACATGCACATATCGACTTTGGTCACTTGAAGTATCGATTTTTAGGATGTTTTGGCCCTATATTTTGAATGTATTCTAGCACTGAGTAAGCATGTACAGATCGCTTCTGGGACCCCAAAATATCGAATTTTCGGGTGTTTTGAGCCTGAATTTGAGATATAAACGGGTAAAGAAAATGCATGCACATATTGACTTTGGGCACCTAAAATATCGATTTTCAGCCTGTTTTGGGCCTGTGATTTGAAAATACTCTAACACGGTGTAGGCATGTACAGATCGCTTCTGGGACCCAAAAATATCGAATTTTCGGGTGTTTTGAGCCTGAATTTGGGATATAAACGGGTGCAGAAGATGCATGCACATATCGACTTTGGACACTTAAAATATCGATTTTTAGCATGTTTTGAGCCTATATTTCGAAAACATTCTACCACTGAGTAGGCATGTACAGATCGCTTCTGGGACCGAAAAATATCGAATTTTCAGGTGTTTTGTGGTTGAATTTGAGATATAATCGGGTGCAGAAGATGCATACACATATTGACTTTGGGCACCTAAAATATCGATTTTCAGCATGGTTTGGGCCTGTATCTGAGTAGGCATGTACAGATCACTTCTGGGACCCCAAATATCGAATTTTCGGGTGTTTGGAGCCTGAATTTGAGATATAAACGGGTACAGAAGATGCATGCACATATCGACTTTGGACACTTAAAATATCGCTTTTTAGCATGTTTTGAGTCTATATTATGAAAATATTCTAGCACTAAGTAGATATGTACAGATCACTTCTGGGACCCCAAAATATCGAATATTCGGGTGTTTTAAGCCTGAATTTGATATATAAACGGGTACAGAAGATGCATGCACATATCGACTTTGGACACTTAAAATATCGATTTTTAGCATGTTTTGAGCCTATATTTTGAAAACATTCTAGCACTGAGTATGCATGTACAGAACGCTTAAGGGACCCACAAATTTGGAATTTTCGGGTGTTTTCAACCTGAATTTGAGATATAAACGGGTACAGAAGATGCATGCACATTTCGACTTTTTGCACCTAAAATATCGATTTTGATCATGTTTTGGGTCTGTATATTGAAAACATTTTAGCAAGAAGTAGGCATGTACAGATTGCTTCTGGGACCCAAGAATATCGAATTTTCAAGTGTTTTGAACCTGAATTTGGGATATAGACGGGTACAGAAGATGCATACACATTTTGACTTTGGGCAGCTAAAATATCGATTTTTAGCATGTTTTAGGCCTGTAATTTGAAAATACTCTAATACGGAGTATGCATGTACACATTGCTTTTTGGACCCAAAAATATCGAATATTCGGGTGTTTTGAGTCTGAATTTGAGATATAAACGGGTACAGAAGATGCATGCACATATCGACTTTGGACACTTAAAATATCAATTTTTAGTATGTTTTAAGCCTATATTTTGAAAACATTCTAGCACTGAGTAGGCATGTACAGATCGCTTCTGGGACCCAAAAATATAGAATTTTCGGTTGTTTTGAGCCTGAATTTGAGACAGAAACCGGTACTGAAGATACATGCACATATCGACTTTGGTCACTTGAAGTATCGATTTTTAGGATGTTTTGGCCCTATATTTTGAATGTATTCTAGCATTGTGTAAGCATGTTCAGATTGCTTCTGAGACCCAAAAATATCGAATTTTCGGGTGTTTTGAGGTTGAATTTGGGATATAAACGGGTGCAGAAGATGCATACACATATTGACTTTGGGCACCTAAAATATCGATTTTCAGCATGTTTTGGGCCTGTATCTAAATAGTCTTGTACAGATCGCTTCTGAGACCCAAAAATATCGATTTTTCGGGTGTTTTAAGCCTGAATTTGAGATATAAACGGGTACAGAAGATGCATGCACATATCGACTTTTGTGCACCTAAAATATCGATTTTACGCATGTTTTAGGCCTGTATTTTGAAAATACTCTAACACGGAGTAGGCATGTACAGATCGCTTCTGGGAACCCAAAAGATCGAATTTTCGGTGGTTTGGGGTATAAATTTGAGATATCGACTTTGGGCACCTAAAATATCGATTTTTTAGCACGTTTTGGGCCTATATTTTGAAAATATTCTAGCACTGAGTAAGCATATACAGATCGCTTCTGGGACCCCAAAATATCGAATTTTCGGGTGTTTTGAGCCTGAATTTGAGATATAAACGGGTACAGAAAATGCATGCACATATTGACTTTGGGCACCTAAAATATCGATTTTCAGCCTGTTTTGGGCCTGTATTTTGAAAATACTCTAACACGGTGTAGGCATGTACAGATCGCTTCTGGGACCCAAAAATATCGAATTTTCGGGTGTTTTGAGCCTGAATTTGAGATATAAACGGGTGCAGAAGATGCATGCACATATCGACTTTGGACACTTAAAATATCGATTTTTAGCATGTTTTGAGCCTATATTTCGAAAACATTCTACCACTGAGTAGGCATGTACAGATCGCTTCTGGGACCGAAAAATATCGAATTTTCGGGTGTTTTGTGGTTGAATTTGAGATATAAACGGGTGCAGAAGATGCATACACATATTGACTTTGGGCACCTAAAATATCGATTTTCAGCATGGTTTGGGCCTGTATCTGAGTAGGCATGTGCAGATCACTTCTGGGACCCCAAATATCGAATTTTCGGGTGTTTCCAGCCTGAATTTGAGATATAAACGGGTTCGTGCACATATCGACTTTGGACACTTAAAATATCGCTTTTTAGCATGTTTTGAGCCTATATTATAAAAATATTCTAGCACAAAGTAGATATGTACAGATCACTTCTGGGACCCCAAAATATCCGATTTTCGGGTGTTTTAAGCCTGAATTTGATATATAAACGGGTACAGAAGATGCATGCACATATCGACTTTGGACACTTAAAATATCGCTTTTTAGCATGTTTTGAGTCTATATTATGAAAATATTCTAGCACTAAGTAGATATGTACAGATCACTTCTGGGACCCCAAAATATCGAATATTCGGGTGTTTTAAGCCTGAATTTGATATATAAACGGGTACAGAAGATGCATGCACATATCGACTTTGGACACTTAAAATATCGATTTTTAGCATGTTTTGGGCGTATAATTTGAAAATATTCTTGCACTGAGTAAGCATGTACAGATCGCTTCTGGGACTCCAAAATATCGAATTTTCGGGTGTTTTGAGCCTGAATTTGAGATATAAACGGGTACAGTAAATGCATGCACATATTGACTTTAGGCACCTAAAATATCGATTTTCAGCATATTTTGGGCCTGTATTTTGAAAATACTCTAACACGGAGTAGGCATGTACAGATCGCTTCTGGGACCCAAAAATATCGAATTTTCGGGTGTTTTGAGCCTGAATTTTAGATATAAACAGGTACTGAAGATGCATGCACATATCGACTTTTGGGCACCTAAAATATCGATTTTGAGCATGTTTTGAGTCTGTATCTTGAAAACATTCTAACTAGGAGTAGGCAAGTACAGATCGCTTCTAGGACACAAAAATACCGATTTTTCGGGTGTTTTAAGCCTGAATTTAAGATATAAACGGGTACAGTAAATGCATGCATATATTGACTTTAGGCACCTAAAATATCGATTTTCAGCATGTTTTGGGCCTGTATTTTGAAAACATTCTAACTAGGAGTAGGCATGTACAGATCGCTTCTAGGACCCCAAAATATAGAATTTTCGGGTGTTTTGAGCCTGAATTTGAGACAGAAACCTGTACTGAAGATACATGCACATATCGACTTTTGGGCACCTAAAATATCGAGTTTCTGTATGTTTTGGGCCTGTATTTTGAAAATACTCTAACACGGAGTAGGCATTTACAGATCGCTTCTGGGAACCCAAAATATCGAATTTTCGGGTGTTTTGGGGATAAATTTGAGATATCGACTTTGGGCACCTAAAATATCGATTTTTTAGCATGTTTTGGGCCTATATTTTGAAAATATTCTAGCACTGAGTAAGCATATACAGATCGCTTCTGGGACCCAAAAATATCGAATTTTCCGGTGTTTTGAGCCTGAATTTGAGATATAAACGGGTACAGAAAATGCATGCACATATTGACTTTGGGCACCTAAAATATCGATTTTCAGCATGTTTTGGGCCTGTATTTTGAAAATACTCTAACATGGAGTAGGCATGTACAGATCGCTTCTGGGACCCAAAAATATCGAATTTTCGGGTGTTTTGAGCCTGAATTTGGGATATAAACTGGTGCAGAAGATGCATGCGCTTATCGACTTTGGACACTTAAAATATCGATTTTTAGCATGTTTTGAGCCTGTTTCTGAGTAGGCATGTACAGATCGCTTCAGGGACCCAAAAATATCGAATTTTCGGGTGTTTTGAGCCTGAATTTGAGATATAAACAGGTACTGAAGATGCATGCACATATCGACTTTTGGTCACCTAAAATATCGATTTTGAGCATGTTTTGGGTCAGTATCTTGAAAACATTCTAACTAGGAGTAGGCAAGAACAGATCGCTTCTGGGACCCAAAAATACCGGTTTTTCGGGTGTTTTGAGCCTGAATTTGAGATATAAACGGGTACAGAAGATGCATGCACATATCGACTTTGGACACTTAAAATATCGATTTTTAGCATGTTTTGAGCCTATATTTCGAAAACATTCTACCACTGAGTAGGCATGTACAGATCGCTTCTGGGACCGAAAAATATCGAATTTTCGGGTGTTTTGTGGTTGAATTTGAGATATAAACGGGTGAAGAAGATGCATACACATATTGACTTTGGGCACCTAAAATATCGATTTTCAGCATGGTTTGGGCCTGTATCTGAGTAGGCATGTACAGATCACTTCTGGGACCCCAAATATCGAATTTTCGGGTGTTTCCAGCCTGAATTTGAGATATAAACGGGTACAGAAGATGCATGCACATATCGACTTTTGGGCACCTAAAATATCGCTTTTTAGCATGTTTTGAGCCTATATTATGAAAATATTCTAGCACAAAGTAGATATGTACAGATCGCTTCTAGGACCCAAAAATACCGATTTTTCGGGTGTTTTAAGCCTGAATTTGAGATATAAACGGGTACAGAAGATGCATGCACATATCGACTTTTGGGCACCTAAAATATCGATTTTAAGCATGTTTTGGGTCTGTATTTTGAAAACATTCTAACTAGGAGTAGGCATGTACAGATCGCTTCTAGGACCCAAAAATATAGAATTTTTGGGTGTTTTGAGCCTGAATTTGAGACAGAAACCGGTACTGAAGATACATGCACATATCGACTTTGGTCACTTGAAGTATCGATTTTTAGGATGTTTTGGCCCTATATTTTGAATGTATTCTAGCATTGTGTAAGCATGTTCAGATTGCTTCTGAGACCCAAAAATATCGAATTTTCGGGTGTTTTGATGTTGAATTTGGGATATAAACGGGTGCAGAAGATGCACACACATATTGACTTTGGGCACCTAAAATATCGATTTTCAGCATGTTTTGGGCCTGTATCTGAGTAGTCATGTACGAATCGCTTCTGGGACCAAAAAATATCGAATTTTCGGGTGTTTTAAGCCTGAATTTGAGATATAAACGGGTATAGAAGATGCATGCACATATCGACTTTTGGGCACCTAAAATATCGAGTTTCTGTATGTTTTGGGCCTGTATTATGTAAATACTCTAACACAGAGTAGGCATTTACAGATCGCTTCTGGGAACCCAAAATATCGTATTTTCGGGTGTTTTGGGGATAAATTTGAGATATCGACTTTGGGCACCTAAAATATCGATTTTTTAGCATGTTTTGGGCCTATATTTTGAAAATATTCTAGCACTGAGTAAGCATATACAAATCGCGTCTGGGACCCAAAAATATCGAATTTTCGGGTGTTTTGAGGTTGAATTTGGGATATAAACGGGTGCAGAAGATGCATGCACATATTGACTTTGGACACTTAAAATATCGATTTTTAGCATGTTTTGAGCCTGTTTCTGAGTAGGCATGTACAGATCGCTTCAGGGACCCAAAAATATCGAATTTTCGGGTGTTTTGAGCCTGAATTTGAGATATAAACAGGTACTGAAGATGCATGCACATATCGACTTTTGGTCACCTAAAATATCGATTTTGAGCATGTTTTAGGTCAGTATCTTGAAAACATTCTAACTAGGAGTAGGCAAGTACAGATCGCTTCTGGGACCCAAAAATACCGGTTTTTCGGGTGTTTTGAGCCTGAATTTGAGATATAAACGGGTACAGAAGATGCATGCACATATCGACTTTGGACACTTAAAATATCGATTTTTAGCATGTTTTGAGCCTATATTTCGAAATCATTCTACCACTGAGTAGGCATGTACAGATCGCTTCTGGGACCGAAAAATATCGAATGTTCGGGAGTTTTGTGGTTGAATTTGAGATATAAACGGGTGCAGAAGATGCATACACATATTGACTTTGGGCACCAAAAATATCGATTTTCAGCATGGTTTGGGCCTGTATCTGAGTAGGCATGTACAGATCACTTCTGGGACCCCAAATATCGAATTTTCGGGTGTTTGGAGCCTGAATTTGAGATATAAACGGGTACAGAAGATGCATGCACATATCGACTTTGGACACTTAAAATATCGATTTTTAGCATGTTTTGAGCCTATATTATGAAAATATTCTAGCACAAAGTAGATATGTACAGATCACTTCTGGGACCCCAAAATATCGAATTTTCGGGAATTTTAAGCCTGAATTTGATATATAAACGGGTACAGAAGATGCATGCACATATCGACTTTGGACACTTAAAATATCGATTTTTAGCATGTTTTGAGCCTATATTTTGAAAACATTCTAGCACTAAGTAGGCATGTACAGATCGCTTCTGGGACCCTAAAATATTGAATTTTCGGGTGTTTTGAGGTTGAATTTGGGATATAAACGGGTGCAGAAGATGCATACACATATCGACTTTTGGGCACCTAAAAGATCGATTTTCAGTATGTTTTGTGCCTGTATATTAAAAATACTCTAACACGGAGTAGGCATGTACAGATCGCTTCTGGGACCCCAAAATATCGAATTTTCGGGTGTTTTGGACATGAATTTTAGATATCGACTTTGGTCACCTAAAATATCGATTTTTAGCATGTTTTGGGCCTGTATTTTGAAAGTATTCTAGCACTGCGTAGGCATGTACAGATCGCTTCTGGGACCTCAAAATATCGAATTTTAGGGTGTTTTGAGCCTGAATTTGAGATATAAATGGGTACAGAAGATGCATGCACATATCGACTTTTGGGCACCTAAAATATCGATTTTGAGCATGGTTTGGGTCTGCATCTTGAAAACATTCTAACCAGGAGTAGGCATGTAAAGATCGCTTCTAGGACCCAAAAATATAGAATTTTCGGGGGTTTTGAGCCTGAATTTGATATATAAACGGGTACAGAAGATGCATGCACATATCGACTTTGGACACTTAAAATATCGATTTTTAGCATGTTTTGAGCCTATATTTTGAAAACATTCTAGCACTGAGTAGGCATGTACAGATCGCTTCTGGGACTGAAAAATATCGAATTTTCGGGTGTTTTGTGGTTGAATTTGAGATATAAACGCGTGGAGAAGATGCATACACATATTGACTTTGGGCACCTAAAATATCGATTTTCAGCATGTTTTGAGCCTGTATCTGAGTAGGCATGTACAGATCGCTTCTGGGACCCCAAAATATCGAATTTGCTGGTGTTTTAAGCCTGAATTTGGGATATAAACGGGTGCAGATGCATACACTTATCGACTTTTGGGCACCTAAAAGATCGATTTTCAGTATGTTTTGGGCCTGTATATTAAATTTACTCTAACACGGAGTAGGCATGTACAGATCACTTCTGGGACCCCAAAATATCGAAATTTCGGGTGTTTTGGGCCTGAATTTGAGATATCGACTTTGGGCACCTAAAATATCGATTTTTAGCATGTTTTGGGCCTGTATATTGAAAATATTCTAGCACTGCGTAGGCATATACAGATCGCTTCTGGGACCCCAAAATATCGAATTTTCGGGTGTTTTGAGCCTGAATTTGGGATATAAACGGGTACAGAAGATAAATGCACATATGGATTTTGGGCACATAAAATATCGGTTTTCAGCTTGTTTTCGGTCTGTATTTTGAAAATATTTTAACATTGAGTAGGCATTTACAGATCCCTTCTGGGAACAAAAAGTATCGAATTTTAAGGTGTTTTAAGCCTGAATTTGGGATACAAGCGAGTGCTGATGATTCATGCACATATCGATTTTGGGCACTAAAAATTGCGATTTTCAGCTTATTTTGGGCCTGTATTTTGAAAATATTCTAACACTGAGTAGGCATGTACAGATCGCTTCTGGGACCCAAAAAAATCAAATTTTCAGGTGTTTTTAGCCTGAATTTGGGATATAAACGGGAACAGAAGATGCATGCAGATATCGACTTTGATCACCTATAATATCGATTTTAAGCATGTTTTGGGCCTGTAATTTGAAAATATTCTAGCACTGACTATGCATGTGGAGATTGCTTCTGGGATCCAAAAATATCGAATTTTCAGGTGTTTTGAGACTGAATTTGGGATATAAACGGGTACAGAAGATGAATGAACATTTCGACTTTGGGCACCTAAAATATCGATTTTTAGTATGTTTTGGCCCTATATTTTGAATTTAATCTATCACTGAGTAAGCATGTACAGAGCGCTTCTAAGACCCAAAAATACCGAATTTTCTGGTGTTTTGAGAATGAATTTGGGATATAAACGGGTACAGAAGATGCATGCAGATATCGACTTTCTTCACAAAAAAAAAAACGATTTTCAGCATGTTTTAGGCCTATATTTTGTAAAATATTCTAGCACAGAGTGAGCATGTACAGATCGCTTCTGGGACCCAAAAATATTGAATTTTTGGGTGTTTTGAACCTCAATTTGGAATGTAAACGGTTACTGAAGATGCATGCACATATCGACTTTGGGCACCCAAAATATCGATTTTGAGCATGTTTTTGGCCTGTATTTTGAAAATACTCTAACACGGAGTAGGCATGTACAGATCGCTTCTGGGACCCAAAAATATCTAATTTTCGGGTGTTTTGAGCCTGAATTTGGGATATAAACGGGTGCAGAAGATGCATGCACATATCGACTTTGGACACTTAAAATATCGATTTTTAGCATGTTTTGAGCCTGTATCTGAGTAGGCATGTACAGATCGCTTCTGGGACCAAAAAATATCGAATTTTCGGATGTTTTGGGCCTGAATTGGAGATATCGACTTTGGGCACCTAAAATATCGATTTTTAGCATGTTTTGGGCCTATATTTTGAAAATATTCTAGCACTGAGTAGGCATGTACAGATCAATTCTAGGACCTCAAAATATCGAATTTTCGGGTGGTTTGACCCTGAATTTGAGATATAAACAGGTACTGAAGATGCATGCACATATCGACGTTTGGGCACCTAAAATATCGATTTTGAGCATGTTTTGGGTCTGTATCTTGAAAACATTCTAGCACTGAGTAGGCATGTACAGATCGCTTCTGGGACCGAAAAATATCGAATTTTCGGGTGTTTTGTGGTTGAATTTGAGGTATAAACGGGTGCAGAAGATGCATACACATATTGACTTTGGGCACCTAAAATATCGATTTTTAGCATGTTTTGGGCCTATATTTTGAAAATGTTCTAGCACAAAGTAGATATGTACAGATCACTTCTGGGACCCCAAAATATCAAATTTTCGGGTGTTTTAAGCCTGAATTTGAGATATAAACGGGTACAGAAAATGCATGCACATATCGACTTTGGACACTTAAAATATCGATTTTTAGCATGTTTTGAGCCTATATTTTGAAAACATTCTAGCACTGAGTAGGCATGTACAGCTCGCTTCTGGGACCCAAAAATATCGAATTTTCGGGTGTTTTGAGGTTGAATTTGGGATATAAACGGGTGCAGAAGATGCATACACATATCGACTTTTGGGCACCTAAAAGATCGATTTTCAGTATGTTTTGGGCCTGTATATTAAAAATACTCTAACACAGAGTAGGCATGTACAAATTGCTTCTGGGACCCCAAAATATCGAATTTGCGGGTGTTTTGGCCCTGAATTTGAGATATCGACTTTGGGCACCTGTACCAGTTCTGAAGGCTTGAACTCTGGGCAGAACCTGGTAAGTTACTTGTGTGTAATTCTTGGAGTTGTAGTTGTAGTAGTTGTTGTTGTTGTGGTTTTAGGTAACGTGGAAGACGGGGTGCTTTCTTAGGTTTGCTTAGGTGATTGACTTCACAAGTTTCTTAAGGCTTAATTTATTAATATGTGTACTTATCTATACAGGGTTTTATCGTGATGTGCCTTGTCTTATATGGTATTATGTCTATCTGTATGGAGACAGTTTATAGCCCTTAGGGAGTCAGTGTTGTATCCTAAATCCTAGTGTACCTCCTCTGCTTATATACATTTCAAACTCAATAGTTTACAGAATGGCTAGAGTGTGACTGTGTTGCCTGTGAATGGTCAGTTTGATTCTGTACCTACTTCTCTCTTCTCGTGTGAAAGGGAAAGTGGGCCAACCCTTTCCTATCTCTCTCTCTCTCTCTCTCTCTCTCTCCTTTACTCTCTTTCCTACTCTCCTTCGAAGGGGAGGTAGGAAAGGTTAATAATGTCTTTGTATGACCTGACGCCGCACCTGTGTGTGTGTGTGTGTGTGTCCAACCTGCCCAGGTGGCCTGTTTCTGATGTGTAAACAAATTAGAAGTAGTGATCCTTTTCTAAATGGTTTTATGGTGTGTACACCGCTCAGTCCGCTACCCTCGACTGGCCTCCAGGCGTTTGCTTTATGCTTTATTTAATAGAAGGCCAGTTCACAATGTTGGTAGGGTACATAATACTAAGACATTAACAATGAATACATGTATAGTAACATAAAAATAGACATTAAGACATTGGCACACCATATACTAAAAATTAACATTACCGGTAATACATGAATATAATTACATGAACATGAATACATTGTTACATAAAATTTCATCTTAATATTAATGTGTTTAGCTAGGTGCATGTTATTGTGTGTATATAATCTAACCTATGCTAAAAATTCACATACTAATGAGGGGGGAGCCGTGTTGCTATGTTGTGGCTGTGAAATGACAGTCTTGTTCTTTTCAACACAAGATAATTCAGTATACTTCGATAGTTCTTTCTTATACAATATAAAAATAGTATTTTAGACTGTCTTATACAATACATAAATTTTATAGTACATGCCAGAAAGATAAGACATGGGATAATAAACATTGGTACCAAGTTTTATTTTGATCACTATATGAGGAATCAAATGATATAATAAGGATGATTGAATCCTATTCTCATTGAGTAACATAATAGTTTCATTTTGTCTGATACAACTGATAATGAATTAGGAGATGTTAAACAATTCAACTTTAAAGGAAATATGTTGAAAAGGTGGAAGAGATTGTGCTATGTTTTCTAGCAAATTATGTTTACTAGGCAAGGTAACGATTCCCTTGGATCGTATTTCCTATGAGTCTGCTTCTTTATAGTTGCCTTGAACCATACCATGTGTAGGGTGATTAGGGCAAATTAATGTTAATTGTGTATCAGCAGGTAAGTATAGATAGTGGAAATTAAAATTGATGATGAAAGAGAGTTTGATTAGTAATAGATATGAATGTACATGCATATAGTGCTTGATTAGTAGTACTTATGATTCTAAGCAAGTGGAGATTTTGCATCCTTTGGAGACTTAAATGCAACTCAAATGCAAAGAAATATGCAAGACAAACATATATGAAGATATGCAACATGGCACTTGAAGTGTTGTGTGTCACTGATGACATCATCACTAAGTATATTACTTATTGGATGAAAATTGAATATTAAATGATTACTTCCATTTTCATAGGGAATTGTAGAAGTGCGTAGCTTGTGAATAACATTTTACCTTTTATGGGAATAATAATGAGTATATGATCTTGTATTAAAATACTACGCATGACTGGATAATAATATTTCATGAAAGATAATAAGGAAGATGAGATTTCATCATTGATTGTACCATTGCATCTCGTGGCTATTGGAGTGGAAATAATATTGTGAGTTGATCTTATCTTACCCGCCGTAAATACTCTCTTAATAAATGTTGTCATTCCTCTCTAAGTTCCTCACCTGCTATCATTTTTCCGCAAACTCACAGAAATAAATAGAAGCCTAAAAATATGATGTGATTATTTCATATATGTAGTTCTTTTCATTCGTTGCTCATGTAAACTATATAATTCGTATTTAATTTCTGTGCAATGATTTACACTCTAATACAGTATATACCTGTTACTCTATCTTATCTTGATTTGCAAAGGCTTGTCCTGCAACATTTTATGTATGGGATAATGCTTGTATACCACTATATCTCTAAGCATTACCAAATAGTGCTCATGAAATTACATTTAAAAATTATCTAAATCACGCTCTGGGCTGTGATGATGGCTCTAAGCCACTATATATATTTTTTTTTTGTATAATAAGCGAGCAATATTACCTGAGTCGCTGAATCCATTCCTAGGGCGCCCAATAGTGAAAGGACACTATAGAATATAATGCACTTACATAGGTAAATTCAGTTGTGTGATACCTGTCAAACAAAACTAGTGTATCATTAAGTACCTTATCTGTAATTACTGCTCAATGGCAGAAAATTTTGGTAATAATTCATATATTCAGTAAAGAGTAAGAAATAGTGATCATATCTTTCATCACCAATATTTTATTTATTTTCCTTTTCTTTTCAACTGTTTCATAAAATTGTAAACGAGAGCTCTCGGATTTTAAGACGTCATCTTTTTCTGTGTTATGCACTTCGTCGGAGGTTGTAGCCACCGCGAGTATAGACATGAAAACCGTTATATAGGTTGATTTGGGCCACATTTGTAAGAAGAAATATTATTTTTCATTGGAAACCGATCGGAGTTTTTGTTTTTAAGTGTTTATTTTATTATCATCAATAGTAGGGATAATATTACGAGGAAGAGGACATTGTTGCTGTTGCAGAGATATTGATTGATTTTATTTTGGATGTTAGGTTTTTGCGCGCATTTTACCAATTTCTTTATTCTGTTTACATAAACAACATCATCCGCCTGGTAAAATTATTCTTTATTATAAGGTTATGCCTACTAAAGACATGACTGTGTGAAGTTCGATCGGGTACCCATTATGTCGGCGATTACGCATTTTTTTCTTCTCTAGCAAGTCTATACTTTGTTTTGTTATGTCGGCGATCACGCATTTTCCCTGCAAGCCGATAAATTGCTTTGTTATGTTGGCGATCACGCATTTTCCCTGCAAGCCGATAAATTGCTTTGTTATGTCGGCGATCACGCATTTTCCTTGCAAGCCGATAAATTGCTTTGTTATGTCGGCGATCACGCATTTTCCTTGCAAGCCGATAAATTGCTTTGTTATGTCGGCGATCACGCATTTTCCTTGCAAGCCGATAAATTGCTTTGTTATGTCGGCGATCACGCATTTTCCTTGCAAGCCGACAAATTGCTTTGTTATGTCGGCGATCACGCATTTTCCTTGCAAGCCGATAAATTGCTTTGTTCATCATGATGAAATTGTGGAAATGCAACTCACTGTCGTTCAGCATAGTTGTCCATGTTTTAGCATGGCTTCTTCGTGGCAATTGTTATATCATTTAAAAGACGTATCCATACGCCATACAGTATTTCATGTGGAGTTTTTCCTTTTATTTCCGTATTTTGTAGTGTTTATTGACAGTCATATCGATGCAGTCTTCCCATGTGGAGGGATTTTCCTTGTTTCTGTGCCACGAAGTACTTCTAGTAGTGTTACGGTTTTGCCGTTTTGTTAACCCATTAGATGCTGGGAAATATGGTAATACAAACGTTTGCTTAATGTAGTAGAAATCAGCTATCTTTTATAATATGGGGACATGTAAATGGGCATAGGAATTTGGTTTTTAAATATATGTGCACTTACTTTTGCGGTTTTTATCGTAGTGGTGCTGCCATTAAATATCTAGAAAATGGTTAATCATAGGTAAAAACTTATCTGTGTCCTGATTCTAAATTGGTAAGGAAAGTAGATCTATTCCTACTATGTCCCATGATTCGTCCAGGATTAGGGATTCCCGTCATGGAACAGAGGTCCAAATGTATGGCCTTGACCTGCATTGTATGTTTCGCACTGAGCGATATATGTGTTTCATCATCTACCCTTAGTTTATGTTAATAGTATATTGTATGTAGGGTGGTTAGGTACCTACCTCTATCAGGATGTCCTGCTGCATTATGATATAAGGGTAATTAATACTGAGGGAATTATTATTTGTTGTATCACTATGTGATTGGTTTGTACGTCACGTTTCCTTAGTTTTCTGTAAATAATATCATCATGAAGGGAAAAGGTATTTAAGTGACTGGGTAATTATGGTCCATTATTTTCATCCTCAGGGTTTTTTAATGAATATCTTATTACATTCATCATAGAATCCGTTTGCTAATGTTTAGGAACCGTATTAAGGTCAAAGTCCATGGGTGTCCTCGGAACTAAAGGACACGATGATTGTTTAAGGGATCTGCTACTTTATTAATCGCCCTGGAAGGTATTTAATATCTATATGTGGGAGAAATTCCTGTCTTGTTAGATATTATCTGGCTAATTTTTCCGTTAGGGTTAGAGGTTATAGTAAGCCAAGGATCGTTTGGTAATTCGCGAAAACTTGTAAAGGATAGCCTAATACGATTTCTCTAAAAGTACGAAGTGCCCATAATATTGCTTAAATTTCCTGTTTTGTTACAGAGTAACGAGTTCCCTGCGCATTTAATATACTCTAAGCATTAGCACATACCTGATATCGACCCCTTGCTATCTCTTACATAAGTACAGCGCCTAAGCCTACTGAAGAAGCATCTGTACACTTGATAAAAGTTAATGAATACTTGGGAACGCAAAAATTGGAGCTGACATTAATTAACCTTTAATAATTCAAAGCTCAGCTGTTTTTTCTGGCCTCCATACAAAATCTCGAGTTTATTATTTAGGGGTTTAGCTACTTGGGAAAAATGCTGTACCAAGATTCTATAATAAGAACCTAAACCCAAGAATTATTTTACGTTAGTAGCATTCATTAGGAATAGTGAATACTTTCATTGCTCGTATTTTACCAGATTGTGTATGGAGCACAGTGGCGGGTAATGTATAACCTAAAATTATAATTTCCTGGTTAAGAAAATGACACATAGGCAGTTAAAGTTTGAGGCCTACCTAATGTAATCTCTGGATAAGCTTCTTTATTGTTACTTATTATGAATGTACGTCTATAGAAAAATAATCAAATCGTTGAGATTAGCGATGACTACGTTATTAATAACGCCAATACGAAAATTGACCATATGCTGAAATATGGATGAAACATTACATAACCCAAATGGTCTACGAATGTATTCATAATAACCATGGGAAGTACTAAATTTTGTAATGGGTTGACTTTTATCATCTAATGTTACTTGCCAGTTTCCACTGACCAAGTTTAAGGTGGAGAATATCATAGGCTTTGATTTACCAATGTTAGACAAAACATCTTAAAGGAGGGAGGGGATATTTATCTTTAATTGTAGCATTATTTATTTGTCTGTAATCAATTACTGGCGTAAATTCACTATTATTATTGAAACCAAAAACATTGGGTTGTTAAAAGGGGAGTTAGAATTCTAAATAATGCCTTCATCCATCATTTCATTAATAATTTTCTCTACAACTTTCTGCCTACTATGAGGTACGGTAGTCTATATGCTCGAATAAATGGGTTTAGGAGATGTTAGTGTAATGGCATGCTTTATAATGTTGGTTCATCCTAAGGAGTCACCAAGTAGGGCAATCGCATTTCAATATGTGGCTAGTATGGTGATGAGATTATCACGATAAAGTGGAAAATCGCGTCCACTGACAGAATTTCTAAGTTGCTCCCTAATGTGAGTATCACTTTATCCCTCGGTAAGAACCGATACAATATTTCCTTGTGGTATTGGTCTAACTTCCATCTGTACAGATCACATAGATATGTTCCTTTCTTTACATGAATATTGGTAGATGTTTTATTAATATCAGTGAAATTTTCACTGTTTACATTGGTTAAAGTAAATTAATCCCTGGTTATATATTATTGTACTAGTTCTATTAAGGATAGAATGGTAGTTTGTGACTGTACATGAGATGGAAGCTCTACCTTCAATTAATGGACGTAATTTGAAGTTAATATAGTATTACAATATGCAGCAATGGCCTTTATGACAATGGGGTCGTTTCCCTCATTTTCAATATATATAGAGTTAACATTACATGGACTTATATATTGGCCTGGACAATCCTGTATTAGAATACATTAATTCCTAAAATGTATTATTTTATATTTAGGGTTAATTATTATGGTTTGTTTGATAAGGTATGATAAACCTAGTTTATAATTTCGTATTATATAAAATTCAATATGTATATGGTTAGTTCCCTTGTCTAACCGTACAGGAAGGGTTAAAGTGTCCCTAATACCTGTAATTTATTGCCTGTCATGGTTGACAATGCTATGTCACCTGTTCAATCTTGGTTTATAAATGCCGTTGGGGACCTAATTTGCATAATTTGTTAAAGGAATTATCCGATAACAAGGAAACTGCCGCGCCTGTGTCTATCATTAAGTTGGTGTTACTATGTGATACTATATAATTATAGTATATTAACGGTAAATGCGACGACAGGGCCTACAGTTTTATTTTCGGGACGTTTTAATATTGTGGCAGTCTCGTTTCATACATCATATTTCGATTGTGCAAGTCCCATTTCATTCTGTTAAGGATCATGCATTCATCTAAGGAATGCGACTTTGATTCATGTAAATGACTGTATTTATTATTACTTTTCCCTTGATCATTTCCTTTAGTATTATGTAAGTAATAACAATCACTGGTAATATTATTATTTCCGTTACAGTGTTTGCAACGTTTTCCCTGTGATTCCCCTTGAGTAGGTGTGGCATCAAAATTAAAATTCTTCGTCCCTATGGATTGAGTAATCTGTAATTCACGATGTATGATACGAGAATCCTTCGAATTTAAAGTTAGAGACCCTGATAATGCAAGTGCTTTTGCTGGTTCACTTGTAGTTATGTTTTCTGCCTTTGTTATAATCATTCTCTGAACCCATGATAATGAATTATGTAGTTTACCATCCCCAAAAACATCAATAAGTGACTGTCTGAATGTAGCATATGACGTTAAATTCTCTGGGTCAGAAAAAGCACTTGTAGTTATCATATAGCTGGCTGGACTATCTGGTGCAATATGCTCTCTCACGAATCTGATCTTATGTAAGTCCTGCTCTATATTAGTTTGGTTAAACACATCCTCCAAATGACGCAAGAAGAGATCAATCCCATATCTTGGATTATCTCCCGTATAATACTTTAAATACTTGTGGGTGGGTAAGATTGTCATTGTATGCATAGAGGAGGTAGTGGGGCTAGAAGAAGTTGTATGAAGAGCAGAGACAGTAGGAGATTTTGGAGGAGTAGCCATTGTTGGAGAAAATACAGGTTAATATAGTATTCCATATTAAGTTTTTAATGGGGGTAAGGTAGAAGCAGAAAATGTACTCGAATGTGTTGGCACCACAAACGAGGCTTAGGGAGGCAGGGAAATCTAGCTTGGAGACTAATGAATCATTATCAGGGATATTCGAAGTTAGTTATGATACCGTTGGAGTAATGGGGGAGAATACCTTTACCTTTGTTGTAATTTGGCACTTCTTTTCTTTCTTTCTGGGCTGTAATTGAGGAACCTAATCTATTCTAACATGTTCGTGGACAAGTGAAAAATAATGTAATGTAACATGTAATGTGTACCTACTTTTAGTTGACTCTAGTTGCAACAACGATGACGACGAGTTGAAGTCTAGTTGGGGTGGTGTCTGACGAGGCGACGATGTGGTGAAGAGGCGACGTCGGTGGAGAGGCGAAGCGATTATTAGTTAGCTCGCACACTAACACACTAACAGTCGTTATTGGAGTGAAGATGATGAACGTTGACTTGCCTTTACGAGAGAATTTACGTAACGAGGCGTCAGCGTGGAGGTGATGGAGGTCGTGGCGTTGTCCTGACAAGAGAATTTATGCAGGGCCGCCGATATGGTAGTGATGAAGTGATGATTGTTTGTTGTGAAGTAGATGAGGACCCCTTGTAGGTCAGTTGCAGGTATGTTGAAGCAGGTGCCTCTTGTAGGTGAAGAATTTGTGGTTTATCTCCCTCGTTAGAGGTCGTAAGATTATACCCACAGAAGAAATTACTTGAGAGGATTTTCGAGTAAATTCCTTCAACTTGTCCTTGAACAATGTTAGTCACTGTACTCCCGTGAAGTCTATACCTTGCAATTTGCCTTATTGCAAAAACACCGCTGCCATCAAATGTACCAGTTCTGAAGGCTTGAACTCTGGGCAGAACCTGGTAAGTTACTTGTGTGTAATTCTAGGAGTTGTGGTTGTAGTAGTTGTTGTTGTTGTGGTTTTAGGTAACGTGGAAGACGGGGTGCTTTCTTAGGTTTGCTTAGGTGATTGACTTCACAAGTTTCTTAAGGCTTAATTTATTAATATGTGTACTTATCTATACAGGGTTTTATCGTGATGTGCCTTGTCTTATATGGTATTATGTCTATCTGTATGGAGACAGTTTATAGCCCTTAGGGAGTCAGTGTTGTATCCTAAATCCTAGTGTACCTCCTCTGCTTATATACATTTCAAACTCAATAGTTTACAGAATGGCTAGAGTGTGACTGTGTTGCCTGTAAATGGTCAGTTTGATTCTGTACCTACTTCTCTCTTCTCGTGTGAAAGGGAAAGTGGGCCAACCCTTTCCTATCTCTCTCTCTCTCACTCTCTCCTTTACTCTCTTTCCTACTCTCCTTCGAAGGGGAGGTAGGAAAGGTTAATAATGTCTTTGTATGACCTGAAGCCGCACCTGTGTGTGTGTGTGTGTGTCCAACCTGCCCAGGTGGCCTGTTTCTGATTTGTAAACAGATTAGAAGTAGTGACCCTTTTCTAAATGGTTTTATGGTGTGTACACACCTAAAATATCGATTTTTAGCATGTTTTAGGCCTGTATTTTGAAAATATTCTAGCACTGCGTAGGCATGTACAGATCGCTTCTGGGACCGAAAAATATCGAATTTTCGGGTGTTTTGTGGTTGAATTTGAGATATAAACGGGTGCAGAAGATGAATACACATATTGACTTTGGGCACCTAAAATATCGATTTTCAGCATGTTTTGGGCCTGTATCTGAGTAGGCATGTACAGATCGCTTCTGGGACCCCAAAATATCGAATTTTCGGGTGTTTGGAGCCTGAATTTGAGATATAAAAGGGTACAGAAGATGCATGGACATATCGACTTTGGACACTTAAAATATCGATTTTTAGCATGTTTTGAGCCTATATTTTGAAAACATTCTAGCACTGAGTAGGCATGTACAGATCGCCTCTGGGACCCAAAAATATCGAATTTTCGGGTGTTTTGAGGTTGAATTTGGGATATAAACGGGTGCAGAAGATGCATACACATATCGTCTTTTGGGCACCTAAAAGATCGATTTTCAGTATGTTTTGGGCCTGTATATTAAAAATACTCTAACACGGAGTAGGCTTGTACAGATCGCTTCTAGGACCCAAAAATATAGAATTTTCGGGTGTTTTGAGCCTGAATTTGAGATAGAAACCGGTACTGAAGATACATGCACATATCGACTTTGGTCACCTGAAGTATCGATTTTCAGGAAGTTTTGGCCCTATATTTTGAATGTATTCTAGCATTGTGTAAGCATGTTCAGATTGCTTCTGAGACCCAAAAATATTGAATTTTAGGGTGTTTTGAGCCTGAATTTGGGATATAAACGGGTACAGAAGATGAATGCACATATGGATTTTGGGCACATAAAATATCGGTTTTCAGCTTGTTTTGGGTCTGAATGTTGAAAATATTTTAATTTTGAGTAGGCATTTACAGATCCCTTCTGGGAACAAAAAGTATCGAATTTTAAGGTGTTTTAAGCCTGAATTTGGGATACAAGCGAGTGCTGATGATTCATGCACATATCGATTTTGTGCACCAAAAATTGCGATTTTCAGCTTATTTTGGGCCTGTATTTTGAAAATATTCTAACACTGAGTAGGCATGTACAGATCGCTTCTGGGACCCAAAAAAATCAAATTTTCAGGTGTTTTTAGCCTGAATTTGGGATATAAACGGGAACAGAAGATGCATGCAGATATCGACTTTGATCACCTATAATATCGATTTTAAGCATGTTTTGGGCCTGTAATTTGAAAATATTCTAGCACTGACTATGCATGTGGAGATTGCTTCTGGGATCCAAAAATATCGAATTTTCAGGTGTTTTGAGACTGAATTTGGGATATAAACGGGTACAGAAGATGAATGAACATTTCGACTTTGGGCACCTAAAATATCAATTTTTAGTATGTTTTGGCCCTATATTTTGAATTTAATCTAACACTGGGTAAGCATGTACAGAGCGTTTCTAAGACCCAAAAATACCGAATTTTCTGGTGTTTTGAGAATGAATTTGGGATATAAACGGGTACAGAAGATGCATGCACATATCGACTTTCTTCACAAAAAAAAACGATTTTCAGCATGTTTTAGGCCTATATTTTGAAAAATATTCTAGCACAGAGTGAACATGCACAGATCGCTTCTGGGACCCAAAAATATTGAATTTTCGGGTGTTTTGAACCTCAATTTGGAATGTAAACGGGTACTGAAGATGCATGCACATATCGACTTTGGGCACCCAAAATATCGATTTTGAGCATGTTTTTGGCCTGTATTTTGAAAATACTCTAACACGGAGTAGGCATGTACAGATCGCTTCTGGGACCCCAAAATATCGAATTTTCGGGTGTTTTGACCCTGAATTTGAGATATAAACAGGTACTGAAGATGCATGCACATATCAACTTTTGGGCACCTAAAATATCGATTTTGAGCATGTTTTGGGTCTGTATCTTGAAAACATTCTAACTAGGAGTAGGCAAGTACAGATCGCTTCTAGGACCCAAAAATACCGATTTTTCGGGTGTTCTGAGCCTGAATTTGAGATATAAACGGGTACAGAAGATGCATGCACATATCGACTTTGGACACTTAAAATATCGATTTTTAGCATGTTTTGAGCCTTTATTTTGAAAACATTCTAGCACTGAGTAGGCATGTACAGATCGCTTCTGGGACCGAAAAATATCGAATTTTCGGGTGTTTTATGGTTGAATTTGAAATATAAACGGGTGCAGAAGATGCATACACATATTGACTTTGGGCACCTAAAATATCGATTTTCAGCATGTTTTGGGCCTGTATCTGAGTAGGCATGTACAGATCGCTTCTGGGACCCCAAAATATCGAATTTTCGGGTGTTTGGAGCCTGAATTTGAGATATAAACGGGTACAGAAGATGCATGCACATATCGACTTTGGACACTCAAAATATCGATTTTTAGCATGTTTTGAGCCTATATTTTGAAAATATTCTAGCACAAAGTAGACATGTACAGATCACTTCTGGGACCCGAAAATATCGATTTTTCGGGTGTTTTAATCCTGAATTTGAGATATAAACGGATATAAGAAGATGCATGCACATATCGACTTTGGACACTTAAAATATTGATTTTTAGCATGTTTTAAGCCTATATTTTCAAAACATTCTAGCACTGAGTAGGCATGTACAGATCGCTTCTGTGACCCAAAAATATCAAATTTTCGGGTGTTTTGAGCCTGAATTTGAGATATAAACGGGTACAGAAGATGCATGCACATATCGACTTTTGGGCACCTAAAATATCGATTTTGAGCATGTTTTGGGTCTGTATCTTGAAAACATTCTAACTAGGAGTAGGTATGTACAGATCGCTTCTAGGACCCAAAAATATAGAATTTTCGGTTGTTTTGAGCCTGAATTTGAGATATAAACGGGTACAGAAGATACATGCACATATCGACTTTAGACACTTAAAATATCGATTTTTAGCATGTTTTGAGCCTATATTTTGAAAATATTCTAGCACTGAGTAGGCATGTACAGATCGCTTCTGGGACCGAAAAATATCGAATTTTCGAGTGTTTTGTGGTTGAATTTGAGATATAAACGGGTGCAGAAGATGCATGGACATATCAACTTTGGACACTTAAAATATCGATTTTTAGCATGTTTTGAGCCTATATTTTGAAAACATTCTAGCACTGAGTAGGCATGTACAGATCGCCTCTGGGACCCAAAAATATCGAATTTTCGGGTGTTTTGAGGTTGAATTTGGGATATAAACGGGTGCAGAAGATGCATACACATATCGTCTTTTGAGCACCTAAAAGATCGATTTTCAGTATGTTTTGGGCCTGTATATTAAAAATACTCTAACACGGAGTAGGCTTGTACAGATCGCTTCTAGGACCCAAAAATATAGAATTTTCGGGTGTTTTGAGCCTGAATTTGAGATAGAAACCGGTACTGAAGATACATGCACATATCGACTTTGGTCACCTGAAGTATCGATTTTCAGGAAGTTTTGGCCCTATATTTTGAATGTATTCTAGCATTGTGTAAGCATGTTCAGATTGCTTCTGAGACCCTAAAATATCGAATTTTCGGGTGTTTTGAGCCTGAATTTGGGATATAAACGGGTACAGAAGATGAATGCACATATGGATTTTGGGCACATAAAATATCGGTTTTCAGCTTGTTTTTTGTCTTAATGTTGAAAATATTTTAATTTTGAGTAGGCATTTACAGATCCCTTCTGGGAACAAAAAGTATCGAATTTTAAGGTGTTTTAAGCCTGAATTTGGAATACAAGCGAGTGCTGATGATTCATGCACATATCGATTTTGTGCACCAAAAATTGCGATTTTCAGCTTATTTTGGGCCTGTATTTTGAAAATATTCTAACACTGAGTAGGCATGTACAGATCGCTTCTGGGACCCAAAAAAATCAAATTTTCAGGTGTTTTTAGCCTGAATTTGGGATATAAACGGGAACAGAAGATGCATGCAGATATCGACTTTGATCACCTATAATATCGATTTTAAGCATGTTTTGGGCCTGTAATTTGAAAATATTCTAGCACTGACTATGCATGTGGAGATTGCTTCTGGGATCCAAAAATATCGAATTTTCAGGTGTTTTGAGACTGAATTTGGGATATAAACGGGTACAGAAGATGAATGAACATTTCGACTTTGGGCACCTAAAATATCAATTTTTAGTATGTTTTGGCCCTATATTTTGAATTTAATCTAACACTGGGTAAGCATGTACAGAGCGTTTCTAAGACCCAAAAATACCGAATTTTCTGGTGTTTATAGAATGAATTTGGGATATAAACGGGTACAGAAGATGCATGCACATATCGACTTTCTTCACAAAAAAAAACGATTTTCAGCATGTTTTAGGCCTATATTTTGGAAAATATTCTAGCACAGAGTGAACATGCACAGATCGCTTCTGGGACCCAAAAATATTGAATTTTCGGGTGTTTTGAACCTCAATTTGGAATGTAAACGGGTACTGAAGATGCATGCACATATCGACTTTGGGCACCCAAAATATCGATTTTGAGCATGTTTTTGGCCTGTATTTTGAAAATACTCTAACACGGAGTAGGCATGTACAGATCGCTTCTGGGACCCCAAAATATCGAATTTTCGGGTGTTTTAAGCCTGAATTTGAGATATAAACAGGTACTGAAGATGCATGCACATATCAACTTTTGGGCACCTAAAATATCGATTTTGAGCATGTTTTGGGTCTGTATCTTGAAAACATTCTAACTAGGAGTAGGCAAGTACAGATCGCTTCTAGGACCCAAAAATACCGATTTTTCGGGTGTTCTGAGCCTGAATTTGAGATATAAACGGGTACAGAAGATGCATGCACATATCGACTTTGGACACTTAAAATATCGATTTTTAGCATGTTTTGAGCCTTTATTTTGAAAACATTCTAGCACTGAGTAGGCATGTACAGATCGCTTCTGGGACCGAAAAATATCGAATTTTCGGGTGTTTTATGGTTGAATTTGAAATATAAACGGGTGCAGAAGATGCATACACATATTGACTTTGGGCACCTAAAATATCGATTTTCAGCATGTTTTGGGCCTGTATCTGAGTAGGCATGTACAGATCGCTTCTGGGACCCCAAAATATCGAATTTTCGGGTGTTTGGAGCCTGAATTTGAGATATAAACGGGTACAGAAGATGCATGCACATATCGACTTTGGACACTCAAAATATCGATTTTTAGCATGTTTTGAGCCTATATTTTGAAAATATTCTAGCACAAAGTAGACATGTACAGATCACTTCTGGGACCCGAAAATATCGATTTTTCGGGTGTTTTAATCCTGAATTTGAGATATAAACGGATATAAGAAGATGCATGCACATATCGACTTTGGACACTTAAAATATTGATTTTTAGCATGTTTTAAGCCTATATTTTCAAAACATTCTAGCACTGAGTAGGCATGTACAGATCGCTTCTGTGACCCAAAAATATCAAATTTTCGGGTGTTTTGAGCCTGAATTTGAGATATAAACGGGTACAGAAGATGCATGCACATATCGACTTTTGGGCACCTAAAATATCGATTTTGAACATGTTTTGGGTCTGTATCTTGAAAACATTCTAACTAGGAGTAGGTATGTACAGATCGCTTCTAGGACCCAAAAATATAGAATTTTCGGTTGTTTTGAGCCTGAATTTGAGATATAAACGGGTACAGAAGATACATGCACATATCGACTTTAGACACTTAAAATATCGATTTTTAGCATGTTTTGAGCCTATATTTTGAAAATATTCTAGCACTGAGTAGGCATGTACAGATCGCCTCTGGGACCCAAAAATATCGAATTTTCGGGTGTTTTGAGGTTGAATTTGGGATATAAACGGGTGCAGAAGATGCATACACATATCGTCTTTTGAGCACCTAAAAGATCGATTTTCAGTATGTTTTGGGCCTGTATATTAAAAATACTCTAACACGGAGTAGGCTTGTACAGATCGCTTCTAGGACCCAAAAATATAGAATTTTCGGGTGTTTTGAGCCTGAATTTGAGATAGAAACCGGTACTGAAGATACATGCACTGATCGACTTTGGTCACTTGAAGTATCGATTTTCAGGATGTTTTGGCCCTATATTTTGAATGTATTCTAGCATTGTGTTAGCATGTTCAGATTGCTTCTGAGACCCAAAAATATCGAATTTTCGAGTGTTTTAAGCCTGAATTTGGGATATAAACGGGTACAGAAGAAGAATGCACATATGGATTTTCGGCACATAAAATATCGGTTTTCAGCTTGTTTTGGGTCTGTACTTTGAAAATATTTTAACATTGAGTAGGCATTTACAGATCCCTTCTGGGAACAAAAAGTATCGAATTTTAAGGTGTTTTAGGCCTGAATTTGGGATACAAGCGAGTGCTGATGATTCATGCACATATCGATTTTGGGCACTAAAAATTGCGATTTTCAGCTTATTTTGGGCCTGTAATTTGAAAATATTCTAACACTGAGTAGGCATGAACAGATCGCTTCTGGGACCCAAAAAAATCAAATTTTCAGGTGTTTTTAGCCTGAATTTGGGATATAAACGGGAATAGAAGATGCATGCAGATATCGACTTTGATCACCTATAATATCGATTTTAAGCATGTTTTGGGCCTGTAATTTGAAAATATTCTAGCACTGACTATGCATGTGGAGATTGCTTCTGGGATTCAAAAATATCGAATTTTCAGGTGTTTTGAGACTGAATTTGGGATATAAACGGGTACAGAAGATGAATGAACATTTCGACTTTGGGCACCTAAAATATCAATTTTTAGTATGTTTTGGCCCTATATTTTGAATTTAATCGAACACTGGGTAAGCATGTACAGAGCGCTTCTAAGACCCAAAAATACCGAATTTTCTGGTGTTTTGAGAATGAATTTGGGATATAAACGGGTACAGAAGATGCATGCACATATCGACTTTCTTCACAAAAAAAAAACTATTTTCAGCATGTTTTAGGCCTATATTTTGTAAGATATTCTAGCACAGAGTGAGCATGCACAGATCGCTTCTGGGACCCAAAAATATTGAATTTTCGGGTGTTTTGAACCTCAATTTGGAATGTAAACGGGTACTGAAGATGCATGCACATATCGACTTTGGGCACCCAAAATATCGATTTTGAGCATGTTTTTGGCCTGTATTTTGAAAATACTCTAACACGGAGTAGGCATGTACAGATCGCTTCTGGGACCCCAAAATATCGAATTTTCGGGTGTTTGGAGCCTGAATTTGAGATATAAACAGGTACTGAAGATGCATGCACATATCAACTTTTGGGCACCTAAAATATCGATTTTGAGCATGTTTTGGGTCTGTATCTTGAAAACATTCTAACTAGGAGTAGGCAAGTACAGATCGCTTCTAGGACCCAAAAATACCGATTTTTCGGGTGTTCTGAGCCTGAATTTGAGATATAAACGGGTACAGAAGATGCATGCACATATCGACTTTGGACACTTAAAATATCGATTTTTAGCATGTTTTGAGCCTTTATTTTGAAAACATTCTAGCACTGAGTAGGCATGTACAGATCGCTTCTGGGACCGAAAAATATCGAATTTTCGGGTGTTTTATGGTTGAATTTGAAATATAAACGGGTGCAGAAGATGCATACACATATTGACTTTGGGCACCTAAAATATCGATTTTCAGCATGTTTTGGGCCTGTATCTGAGTAGGCATGTACAGATCGCTTCTGGGACCCAAAAATATCGAATTTTCGGGTGTTTGGAGCCTGAATTTGAGATATAAACGGGTACAGAAGATGCATGCACATATCGACTTTGGACACTCAAAATATCGATTTTTAGCATGTTTTGAGCCTATATTTTGAAAATATTCTAGCACAAAGTAGATATGTACAGATCACTTCTGGGACCCGAAAATATCGATTTTTCGGGTGTTTTAAGCCTGAATTTGAGATATAAACGGGTATAGAAGATGCATGCACATTTCGACTTTGGACACTTATAATATTGATTTTTAGCATGTTTTGAGCCTTTATTTTCAAAACATTCTAGCACTGAGTAGGCATGTACAGATCGCTTCTGTGACCCAAAAATATCAAATTTTCGGGTGTTTTGAGGTTGAATTTGGGATATAAACGGGTGCAGAAGATGCATACACATATCGACTTTTGGGCACCTAAAAGATCGATTTTAAGTATGTTTTGGGCCTGTATATTAAAAATACTCTAACACGGAGTAGGCATGTACAGATCGCTTTTGGGACCCCAAAATATCGAATTTTCGGGTGTTTTGGGCATGAATTTGAGATATCGACTTTGGGCACCTAAAATATCGATTTTTAGCATGTTTTGGGCCTGTATTTTGAAAATATTCTAGCACTGCGTAGGCATGTACAGATCGCTTCTGGGACCCAAAAATATCGAATTTTCGGGTGTTTGGAGCCTGAATTTGAGATATAAACGGGTACAGAAGATGCATGCACATATCGACTTTTGGGCACCTAAAATATCGATTTTGAGCATGTTTTGGGTCTTTATCTTGAAAACATTCTAACTAGGAGTAGGCATGTACAGATCGCTTCTAGGACCCAAAAATATAGAATTTTCGGTTGTTTTGAGCCTGAATTTGAGATAGAAACCGGTACTGAAGATACATGCACTGATCGACTTTGGTCACTTGAAGTATCGATTTTCAGGATGTTTTGGCCCTATATTTTGAATGTATTCTAGCATTGTGTAAGCATGTTCAGATTGCTTCTGAGACCCAAAAATATCGAATTTTCGGGTGTTTTAAGCCTGAATTTGGGATATAAACGGGTACAGAAGAAGAATGCACATATGGATTTTGGGCACATAAAATATCGGTTTTCAGCTTGTTTTGGGTCTGTACTTTGAAAATATTTTAACATTGAGTAGGCATTTACAGATCCCTTCTGGGAACAAAAAGTATCGAATTTTAAGGTGTTTTAAGCCTGAATTTGGGATACAAGCGAGTGCTGATGATTCATGCACATATCGATTTTGGGCACTAAAAATTGCGATTTTCAGCTTATTTTGGGCCTGTAATTTGAAAATATTCTAACACTGAGTAGGCATGAACAGATCGCTTCTGGGACCCAAAAAAATCAAATTTTCAGGTGTTTTTAGCCTGAATTTGGGATATAAACGGGAACAGAAGATGCATGCAGATATCGACTTTGATCACCTATAATATCGATTTTAAGCATGTTTTGGGCCTGTAATTTGAAAATATTCTAGCACTGACTATGCATGTGGAGATTGCTTCTTGGATTCAAAAATATCGAATTTTCAGGTGTTTTGAGACTGAATTTGGGATATAAACGGGTACAGAAGATGAATGAACATTTCGACTTTGGGCACCTAAAATATCAATTTTTAGTATGTTTTGGCCCTATATTTTGAATTTAATCGAACACTGGGTAAGCATGTACAGAGCGCTTCTAAGACCCAAAAATACCGAATTTTCTGGTGTTTTGAGAATGAATTTGGGATATAAACGGGTACAGAAGATGCATGCACATATCGACTTTCTTCACAAAAAAAAAACTATTTTCAGCATGTGTTAGGCCTATATTTTGTAAGATATTCTAGCACAGAGTGAGCATGCACAGATCGCTTCTGGGACCCAAAAATATTGAATTTTCGGGTGTTTTGAACCTCAATTTGGAATGTAAACGGGTACTGAAGATGCATGCACATATCGACTTTGGGCACCCAAAATATCGATTTTGAGCATGTTTTTGGCCTGTATTTTGAAAATACTCTAACACGGAGTAGGCATGTACAGATCGCTTCTGGGACCCCAAAATATCGAATTTTCGGGTGTTTTGAGCCTGAATTTGAGATATAAACAGGTACTGAAGATGCATGCACATATCAACTTTTGGGCACCTAAAATATCGATTTTGAGCATGTTTTGGGTCTGTATCTTGAAAACATTCTAACTAGGAGTAGGCAAGTACAGATCGCTTCTAGGACCCAAAAATACCGATTTTTCGGGTGTTCTGAGCCTGAATTTGAGGTATAAACGGGTACAGAAGATGCATGCACATATCGACTTTGGACACTTAAAATATCGATTTTTAGCATGTTTTGAGCCTTTATTTTGAAAACATTCTAGCACTGAGTAGGCATGTACAGATCGCTTCTGGGACCGAAAAATATCGAATTTTCGGGTGTTTTATGGTTGAATTTGAAATATAAACGGGTGCAGAAGATGCATACACATATTGACTTTGGGCACCTAAAATATCGATTTTCAGCATGTTTTGGGCCTGTATCTGAGTAGGCATGTACAGATCGCTTCTGTGACCCCAAAATATCGAATTTTCGGGTGTTTGGAGCCTGAATTTGAGATATAAACGGGTACAGAAGATGCATGCACATATCGACTTTGGACACTCAAAATATCGATTTTTAGCATGTTTTGAGCCTATATTTTGAAAATATTCTAGCACAAATTAGATATGTACAGATCACTTCTGGGACCCGAAAATATCGATTTTTCGGGTGTTTTAAGCCTGAATTTGAGATATAAACGGGTATAGAAGATGCATGCACATATCGACTTTGGACACTTAAAATATTGATTTTTAGCATGTTTTGAGCCTTTATTTTCAAAACATTCTAGCACTGAGTAGGCATGTACAGATCGCTTCTGTGACCCAAAAATATCAAATTTTCGGGTGTTTTGAGGTTGAATTTGGGATATAAACGGGTGCAGAAGATGCATACACATATCGACTTTTGGGCACCTAAAAGATCGATTTTCAGTATGTTTTGGGCCTGTATATTAAAAATACTCTAACACGGAGTAGGCATGTACAGATCGCTTTTGGGACCCCAAAATATCGAATTTTCGGGTGTTTTGGGCATGAATTTGAGATATCGACTTTGGTCACCTAAAATATCGATTTTTAGCATGTTTTGGGCCTGTATTTTGAAAATATTCTAGCACTGCGTAGGCATGTACAGATCGCTTCTGGGACCCAAAAATATCGAATTTTCGGGTGTTTTGAGCCTGAATTTGAGATATAAACGGGTACAGAAGATGCATGCATATATCGACTTTTGGGCACCTAAAATATCGATTTTGAGCATGTTTTGGGTCTGTATCTTGAAAACATTCTAACTAGGAGTAGGCATGTACAGATCGCTTCTAGGACCCAAAAATATAGAATTTTCGTTTTTTTTTAGCCTGAATTTGAGATAGAAACCGCTACTGAAGATACATGCACTGATCGACTTTGGTCACTTGAAGTATCGATTTTCAGGATGTTTTGGCCCTATATTTTGAATGTATTCTAGCATTGTGTAAGCATGTTCAGATTGCTTCTGAGACCCAAAAATATCGAATTTTCGAGTGTTTTGAGCCTTAATTTGGGATACAAGCGAGTGCTGATGATTCATGCACATATCGATTTTGTGCAACAAAAATTGCGATTTTCAGCTTATTTTGGGCCTGTATTTTGAAAATATTCTAACACTGAGTAGGCATGTACAGATCGCTTCTGGGACCCAAAAAAATCAAATTTTCAGGTGTTTTTAGCCTGAATTTGGGATATAAACGGGAACAGAAGATGCAGGCAGATATCGACTTTGATCACCTATAATATCGATTTTAAGCATGTTTTGGGCCTGTATTTTGAAAATATTCTAGGACTGACTATGCATGTGGAGATTGCTTCTGGGATCCAAAAATATCGAATTTTCAGGTGTTTTGAGACTGAATTTGGGATATAAACGGGTACAGAAGATGCATGAACATTTCGACTTTGGGCACCTAAAATATCGATTTTTAGTATGTTTTGGCCCTATATTTTGAATTTAATCTAGCACTTGGTAAGCATGTACAAATCGCTTCTGGGACCCAAATATATCGAATTTTCGGGTGTTTTGAGCCTGAATTTGAGATATAAACGGGTACAGAAAATGCATGCACATATCGACTTTCTTCACACAAAAAAACGATTTTCAGCATGTTTTAGGCCTATATTTTTTAAAATATTCTAGCACAGAGTGAGCATGTACAGACCGCTTCTGGTACCCAAAAATATTG
Source organism: Petrolisthes cinctipes (assembly GCA_033782935.1). Classification (NCBI taxonomy): domain Eukaryota; kingdom Metazoa; phylum Arthropoda; class Malacostraca; order Decapoda; family Porcellanidae; genus Petrolisthes; species Petrolisthes cinctipes. Next base: position 1,015,928 of record JAWQEG010000509.1, on the reverse strand, counting down.
AATTTTCGGGTGTTTTGAACCTCAATTTGGAATGTAAACGGGTGCAGAAGATGCATACACATATCGACTTTTGGGCACCTAAAATATCTATTTTCAGTATGTTTTGGGCCTCTATTTTGAAAATACTCTAACACGGAGTAGGCATGTACAGATCGCTTTTGGGACCCCAAAATATCGAATTTTCGGGTGTTTTGGGCATGAATTTGAGATATCGACTTTGGGCACCTAAAATATCGATTTTTAGCATGTTTTGGGCCTGTATTTTGAAAATATTCTAGCACTGCGTAGGCATGTACAGATCGCTTCTGGGACCCCAAAATATCGAATTTTCGGGTGTTTTGAGCCTGAATTTGAGATATAAACGGGTACAGAAGATGCATGCACATATCGACTTTTGGGCACCTAAAATATCGATTTTGAGCATGTTTTGGGTCTGTATCTTGAAAACATTCTAACTAGGAGTAGGCATGTACAGATCGCTTCTAGGACCCAAAAATATAGAATTTTCGGGTGTTTTGAGCCTGAATTTGAGATAGAAACCGGTACTGAAGATACATGCACTGATCGACTTTGGTCACTTGAAGTATCGATTTTCAGGATGTTTTGGCCCTATATTTTGAATCTATTCTAGCATTGTGTAAGCATGTTCAGATTGCTTCTGAGACCCAAAAATATCGAATTTTCGGGTGTTTTGAGCCTGAATTTGGGACATAAACGGGTACTGAAGATGAATGCACATATGGATTTTGGGCACATAAAATATCGGTTTTCAGCTTGTTTTGGGTCTGTACTTGGAAAATATTTTAACATTGAGTAGGCATTTACAGATCCCTTCTGGGAACAAAAAGTATCGAATTTTAAGGTGTTTTAAGCCTGAATTTGGGATACAAGCGAGTGCTGATGATTCATGCACATATCGATTTTGTGCACCAAAAATTGCGATTTTCAGCTTATTTTGGGCCTGTATTTTGAAAATATTCTAACACTGAGTAGGCATGTACAGATCGCTTCTGGGACCCAAAAAAATCAAATTTTCAGGTGTTTTTAGCCTGAATTTGGGATATAAACGGGAACAGAAGATGCATGCAGATATCGACTTTGATCACCTATAATATCGATTTTAAGCATGTTTTGGGCCTGTATTTTGAAAATATTCTAGCACTGACTATGCATATGGAGATTGCTTCTGGGATCCAAAAATATCGAATTTTCAGGTGTTTTGAGACTGAATTTGGGATATAAACGGGTATAGAAGATGCATGAATATTTCGACTTTGGGCACCTAAAATATCGATTTTTAGTATGTTTTGGCCCTATATTTTGAATTTAATCTAGCACTTGGTAAGCATGTACATATCGCTTCTGGGACCCAAATATATTGAATTTTCGGGTGTTTTGAACCTCAATTTGGAATGTAAACGGGTACTGAAGATGCATGCACATATCGACTTTGGGCACCCAAAATATCGATTTTGAGCATGTTTTTGGCCTGTATTTTGAAAATACTCTAACACGGAGTAGGCATGTACAGATCGCTTCTGGGACCCAAAAATATCGAATTTTCGGGTGTTTTGAGCCTAAATTTGAGATATAAACAGGTACTGAAGATGCATGCACATATCAATTTTTTGCACCTAAAATATCGATTTTGAGCATGTTTTGGGTCTGTATCTTGAAAACATTCTAACTAGGAGTAGGCAAGTACAGATCGCTTCTAGGACTCAAAAATACCAATTTTTCGGGTGTTCTGAGCCTGAATTTGATATATAAACGGGTACAGAAGATGCATGCACATATCGACTTTGGACACTTAAAATATCGATTTTTAGCATGTTTTGAGCCTTTATTTTGAAAACATTTTAGCACTGAGTAGGCATGTACAGATCGCTTCTGGGACCCAAAAATATCGAATTTTCGGGTGTTTGGAGCCTGAATTTGAGATATAAACGGGTACAGAAGATGCATGCACATATCGACTTTTGGGCACCTAAAATATCGATTTTGAGCATGTTTTGGGTCTGTATCTTGAAAACATTCTAACTAGGAGTAGGCATGTACAGATCGCTTCTAGGACCCAAAAATATAGAATTTTCGGGTGTTTTGAGCCTGATTTTGAGATAGAAACCGGTACTGAAGATACATGCACTGATCGACTTTGGTCACTTGAAGTATCGATTTTCAGGATGTTTTGGCGTTATATTTTGAATGTATTCTTGCATTGTGTAAGCATGTTCAGATTGCTTCTGAGACCCAAAAATATCGAATTTTCGGGTGTTTTGAGCCTGAATTTGGGATATAAACGGGTGCAGAAGATGCATGCACATATCGACTTTGGACACTTAAAATATCGATTTTTAGCATGTTTTGAGCCTGTATCTGAGTAGGCATGTACAGATCGCTTCTGGGACCCCAAAATATCGAATTTTCGGGTGTTTTGAGCCTGAATTTGAGATATAAACGGGTGCAGAAGATGCATGCACATATTGACTTTGGGCACCCAAAATATCGATTTTGAGCATGTTTTTTGCCTGTATTTTGAAAATACTCTAACACGGAGTAGGCATGTACAGATCGCTTCTGGAACACAAAAATATCGAATTTTCGGGTATTTTGAGCCTGAATTTGAGATATAAACGGGTACAGAAGTTGCATGCACATATTGACTTTGGGCACCCAAAATATTGATTTATATCATGTTTTGGGCCTGTATTTTTAAAACATACTCTAACACGGAGTAGGCATGTACAGATCGCTTTCGTAGCACTGAGTAGACATGTACAGATCGGTTCTGGAACCCAAAAATATCGATTTTTCGGGTGTTTTGAGCCTGAATTTGAGATATAAACGGGTACATAAGATGCATGCACATATCGTCATTTGGCACCTAAAATATCGATTTTTAGCATGTTTTAGGCCTATATTTTGAAAATATTCTATCACTGAGTAGGCATGTACAGATCGCTTCTGGGACCCAAAAATATCGAATTTTCGGGTGTCTTGAGCCTGAATTTGGGATATAAACGGGTGCAGAAGATGCATGCACATATCGACTTTAGGCACCCAAAATATCAATTTTTAGCATGTTATAGGCCAATATTTGGAAAATACTCTAACACGGAGGAGGCATGTACAGATCGCTTCTGGGACCCAAAAATATCGAATTTTCGGGTGTTTTGAACCTCAATTTGGAATGTAAACGGGTACAGAAGATGCATGCACATATCGACTTTGGACACTTAGAATATCGATTTTTAGCATGTTTTGAGCCTGTACTTTAAAAATACTCTAACACGGAGTAAGCATGTACAGATCGCTTCTGGGACCCCAAAATATCGAATTTTCGGGTGTTTTTAGCCTGAATTTGAGATATAGAGGGGTACAGAAGATGCATGCACATATCGATTTTAGGCACCCAAAATATCGATTTTTAGCATGTTATGGGCCAATATTTTGAAATTATTCTAACACGGAGTAGGCATATACAGATCGCTTCTGGGATCCCAAAATATTGAATTTCCGGGTGCTTTGAGCCTGAATTTGAGATATAAACGGGTGCAGAAGATGCATGCACATATTGACTTTGGGCACCCAAAATATCGATTTATAGCATGTTTTGAGCCTTTATTTTGAAAACATTCTGGCACTGAGTAGGCATGTTTGTACTGTATATATCGCTTCTGGGACCCAAAAATATTGAATTTTCCGTTGTTTTGAGCCTGAATTTGAGATATAAACGGGTACAGAAATTGCATGCACATATTGACTTTGGGCACCCAAAATATCGATTTTTATCATATTTAGTGCCTGTATTTTTAAAACATTCTCTAACACGGAGTAGGCATGTACAGATCGCTTCTGTAGCACTGAGTAGACATGTACAGATCGGTTCTGGAACCCAAAAATATCGATTTTTCGGGTGTTTTGAGCCTGAATTTGAGATATAAACGGGTACAGAAGATGCATGCACATATCGACATTGGGCACCTAAAATATCGATTTTTAGCATGTTTTGGGCCTATATTTTGAAAATATTCTATCACTCAGTAGGCATTAACAGATTGCTTTTGGGACCCAAAATTTTTGAATTTTCGGGTGTTTTGAGCATGAATTTGGGATATAAACAGGTACAAAAGATGTATGTTTATATCGACTTTGGATATGTAAAATATTGATTTTTAGTATGTTTTAAGCCTATATTTGAAAACATTCTAGCACTGAGTAGACATGTACAGATCGCTTCGGGGACCCAAGAATATTGAATTTTTGGGTGTTTTAAGCCTGAATTTAAGATATAAACGGGCACTGAAGATGCAAGCACATATCGACTTTTTGCACCTAAAATATCGATTTTGAGCATGTTTTGGGTCTGTATCTTGAAAACATTCTAGCATGGAGTAGGGATGTACAGATCGCTTCTGGGACATAAAAATTCCGAATTTTAGGTTGTTTTGAGCCTGAATTTGATATATAAACGGGTACAGATAATGCATGCACATATCGACTTTGGGCACCAAAAATATCGATTTTTAGTATGTTTTGGGCCTTTATTTTGAAAATACTCTAACACGAAGTAGGCATGTAAAGATCGCTTCTGGGACCCAAAATATCGAATTTTCGGGTGTTTTGAGCCAAGATTTAAGATATAAACGGGTACAGAAGATGCATGCACATATCGACTTGGGAAACCTAAAATATATATTTTTAGCATGTTTTAAACCTATATTTTAAAAACATTCTAGCACTGAGTAGGCATGTACAGATCGCTTCTGGAACACAAAAATATTGACTTTTCGGGTGTTTAGAGCTTGAATTTGAAATATAAACGGGTACAAAGCATGCATGCACACTTCGACTTTGGGCACACAAAATATCGATTTTTAGCATGTTTTGGGTCTGTATCTTGAAAACATTCTAGCAAGAAGTAGGCATGTACAGATCGCTTCTGGGACCCAAAAATACCGAATTTTCGGGTGTTTTGAGCTTGAATTTGAGATATTAACGGATACTGAAGATGCATGTACATATCGACTAAGGGCACCTAAAATATCGATTTTGAGCATATTTTTTTTTATCCTGTATTTTAAAAATATTCTAACACGGAGTAGGCATGTACAGATCGCTTCTGGGATTCAAAAATATCGAATTTTCGGGTGTTTTGAGCCTGAATTTGAAATATAAACGGGTACAGAGCATGCATGCACATTTCGACTTTGGGCTCCCAAAATATCGATTTTTAGCATGTTTTGGGCCAATATCTTGAAATTATTCTAGCACTGAGTAGGCATGTACAGATTGCTTCTGGGACCCAAAAATATCGATTTTTCGGGCGTTTTGAGCCTGAATTTGAGATAAAAACGGGTACTGAAGATGCATGCACATATCGACTTCTTGCACCTAAAATATCGATTTTGGGCATGTTTTGGGTCTGTATCTTGAAAACATTCTAGCATGGAGTAGGCATATACAGGTCGCTTCTGGGACCAAAAAATATCGAATTTTCGGGTGTTTTGAGACTGAATTTGAGATATAAACGAGTACAGAAGATGCATGCACATATCGACTTTTGACACCTAAAATATAAATTTTTAGCATGTTTTAAACCTATATTTTAAAAACATTCTAGCACTGAGTAGACATATACAGATCGCTTCTGGAACCTAAAACTATTGAATATTCGGGTGTTTTGAGCCTGAATTTGAGATATAAACCGGTACTGAAGATACATGCACATATCGACTTTTTGCACCTAAAATATCGATTTTGAGCATGTTTTGTGTCTGTATCTTGAAAACATTCTAGCATGGAGTAGGGATGTACAGATCTCTTCTAGGACACAAAAATACCGAATTTTAGGATGTTTTGAGCCTGAATTTGAGATATAAACGGGTACAGATAATGCATGCACATATCGACTTTGGGCACCAAAAATATCGATTTTTAGCATGTTTTGGGCCTTTATTTTGAAAATACTCTAACACGAAGTAGGCATGTACAGATCGCTTCTGGGACTCAAAATATCGAATTTTCGGATATTTTGAGCCCGAATTTGATATATAATCGGGTACAGAAGAAGCAGGCACATATTGACTTTGGGCACCTAAAATATTGATTTTCAGCATGTTTTGGGCCTGTATTTTGAAAATGCTCTAACACGGAGTAGGCATGTACAAATCGCTTCTGGGACCCAAAAATATTGAATTTTCGGGTGTTTTGTGCCTGAATTTGAGTTATAAACGGGTACAGAAGATGTATGCACATATTGTCTTTGGATACCTAAAATATCGATTTTCTGCATATATTGGGCCTGTATTTTGAAAATACTCTAACACGGAGTAGGCAAGCACACATCGCTTCTGGGACCCAAAAATATCGAATTTTCGGGTGTTTTGAGCCTAAATTTAAGATATAAACGGGTACAGAAGATGCATGCACATATCGACTTGGGAAACCTAAAATATATATTTTTAGCATGTTTTAAACCTATATTTTAAAAACATTCTAGCACTGAGTAGGCATGTACAGATCGCTTCTGGAACCCAAAAATATTGACTTTTCGGGTGTTTAGAGCTTGAATTTGAAATATAAACGGGTACAGAGCATGCATGCACATTTCGACTTTGGGCACCCAAAATATCGATTTTTAGCATGTTTTGGGCTAATATCTTGAAATTATTCTAGCACTGAGTAGGCATGTACAGATCGCTTCTGGGACCCAAAAATATCGAATTTTCGGGTGTTTTGAGCCTGAATTTGAGATATAAACGGATACTGAAGATGCATGCACATATCGACTTGGGACACCTATAATATAAATTTTTAGCATGTTTTAAACCTATATTTTAAAAACATTCTAGCACTGAGTAGACATGTACAGATCGCTTCTGGAACCTAAAACTATTGAATATTCGGGTGTTTTGAGCCTGAATTTGAGATATAAACTGGTACTGATGATACATGCACATATCGACTTTTTGCACCTAAAATATCGATTTTCAGCTTGATTTGGGTCTGTTTCTTGAAAACATTCTAGTAAGAAGTAGGCATGTACAGATCGCTTCTGGGACCCAAAAACACCGAATTTTCGGGTGTTTTGAGCTTGAATTTGAGATATTAACGGATACTAAAGATGCATGTACATATCGACTATGGGCACCTAAAATATCGAATTTCAGCATGTTTTGGGCATGTATTTTGAAAATACTTAAAAACGGAGTAGGCATATACAGATCGATTCTCTTACACAAAAATATCGAATTTTCGGGTGTTTTGAGCCTGAATTTGAAATATAAACGGGTACAGAGCATGCATGCACATTTCGACTTTGGGCACCCAAAATATCGATTTTAAGCATGTTTTGGGCCAATATCTTGAAATTATTCTAGCACTGAGTAGGCATGTACAGATCGCTTCTGGGACCAAAAAATATCGAATTTTCGGGCGTTTTGAGCCTGAATTTGAGATATAAACCGGAACTGAAGATGCATGCACATATTGACTTCTTGAACCTAAAATATCGATTTTGGGCATGTTTTAGGTCTGTATCTTGAAAACATTCTAGCATGGAGTAGGTATGTACAGATCCCTTCTGGAACCCAAAAATATCGAATTTTCGGGTGTTTTGAACCTGAATTTGGAATATAGACGGATACAAAAGATGCATGCACATATCGACTTTGGGGACCTAAAATATCGATTTAAAGCATGTTTTGGGCCTGTATTTTGAAAATACTCTAACACGGAGTAGGCATGTACAAATCGCTTCGGGGACAAAAAAAATATTTTATTTTCGGGTGTTTTGAGCCTGAATTTGAGATATAAACGGGTACAGAGGTTGCATGCACATATCGACTTTTTGCACCTAAAATATCGATTTTGAGCATGTTTTGGGTGTGTATCTTGAAAACATTCTAACAAGAAGCAGGCATGTACGAATTGCTTCTGGGACCCGAACATATAGAATTTTCGAGTGTTTTGAACCTGAATTTGGGATATACACGGGTACAGAAGATGCATACACATATTGACTTTGGGCACCTAAAATATCGATTTTCAGCATGTTTTGGGCCTGAATATAAAAAACACTCTAACACGGAATATGCACGTACAGATCGCTTCTGGGACCCAAAAATATTGAATTTTCGGGTGTTTTTAGCCTGAATTTGAGATATAAACGGGTACAGAAGAAGCATGCACATATCCACTTTTTGCACCTAAAATATCGATTTTGAGCATGTTTTGGGTCTGTATCTTTAAAAAATTCTAGCAAAGAGTAGGCATGTACAGATCGCTTCTGGGACCCCAAAATATTGAATTTTCTGGTGTTTTGAACCTGAATTTAGGATATAGATGGATACAGAAGATGCATGCACATATCGTCTTTGGGCACCTAAAATAACGATTTTGAGCATGTTTTGGGCCTGTATTTTGAAAATACTCTAACACGGAGTAGGCATGTACAGATCGCTTTTGGGACCCAAAAATATCGAATTTTCGGGTGTTTTGAACCTGAATTTGAGATATAGACGGGTTCAGAAGATGCATACACATATTGACTTTGGGCAGCTAAAATATCTATTTTCAGCATGTTTTGGGCCTGTATTTTGAAAATACTCTAACACGGAGTATGTATGTACAGTTCGCTTCAGGGACACAACAATATCGATTTTTTGGGTGTTTTGAGCCTGAATTTGAGATATAAACGGGTACAGAAGATGCATTCACATATCGACTTAGAGACACCCAAAATATCGATTTTTAGTATGTTTTGGGCGTATAATTTGAAAATATTCTAGCACTGAGTAGGCATGTACAGATCGCTTCTGGGACAAAAAAATATCGAATTTTCGTGGGTTTGAGCCAGAATTTGGGATATAACCGGGTACAGAGGATGCATGCACATATCGACTTTTTGCACCTAAAATATCGATTTAAAGCATGTTTTGGGTCTGTATCTTGAAAACATTCTAGCAAGGAGTAGGCATGTACAGGTCGCTTCTGGGACCCCAAAATATCGAATTTTCTGGTGTTTTGAACCTGAATTTGGGATATAGACGGGTACAGACGATGCATACACATATCGACCTTGGGCACCCAAAATATCGATTTTGAGCATGTTTTGGGTCTGTATCATGAAAACTTTCTAGCAAGAAGTAGGCATGTACAGATTGCTTCTGGGACTCAAAAATATCGAATTTTCGAGTGTTTTGAACCTGAATTTAAGATATAGACAGGTACAGAAGATGCATACACATATAGACTTTGGGCAGCTAAAATATCGATTTACAGCATGTTTTAAGCCTGTATTTTAAAAATACTCTAACACGGAGTATGCATGTACAGATGGCTTTTGGGACCCAAAAATATCGAATTTTCGGAGTTTTGAGCCTGAATTTGAGATATAAACGAGTACAGAAGATGCATGCACATATCGACTTTTTGCACCTAAAATATCGATTTTGAGCATGTTTTGGGTCTATATCTTGAAAAAATTCTAGCAAGGAGTAGGCATGTACAGATTGCTTATGGGACCCAAAAATATCGAATTTTCGAGTGTTTTGAACCTGAATTTGGGATATAGACGGGTACAGAAGATGCATACACATATTGACTTTGGGCATCTTAAATATCGATTTACATCATGTTTTAGGCCTGTATTTTGAAAATACTCTAACACGCAGTATGCATGTACAGATGGCTTTTGGGACCCAAAAATATCGAATATTCGGGTGTTTTGAGTCTGAATTTGAGATATAAACGGGTACAGAAGATGCATGCACATATCGACTTTGGGCACCAAAAATATCGATTTTGAGCATGTTTTGGGCCTGCATTTTGAAAATACTCTAACACGGTGTAGACATGTACAGATCGCTTCTGGAACACAAAGATATCGATTTTTTGGGTGTTTTGAGCCTGAATTTGAGATATAAACAGGTACAGAAGATGCATGCACATATCGACTTTGGCACCCAAAATATCGATTTTTAGTATGTTTTGGGCGTATAATTTGAAAATATTCTAGCACTGAGTAGGCATGTACAGATCGCTTCTGGGACAAAAAAATATCGAATTTTAGTGGGTTTTGAGCCAGAATTTGGGATATAACCGGGTACAGAGGATGCATGCACATATCGACTTTTTGCACCTAAAATATCGATTTAAAGCATGTTTTGGGTCTGTATCTTGAAAACATTCTAGCAAGGAGTAGGCATGTACAGGTCGCTTCTTGGACCCCAAAATATCGAATTTTCTGGTGTTTTGAACCTGAATTTGGGATATAGACGGGTACAGAAGATGCATACACATATTGACTTTGGGCACCTAAAATATCGATTTTCAGCATGTTTTGGGCCTGTATTTTGAAAATACATTAACACGGAGTATGCATGTACAGATCGCTTAAGGGACCCAAAAATATCGAAATTTCGGAGTTTTGAGCCTGAATTTGAGATATAAACGGGTACAGAAGATGCATGCACATATCGTCTTTTTGCACTTAAAATATCGATTTTGAGCATGTTTTGGGTCTGTATTTTAAAAATACTCTAACACGGAGTATGCACGTACAGATGGCTTTTGAGACCCAAAAATATCGAATATTCGGGTGTTTTGAGTCTGAATTTGAGACATAAACAGGTACAGAAGATGCATGCACATATCGACTTTGAGCACCCAAAATATCGATTTTGAGCATATTTTGGGCCTGTATTTTTAAAATACTCTAACACGGAGTAGACAAGTACAGATCGCTTCTGGGACACAAAAATATCGATTTTTTGGATGTTTTGAGCCTGAATTTGAGATATAAACGGGTACGGAAGATGCATGCACATATCGACTTTGGGCACCTAAAATATCGATTTTTAGCATGTTCTGAGCCTCTATTTTGAAAATACTCTAACACGGTGTAGACATGTACAGATCGCTTCTGGAACACAAAGATATCGATTTTTTGGGTGTTTTGAGCCTGAATTTGAGATATAAACAGGTACAGAAGATGCATGCACATATCGACTTTGGCACCCAAAATATCGATTTTTAGTATGTTTTCGGCGTATAATTTGAAAATATTCTAGCACTGAGTAGGCATGTACAGATCGCTTCTGGGACAAAAAAATATCGAATTTTCGTGGGTTTTGAGCCAGAATTTGGGATATAACCGGGTACAGAGGATGCATGCACATATCGACTTTTTGCACCTAAAATATCGATTTAAAGCATGTTTTGGGTCTGTATCTTGAAAACAGTCTAGCAAGGAGTAGGCATGTACAGGTCGCTTCTTGGACCCCAAAATATCGAATTTTCTGGTGTTTTGAACCTGAATTTGGGATATAGACGGGTACAGAAGATGCATACACATATTGACTTTGGGCACCTAAAATATCGATTTTCAGCATGTTTTGGGCCTGTATTTTGAAAATACATTAACACGGAGTATGCATGTACAGATCGCTTAAGGGACCCAAAAATATCGAAATTTCGGAGTTTTGAGCCTGAATTTGAGATATAAACGGGTACAGAAGATGCATGCACATATCGACTTTTTGCACTTAAAATATCGATTTTGAGCATGTTTTGGGTCTGTATTTTAAAAATACTCTAACACGGAGTAGACAAGTACAGATCGCTTCTGGGACACAAAAATATCGATTTTTTGGATGTTTTGAGCCTGAATTTGAGATATAAACGGGTACGGAAGATGCATGCACATATCGACTTTGGGCACCTAAAATATCGATTTTTAGCATGTTCTGAGCCTCTATTTTGAAAACATTCTAGCACTGAGTAGGCATGTACAGATCGCTTCTAGGACCCAAAAATATTGAATTTTCTGGTTTTTTGAGCCTGAATTTAAGATATAACCGGGTACAGAGAATGCATGCACATATTGACTTTGTGCACCTAAAATATCAATTTTCAGCATGTTATGGGCCTGCATTTTAAAAACACTCTAACACAGAGTATGCATGTACAGATCGCTTCTGGGACACAAAAATATCGAATTTTCGGATTTTTGAGCCTGAATTTGAGATATAAACGATTACAGAAGATGCATGTACATATCGACTTTTTGCACCTAAAATATCGATTTTGAGCATGTTTTGGGTCTGTATCTTGAAAACTTTCTAGCAAGAAGTAAGCATGTACAGATTGCTTCTGGGACCCAAAAATATCGAATTTTCGAGTGTTTTGAACCTGAATTTGGGATATAGACGGGTACAGAAGATGCATACACATATTGACTTTGGGCATCTTAAATATCGATTTACATCATGTTTTAGGCCTGTATTTTGAAAATACTCTAACACGGAGTATGCATGTACAGATGGCTTTTGGGACCCAAAAATATCGAATATTCGGGTGTTTTGAGTCTGAATTTGAGATGTAAACGGGTACAGAAGATGCATGCACATATCGACTTTGGAACCCAAAATATCGATTTTTAGTATGTTTTGGGCGTATAATTTGAAAATATTCTAGCACTGAGTAGGCATGTACAGATCGCTTCTGGGACAAAAAAATATCGAATTTTCGTGGGTTTTGAGCCAGAATTTGGGATATAACCGGGTACAGAGGATGCATGCACATATCGACTTTTTGCACCTAAAATATCGATTTAAAGCATGTTTTGGGTCTGTATCTTGAAAACAGTCTAGCAAGGAGTAGGCATGTACAGGTCGCTTCTTGGACCCCAAAATATCGAATTTTCTGGTGTTTTGAACCTGAATTTGGTATATAGACGGGTACAGAAGATGCATACACATATTGACTTTGGGCACCCAAAATATCGATTTTTAGCATATTTTGGGCCTGTATTTTTAAAATACTCTAACACGGAGTAGACAAGTACAGATCGCTTCTGGGACACAAAAATATCGATTTTTTGGGTGTTTTGAGCCTGAATTTGAGATATAAACGGGTACGGGAAGATGCATGCACATATCGACTTTGGGCACCAAAAATATCGATTTTTAGCATGTTCTGAGCCTTTTTTTTTTAAACATTCTAGCACTGAGTAGGCATGTACAGATCGCTTCTGGGACCAAAAAATATTGAATTTTCTGGTGTTTTGAGCCTGAATTTAAGATATAACCGGGTACAGAGAATGCATAAACATATTGACTTTGTGCACCTAAAATATCAATTTTCAGCATGTTATGGGCCTGCATTTTAAAAACACTCTAACACAGAGTATGCATGTACAGATGGCTTTTGAGACCCAAAAATATCGAATATTCGGGAGTTTTGAGTCTGAATTTGAGATATAAACGGGTACAGAAGATGCATGCACATATCGACTTTGGCACCCAAAATATCGATTTTTAGTATGTTTTGGGCGTATAATTTGAAAATATTCTAGCACTGAGTAGGCATGTAGAGATCGCTTCTGGGACAAAAAAATATCGAATTTTCGTGGGTATTGAGCCAGAATTTGGGATATAACCGGGTACAGAGGATGCATGCACATATCGACTTTTTGCACCTAAAATATCGATTTAAAGCATGTTTTGGGTCTGTATCTTGAAAACATTCTAGCAAGGAGTAGGCATGTACAGGTCGCTTCTAGGACCCAAAAATGTCGAATTTTCGAGTGTTTTGAACCTGAATTTGGGATATAGACGGGTACAGACGATGCATACACATATTGACTTTGGGCACCCAAAATATCGATTTTCAGCATGTTTTGGGCCTGTATTTTTAAAATACATTAACACGGAGTATGCACGTACATATCGTTCCTGGGACCCAAAAACATTGAATTTTCGGGTGTTTTGAGCCTCTATTTGAGATATAAACGGGTACAGAAGATGCATGCACATATCGACATTGGGCACCCAAAATATCGATTTTGAGCATGTTTTGGGTCTGTATCGTGAAAACTTTCTAGCAAGAAGTAGGCATGTACAGATTGCTTCTGGGACTCAAAAATATCGAATTTTCGAGTGTTTTGAACCTGAATTTAAGATATAGACAGGTACAGAAGATGCATACACATATAGACTTTGGGCAGCTAAAATATCGATTTACAGCATGTTTTAAGCCTGTATTTTAAAAATACTCTAACACGGAGTATGCATGTACAGATGGCTTTTGGGACCCAAAAATATCGAATATTCGGGTGTTTTGAGTCTGAATTTGAGATGTAAACGGGTACAGAAGATGCATGCACATATCGACTTTGGAACCCAAAATATCGATTTTTAGTATGTTTTGGGCGTATAATTTGAAAATATTCTAGCACTGAGTAGGCATGTACAGATCGCTTCTGGGACAAAAAAATATCGAATTTTCGTGGGTTTTGAGCCAGAATTTGGGATATAACCGGGTACAGAGGATGCATGCACATATCGACTTTTTGCACCTAAAATATCGATTTAAAGCATGTTTTGGGTCTGTATCTTGAAAACAGTCTAGCAAGGAGTAGGCATGTACAGGTCGCTTCTTGGACCCCAAAATATCGAATTTTCTGGTGTTTTGAACCTGAATTTGGTATATAGACGGGTACAGAAGATGCATACACATATTGACTTTGGGCACCCAAAATATCGATTTTTAGCATATTTTGGGCCTGTATTTTTAAAATACTCTAACACGGAGTAGACAAGTACAGATCGCTTCTGGGACACAAAAATATCGATTTTTTGGGTGTTTTGAGCCTGAATTTGAGATATAAACGGGTACGGGAAGATGCATGCACATATCGACTTTGGGCACCAAAAATATCGATTTTTAGCATGTTCTGAGCCTTTTTTTTTTAAACATTCTAGCACTGAGTAGGCATGTACAGATCGCTTCTGGGACCAAAAAATATTGAATTTTCTGGTGTTTTGAGCCTGAATTTAAGATATAACCGGGTACAGAGAATGCATAAACATATTGACTTTGTGCACCTAAAATATCAATTTTCAGCATGTTATGGGCCTGCATTTTAAAAACACTCTAACACAGAGTATGCATGTACAGATGGCTTTTGAGACCCAAAAATATCGAATATTCGGGAGTTTTGAGTCTGAATTTGAGATATAAACGGGTACAGAAGATGCATGCACATATCGACTTTGGCACCCAAAATATCGATTTTTAGTATGTTTTGGGCGTATAATTTGAAAATATTCTAGCACTGAGTAGGCATGTAGAGATCGCTTCTGGGACAAAAAAATATCGAATTTTCGTGGGTATTGAGCCAGAATTTGGGATATAACCGGGTACAGAGGATGCATGCACATATCGACTTTTTGCACCTAAAATATCGATTTAAAGCATGTTTTGGGTCTGTATCTTGAAAACATTCTAGCAAGGAGTAGGCATGTACAGGTCGCTTCTAGGACCCAAAAATGTCGAATTTTCGAGTGTTTTGAACCTGAATTTGGGATATAGACGGGTACAGACGATGCATACACATATTGACTTTGGGCACCCAAAATATCGATTTTCAGCATGTTTTGGGCCTGTATTTTTAAAATACATTAACACGGAGTATGCACGTACAGATCGTTCCTGGGACCCAAAAACATTGAATTTTCGGGTGTTTTGAGCCTCTATTTGAGATATAAACGGGTACAGAAGATGCATGCACATATCGACATTGGGCACCCAAAATATCGATTTTGAGCATGTTTTGGGTCTGTATCGTGAAAACTTTCTAGCAAGAAGTAGGCATGTACAGATTGCTTCTGGGACTCAAAAATATCGAATTTTCGAGTGTTTTGAACCTGAATTTAAGATATAGACAGGTACAGAAGATGCATACACATATAGACTTTGGGCAGCTAAAATATCGATTTACAGCATGTTTTAAGCCTGTATTTTAAAAATACTCTAACACGGAGTATGCATGTACAGATGGCTTTTGGGACCCAAAAATATCGAATATTCGGGTGTTTTGAGTCTGAATTTGAGATATAAACGGGTACAGAAGATGCATGCACATATCGACCTTGGGCACCCAAAATATCGATTTTGAGCATGTTTTGGGCCTGTATTTTGAAAATACTCAAACACGGTGTAGACATGTACAGATCGCTTCTGGTACACAAAATTATCGATTTTATGGGTGTTTTGAGCCTGAATTTGAGATATAAACGGGTACAGAAGATGCATGCACATATCGACTTTGGGCACTCAAAATATCGATTTTTAGTATGTTTTCGGCGTATAATTTAAAAATATTCTAGCACTGAGTAGGCATGTACAGATCGCTTCTGGGACCCAAAAATATCGAATTTTCTGGTATTTTGATCCAGAAACTGGGATATAACCGGGTACAGAGGATGCATGCACATATCGACTTTTTGCACCTAAAATATCGTTTTTGAGCATGTTTTGGGTCTGTAACTTGAAAAAATTCTAGCAAAGAGTAGGCATGTACAGATCGCTTGTGGGACCCAATATTATCGAATTTTCGGGTGTTTTGAACCTGAATTAGGGATACAGACGGATACAGAAGATTTATGCACATATCGACTTTGGGCACCCAAAATATCGATTTTAAGCATGTTTTTGCCCTTTATTTTTAAAATACTCTAACACTGAGTAGACATGCACAGATCGCTTCTGGGACACAAAAATATCGATTTTTTGGGTGTTTTGAGCCTGAATTTGAGATATAAACGGGTACAGAAGATGCATGCACATATCGACTTTGGGCACCCAAAATATCGATTTTGAGCATGTTTTTGGCCTGTATTTTTAAAATACTCTAACACTGAGTAGACATGCACAGATCGCTTCTGGGACACAAAAATATCGATTTTTTGAGTCTTTTGAGCCTGAATTTGAGATATAAACGGGTACAGAAGATGCATGCACATATCGACTTTTTGCACCTAAAATATCGATTTTGAGCATGTTTTGGGTCTGTTTCTTGAAATTTTTTTATCAAGGAGTAGGCATGTACAGATCGCTTCTGGGACCCAAATATATATTGAATTTTCGGGTGTTTTGAGCCTGAATTTGAGATATAAACGGATACAGAAGATGCATGCACATATCGACTTTGGGCACCTAAAATATCGATTTTGAGCATCTTTTGGGCCTATATTATGAAAATACTCTAACACGGAGTAGGCATGTACAGATCGCTTCTGGGACACAAAAATATCGATTTTTTTGGTGATTTGAGCCAGAATTTGAGATATAAACGGGTTAAGAAGATGCATGCACATATCGACTTTGGACACCTAAAATATCGATTTATAGCATGTTTTGAGCCTGCATTTTAAAAACATTCTAGTACCGAGTAGGCGTGTGCAGATTGATTAAGGGACCCAAATATATCGAATTTTCGGAGTTTTGAGCCTGAATTTCAGATATAAACGGGTACAGAAGATGCATGCACATA
This sequence comes from Petrolisthes cinctipes, assembly GCA_033782935.1. Classification (NCBI taxonomy): domain Eukaryota; kingdom Metazoa; phylum Arthropoda; class Malacostraca; order Decapoda; family Porcellanidae; genus Petrolisthes; species Petrolisthes cinctipes. The sequence goes on along the minus strand of JAWQEG010000509.1, from coordinate 998,587 downwards.
TCGACTTTTTGCACTTAAAATATCGATTTTGATCATGTTTTGGGTCTGTATCTTGAAAATATTCTAGCAAGGAGTAGGCATGTACAGATCGCTTCTGGGACCCAAAAAAATCGAATTTTCTGGTGTTTTGAACCTGAATTAGGGATATACACGTGTACAGAAGATGCATACACATTTTGACTTTGGGCACATAAAATATCGATTTTGAGCATGTTTCGGGCCTTTTTTTTAAAAACACTCTAACACGGAGTGTGCACGTACAGATCGCATCTGGGACCCAAAAATATTGAATTTTCGGGTGTTTTAAGCCTTAATTTGAGATATAAATGGGTACAGAAGATGCAGACACATATCGACTTTGGGCACCTAAAATGTCGATTTTGAGCATGTTTTGGGCCTGTATTTTGAAAATATTCTAACACGGAGTAGGCATGTACAGATCGCTTCTGGGACACAACAATATCGAATTTTTGGGTGTTTTGAGCCTGAATTTGAGATATAAACGGGTTCAGAAGATGCATGCACATATCGACTTTGGACACCTAAAATATCGATTTATAGCATGTTTTGAGCCTGTATTTTAAAAACATTCTAGTACTGAGTAGGCATGTACAGATCGCTTAAGGGACCCAAAAACATCGAATTTTCTGGTGTTTTGAACCAGAATTAGGGATATAGACGGGTACAAAAGATTCATACACATATTGACTTTGGGCACATAAAATATCGATTTTCAGCATGTTTTGGGCCTGTATTTTAAAAAACACTCTAACACGGAGTACGCACGTACAGATCGCTTCTGGGACCCAAAAACATTGAATTTTCGGGTTTTTTGAGCCTGAATTTGTGATATAAACGGGTACAGAAGATGCATGCACATATCGACTTTGGGCACCCAAAATATCGATTTTGAGCATGTTTTGGGCCTGAATTGTTAAAATACTCTAACACTGAGTAGACATGTACAGATCGCTTCTGGGACCTAAATAAATCGAATTTTCGGGTGTTCTGAACCAGAATTTGAGATATGAACGGGTACAGAAGAGGCATGCACATATCGACTTTGGGCACCTAAAATATCGATTTTGAGCATGTTTTGGGCCTGTATTTTGAAAATACTATAACACGGTGTAGACATGTACAGATTGCTTCTGGGACACAAAAATATCGATTTTTTGGGTGTTTTGAGCCTGAATTTGAGATATAAACGGGTACAGAAGATGAATGCACATATCGACTTTTTGCACCTAAAATATCGATTTTGAGCATGTTTTGGGTCTGTATCATGAAAACTTTCTAGCAAGAAGTAGGCATGTACAGATCGCTTCTGGGACTCAAAAATATCGAATATTCGAGTGTTTTGAACCTGAATTTGGGATATAGACGGGTACAGAAGATGCATACACATATTGACTTTGGGCAGCTAAAATATCGATTTACAGCATGTTTTAGGCCTGTATTTTGAAAATACTCTAAAACGGAGTATGCATGTACAGATGGCTTTTGGGACCCAAAAATATCGAATATTCGGGTGTTTTGAGTCTGAATTTGAAATATAAACGGGTACAGAAGATGCATGCACATATCGACTTTGGGCACCCAAAATATCGATTTTGAGCATGTTTTGGGCCTGTATTTTTAAAATACTCTAACACGGAGTAGACACGTACAGATCGCTTCTGGAACCCAAATAAATCGGTTTTTAGGGTGTTCTGAGCCTGAATTTGAGATATAAACGGGTACAGAAGATGCATTCACATATCGAATTTGGCACCCAAAATATCGATTTTTAGTATCTTTTCGGCGTATAATTTGAAAATATTCTAGCACTGAGTAGGCATGTACAGATCGCTTCTGGGACCCAAAAATATTGAATTTTCGGAGTTTTGAGCCTGAATTTGAGATATAAACGGATACAGAAGATGCATGCACATATCGACTTTGGACACCTAAAATATCGATTTATAGCATGTTTTAAGCCTGTATTTTAAAAACATTCTAGCAAGGAGTAGGCATGTGCAGATTGCTTAGGGGACCCAAAAATATCGAATTTTCGGAGTTTTGAGCCTGAATTTGAGATATAAACGGGTACAGAAGATGCATGCACATATCGACTTTTTGCACCTAAAATATCGATTTTGAGCATGTTTTGGGTCTGTATCTTGAAAAAATTAAGGTAAGGAGTAGGCATGTACAGATCGCTTCTGGGACCCAAAAATATCGAATTTTCGGGTGTTTTGAGCCTGAATTTGGGATATAGACGGATACAGAAGATGCATGCACATATCGACTTTGGGCACATAAAATATCGATTTTGAGCATGTTTTGGGCCCGTATTTTGACAATACTCTAACACAGAGTAGGCATGTACAAATCGCTTCTGGAACCCAAAAATATCGAATTTTCGGGTGTTTTGAGCCTGAATTTGAGATATAAACGGGTACAGAAGATGCATTCACATTTCGACTTTTTGCACCTAAAATTTCGATTTTGAGCATGTTTTGGGTCTGTATCTTGAAAACATTCTAGCAAGAAGTAGGCATGTACAGATTGCTTCTGGGACCCAAAATTTTCGAATTTTCGAGTGTTTTGAACCTGAATTTGGGATATAGACGGGTACAGAAGATGCATACCCATATTGACTTTGGGCAGCTAAAATATCGATTTTCAGCATGTTTTAGGCCTGTATTTTGAAAATACTCTAACACGGAGTATGCATGTACACATTGCTTTTGGTACCCAAAAATATCTAATATTCGGGTGTTTTGAGTTTGAATTCGAGATATAAACGGGTACAGAAGATGAATGCACATATCGACTTTGGGCACCTAAAATATCGATTTTGAACATGTTTTGGGCCTGTATTTTGAAAATATTCTAGCACTGAGTAGGCATGTACAGATCGCTTCTGAGACCCAAAAATATAGAATTTTCGGGGGTTTTGAGCCAGAATTTGGGATATAACCGGGTACAGAGGATGCATGCACATATCGACTTTGGGCACCTAAAATATCGATTTTGAGCATGTTTTGGGCCTGTATTTTAAAAATACTCTAACACGGAGTAGGGATGTACAGGTCGCTTCTGGGACACAAAAATATCGATTTTTTGGGTGTTTTGAGCCTGAATTTGAGATATAAACTGGTACAGAAGATGCATGCACATATCGACTTTGGCACCCAAAATATCGATTTTTAGTATGTTTTAAGCGTATAATTTGAAAATATTCTAGCACTGAGTAGGCATGTACAGATCGCTTCTGGGACCCAAAAATATCGAATTTTCGGAGTTTTGAGCCTGAATTTGAGATATAAACGGGTACAGAAGATGCATGCACATATCAACTTTTTGCACTTAAAATATCGATTTTGAGCATGTTTTTGGTCTGTATCTTGAAAACATTCTAGCAAGGAGTAGGCATGTACAGATCGCTTTTGGGACCAAAAAATACCGAATTTTCTGGTGTTTTGAACCTGAATTTGGGATATAGACGGGAACAGAATATGCATACACATATTGACTATGGGCACATAAAATATCGATTTTTAGCATGTTTTGGGCCTGTATTTTAAAAACACTCTAACACGGAGTATGCACGTACAGATCGCATCTGGGACCCAAAAATATTGAATTTTCGGGTGTTTTGAGCCTGAATTTGAGATATAAACGGGTACAGAAGATGCATGCACATATCGACTTTGGGCACCTAAAATATCGATTTTTAGTATGTTTTGGGCCTGTATTTTAAAAATACTCAAACACGGTGTAGACATGTACAGATCGCTTCTGGGACCCAAAAAAATCGAATTTTCGGGTGTTCTGAGCTTGAATTTGAGATATGAACGGGTACAGAAGATGCCTGCACATATCGACTTTGGGCACCTAAAATATCGATTTTGAGCATGTTTTGGGCCTGTATTTTGAAAATACTCTAACACGGTGTAGACATGTACAGATCGCTTCTGGGACACAAAAATACCGAATTTTTTGGTTTTTTGAGCCTGAATTTGAGATATAAACGGGTACAGAAGATGCATGCACATATCGACTTTGGACACCTAAAATATCGATTTTTAGCATGTTTTGAGCTTATATTTTGAAAACATTCTAGCACTGAGTATGCATGTAGAGATCGCTTAAGGGACCCAAAAATATGGAATTTTCGGGTGTTTTGAGCCTGAATTTGAGATATAAACGGGTACAGAAGATGAATGCACATTTCGACTTTTTGCACCTAAAATATCGAATTTGAGCATGTTTTGGGTCTGTATCTTGAAAACATTCTAGCAAGAAGTAAGCATGTACAGATTGCTTCTGGGACCCAAAAATATCGAATTTTCGAGTGTTTTGAACCTGAATTTGGGATATAGACGGGTACAGAAGATGCATACACATATTGACTTTGGGCAGCAAAAATATCGATTTTGAGCATGTATTAGGCCTGTATTTTAAAAATACTCTAACACGGAGTATGCATGTACACATTGCTTTTGGGACCCAAAAATATCGAATATTCGGGTGTTTTGAGTTTGAATTTGAGATATAAACGGGTACAGAAGATGCATGCACATATCGACTTTGGGCACCTAAAATATCGATTTTGAGCATGTTTTGGGCCTGTATTTTGAAAATACTATAGCACGGTGTAGACATGTACAGATCGCTTCTGGGACAAAAAAATATCGATTTTTTGGGTGTTTTGATCCTGAATTTGAGATATAAACGGGTACAGAAGATGCATGCACATATCGACTTTGGGACCCAAAATATCGATTTTTAGTATGTTTTGGGCGTATAATTTGAAAATATTGTAGCACTGAGTAGGCATGTATAGATCGCTTCAGGGACCCAAAAATATCGAATTTTCGGGGGTTTTGAGCCAGAATTTGGGATATAACCGGGTACAGAGGATGCATGCACATATCGACTTTTTGCACCTAAAATATCGATTTTGAGCATGTTTTGGGCCTGTATTTTGAAATTACTCTAACTCGGAGTAGGCATGTACAGATCGCTTCTGGGACACAAAAATATCGATTTTTTGGGTGTTTTGAGCCTGAATTTGAGATATAAACGGGTACAGAAGATGCATGCACATATCGATTTTTTACACTTAAAATATCGATTTTGACAGGTTTTGGGTCTGTATCGTGAAAACATTCAAGCAAGGAGTAGGCATGTACAGATCGCTTCTGGGAACCAAAAATATCGAATTTTCTGGTGTTTTGAAACTGAATTAGGGATATACACGGGTACAGAATATGCATACACATATTGACTTTGGGCACATAAAATATCGATTTTTAGCATGTTTTGGGCCTGTATTTTAAAAACACTCTAACACGGAGTATGCACGTACAGATCGCTTCTGGGACCCAAAAATATTGAATTTTCGGGTGTTTTGAGCCTGAATTTGAGATATAAACGGGTACAGAAGATGCATGCACATATCGACTTTGGGCACCTAAAATATCGATTTTTAGTATGTTTTGGGCCTGTATTTTAAAAATACTCAAACACGGTGTATACATGTACAGATCGCTTCTGGGACCCAAAAAAATCGAATTTTCGGGTGTTCTGAGCTTGAATTTGAGATATGAACGGGTACAGAAGATGCATGCACATATCGACTTTGGGCACCTAAAATATCGATTTTGAGCATGTTTTGGGCCTGTATTTTGAAAATACTCTAACACGGTGTAGACATGTACAGATCGCTTCTGGGACACAAAAATATCGAATTTTTGGGTGTTTTGAGCCTGAATTTGAGATATAAACGGGTACAGAAGATGCATGCACATATCGACTTTGGACACCTAAAATATCGATTTTTAGCATGTTTTGAGCTTATATTTTGAAAACATTCTAGCACTGAGTATGCATGTACAGATCGCTTAAAGGACCCAAAAATATGGAATTTTCGGGTGTTTTGAGCCTGAATTTGAGATATAAACGGGTACAGAAGATGAATGCACATTTCGTCTTTTTGCACCTAAAATATCGAATTTGAGCATGTTTTGGGTCTGTATCTTGAAAACATTCTAGCAAGGAGTAGGCATGTACAGATCGCTCCTGGGACCCAAAAATATCGAATTTTCGGGAGTTTTGAGCCTGAATTTGAGATATAACCGGGTACAGAGAATGCATACACATATTGACTTTGTGCACCTAAAATATCAATTTTTTAGCATGTTTTGGGCCTGTATTTTAAAAACACTCCAACACGGAGTATGCATGTACAGATCGCTTCTGGGACCCAAAAATATCGAATTTTCGGAGTTTTGAGCCTGAATTTGAGATATAAACGGGTACAGAAGATGCATGCACATATCGACTTTTTGCACTTAAAATATCGATTTTGAGCATGTTTTGGGTCTTTATCTTGAAAACATTCTAGCAAGGAGTAGGCATGTACAGATCGCTTCTGGGACCAAAAAATATCGAATTTTCTGGTGTTTTGAACCAGAATTAGGGATATACACGGGTACAGAAGATGCATACACATATTGACTTTGGGCACATAAAATATCGATTTTCAGCATGTTTTGGGCCTGTAATTTAAAAACACTCTAACACGGAGTATGCACGTACAGATCGCTTCTGGGACACAAAAATATCGATTTTTTGGGTGTTTTAAGCCTGAATTTGAGATATAAACGGGTACAGAAGATGCATGCACATATCGACTTTGGGCACCTAAAATATCGATTTTGAGCATCTTTTGGGTCTGTATTTTGAAAATACTCAAACACGGTGTAGACATGTACAGATCGCTTCTGGGACACAAAAATATCGATTTTTTGGGTGTTTTGAGCCTGAATTTGAGATATAACCGGGTACAGAGAATGCATACACATATCGACTTTGGACACCTAAAATATCGATTTTTAGCATGTTTTGAGCTTATATTTTGAAAACATTCTAGCACTGAGTATGCATGTACAGATCGCTTAAAGGACCCAAAAATATGGAATTTTCGGGTGTTTTGAGCCTGAATTTGAGATATAAACGGGTACAGAAGATGAATGCACATTTCGTCTTTTTGCACCTAAAATATCGAATTTGAGCATGTTTTGGGTCTGTATCTTGAAAACATTCTAGCAAGGAGTATGCACGTACAGATCACTTCTGGGACCCAAAAATATTGAATTTTCGGGTGTTTTGAGCCTGAATTTGAGATATAAACGGGTACAGAAGATGCATGCACATATCGACTTTGGGCACCTAAAATATCGATTTTTATTATGTTTTGGGCCTGTATTTAAAAAATACTCTATCACGGAGTAGACATGTACAGGTCGCTTTTGGGACCCAAAAATATCGAATTTTCGGGTGTTTTGAGCCTGAATTTGAGATATAAACGTGTACAGAAAATGCATGCACATATCGACTTTTTGCACTTAAAATATCGATTTTGAGCATGTTTTGGGTCTGTATCTTGAAAATACTCAAACACGGTTTAGACATGTTCAGATCGCTTCTGGGACCCAAAAATATCGAATTTTCGGGGGTTTTGAGCCAGAATTTGGGATATAACCGGGTACAGAGGATGCATGCACATATCGACTTTGGGCACCTAAAATATCGATTTTGTGCATGTTTTGGGTCTGTATCTTGAAAACATTCTAGCAAGGAGTAGGCATGTACAGATCGCTTCTGGGACCCAAAGATATCGAATTTTTGGGTGCTTTGAACCTGAATCTATAATATAGACGGGTACAGAAGATGCATAGACATATTGACTTTGGGCACCTAAAATATAGATTTTCAGCATGTTTTGGGCCTGTATTTTGAAAATACTTTAACACAGAGTAGGCATGTACAGATCGCTTCTGGGACCCAAAAATATCGAATTTTCTTGTTTTTTGAGCCTGAATTTGAGATATAAACGGATACAGAAGATGCATGCACATATCGACTTTGGGCACCTAAAATATCGATTTTGAGCATGTTTTGGGCCTGTATTTTGGAAATATTCTAGCAAGGAGTAGGCATGTACAGATCGCTCCTGGGACACAAAAATTTCGAATTTTCGGGAGTTTTGAGCCTGAATTTGAGATATAACCGGGTACAGAGAATGCATACACATATAGACTTTGTGCACCTAAAATATCAATTTTTTAGCATGTTTTGGGCCTGTATTTTAAAAACACTCCAACACGGAGTATGCATGTACAGATCGCTTCTAGGACCCAAAAATATCGAATTTTCGGAGTTTTGAGCCTGAATTTGAGATATAAACGGGTACAGAAGATGCATGCACATATCGACTTTTTGCACTTAAAATATTGATTTTGAGCATGTTTTGGGTGTCTATCTTGAAAACATTCTAGCAAGGAGTAGGCATGTACAGATCGCTTCTGGGACCCAAAAATATCGAATTTTCTGGTGTTTTGAACAAGAATTAGGGATATACACGGGTACAGAAGATGCATACACATATTGACTTTGGGCACATAAAATATCGATTTTCAGCATGTTTTGGGCCTGTAATTTAAAAACACTCTAACACGGAGTATGCACGTACAGATCGCTTCTGGGACACAAAAATATCGATTTTTTGGGTGGTTTTGAGCCTGAATTTGAGATATAAACGGGTACAGAAGATGCATGCACATATCGACTTTGGGCACCTAAAATATCGATTTTGAGCATCTTTTGGGTCTGCATTTTGAAAATACTCAAACACGGTGTAGACATGTACAGATCGCTTCTGGGACACAAAAATATCGAATTTTCGGGGGTTTTGAGCCAGAATTTGGGGTATAACCGAGTACAGAGGATGCATGCACATATCGACTTTTTGCACTTAAAATATCGATTTTCAGCATGTTTTGGGTCTGTATCTTTAAAACATTCTAGCAAGGAGTAGGCATGTACAGATCGCTTCTGGGACCCAAAAATATCGAATTTTCTGGTGTTTTGAACCTGAATTTGAGATATAAACGGGTACAGAAAATGTATGCACATATCGACTTTTTGCACTTAAAATATCGATTTTGAGCATGTTTTGGGCCTGTATTTTAAAAACACTCTAACACGGAGTATGCACGTACAGATCACTTCTGGGACCCAAAAATATTGTATTTTCGGGTTTTTTGAGCTTGAATTTGAGATATAAACGGGTACAGAAGATGCATGCACATATCGACTTTTTGCACTTAAAATATCGATTTGAGCATGTTTTGGGTCTATATCATGAAAATACTCAAACACGGTGTAGACATGTTCAGATCGCTTCTGGGACACAAAAATATCGAATTTGCGGGGGTTTTGAGCCAGAATTTGGGATATAACCGGGTACAGAGGATGCATGCACATATCGACTATGGGCACCTAAAATATCGATTTTGAGCATGTTTTGGGTCTGTATCTTGAAAACATTCTAGCAAGGAGTAGGCATGTACAGATCGCTTCTGGGACCCAAAGATATCGAATTTTTGGGTGCTTTGAACCTGAATCTATGATATAGACGGGTACAGAAGATGCATAGACATATTGACTTTGGGCACCTAAAATATAGATTTTCAGCATGTTTTGGGCCTGTATTTTGAAAATACTTTAACACGGAGTAGGCATGTACAAATCGCTTCTGGAACCCAAAAATATCGAATTTTCGGTTGTTTTGAGCCTGAATTTGAGATATAAACGGGTACAGAAGATGCATTCACATTTCGACTTTTTGCACCTAAAATATCGAATTTGAGCATGTTTTGGGTCTGTATCTTGAAAACATTCTAGCAAGGAGTAGGCATGTACACATCGCTCCTGGGACCCAAAAATATCGAATTTTCAGGAGTTTTGAGCCTGAATTTGAGATATAACCGGGTACAGAGAATGCATACACATATTGACTTTGTGCACCTAAAATATCAATTTTTTAGCATGTTTTGGGCCTGTATTTTAAAAACACTCTAACACGGAGTATGCACGTACAGATCGCTTCTGGGACACAAAAATATCGATTTTTTGGGTGTTTTGAGCCTGAATTTGAGATATACACGTGTACAGAAGATGAATACACATTTTGACTTTGGGCACATAAAATATCGATTTTCAGCATGTTTTGGGCCTGTATTTTAAAAACACTCTAACACGGAGTGTTGCACGTACAGATCGCTTCTGGGACCCAAAAATATTGAATTTTCGGGTGTTTTGAGCCTGAATTTGAGATATAAACGGGTACAGAAGATGCATGCACATATCGACTTTGGACACCTAAAATATCGATTTATAGCATGTTTTAAGCCTGGATTTTAAAAACATTCTAGCACTGAGTAGGCATGTGCAGATTGCTTAGGGGACCCAAAAATATCGAATTTTCGGAGTTTTGAGCCTGAATTTGAGATATAAACGGGTACAGAAGATGCATGCACATATCGACTTTTTGCACCTAAAATATCGATTTTGAGCATGTTTTGGGTCTGTATCTTGAAAAAATTCTAGTAAGGAGTAGGCATGTACAGATCGCTTCTGGGACCCAAAAATATCGAATTTTCGGGTGTTTTGAGCCTGAATTTGGGATATAGACGGATACAGAAGATGCATGCACATATCGACTTTGGGCACATAAAATATCGATTTTGAGCATGTTTTGGGCCCGTATTTTGACAATACTCTAACACAGAGTAGGCATGTACAAATCGCTTCTGGAACCCAAAAATATCGAATTTTCGGTTGTTTTGAGCCTGAATTTGAGATATAAACGGGTACAGAAGATGCATTCACATTTCGACTTTTTGCACCTAAAATTTCGATTTTGAGCATGTTTTGGGTCTGTATCTTGAAAACATTCTAGCAAGAAGTAGGCATGTACAGATTGCTTCTGGGACCCAAAATTATCGAATTTTCGAGTGTTTTGAACCTGAATTTGGGATATAAACGGGTACAGAAGATGCATACCCATATTGACTTTGGGCAGCTAAAATATCGATTTTCAGCATGTTTTAGGCCTGTATTTTGAAAATACTCTAACACGGAGTATGCATGTACACATTGCTTTTGGTACCCAAAAATATCTAATATTCGGGTGTTTTGAGTTTGAATTTGAGATATAAACGGGTACAGAAGATGAATGCACATATCGACTTTGGGCACCTAAAATATCGATTTTGAACATGTTTTGGGCCTGTATTTTGAAAATATTCTAGCACTGAGTAGGCATGTACAGATCGCTTCTGAGACCCAAAAATATAGAATTTTCGGGGGTTTTGAGCCAGAATTTGGGATATAACCGGGTACAGAGGATGCATGCACATATCGACTTTGGGCACCTAAAATATCGATTTTGAGCATGTTTTGGGCCTGTATTTTAAAAATACTCTAACACGGAGTAGGGATGTACAGGTCGCTTCTGGGACACAAAAATATCGATTTTTTGGGTGTTTTGAGCCTGAATTTGAGATATAAACTGGTACAGAAGATGCATGCACATATCGACTTTGGCACCCAAAATATCGATTTTTAGTATGTTTTAAGCGTATAATTTGAAAACATTCTAGCACTGAGTAGGCATGTACAGATCGCTTCTGGGACCCAAAAATATCGAATTTTCGGAGTTTTGAGCCTGAATTTGAGATATGAACGGGTACAGAAGATGCATGCACATATCAACTTTTTGCACTTAAAATATCGATTTTGAGCATGTTTTGGGCCTGTATTTTAAAAACACTCTAACACGGAGTATGCACGTACAGATCGAATCTGGGACCCAAAAATTTTGAATTTTCTTGTGTTTTGAGCCTGAATTTGAGATATAAACGGGTACAGAAGATGCATGCACATATCGACTTTGGGCACCTAAAATATCGATTTTTAGTATGTTTTGGGCCTGTATTTTAAAAATACTCTAACACGGTGTAGACATGTACAGATCGCTTCTGGGACCCAAAAAATCGAATTTTCGGGAGTTCTGAGCTTGAATTTGAGATATGAACGGGTACAGAAGATGCATGCACATATCGACTTTGGGCACCTAAAATATCGATTTTGAGCATGTTTTGGGCCTGTATTTTGAAAATACTCTAACACGGTGTAGACATGTACAGATCGCTTCTGGGACACAAAAATATCGAATTTTTTGGTTTTTTGAGCCTGAATTTGAGATAAAAACGGGTACAGAAGATGCATGCACTTATCGACTTTGGACACCTAAAATATCGATTTTTAGCATGTTTTGAGCTTATATTTTGAAAACATTCTAGCACTGAGTATGCATGTAGAGATCGCTTAAGGGACCCAAAAATATGGAATTTTCGGGTGTTTTGAGCCTGAATTTGAGATATAAACGGGTACAGAAGATGAATGCACATTTCGACTTTTTGCACCTAAAATATCGAATTTGAGCATGTTTTGGGTCTGTATCTTGAAAACATTCTAGCAAGAAGTAAGCATGTACAGATTGCTTCTGGGACCCAAAAATATCGAATTTTCGAGTGTTTTGAACCTGAATTTGGGATATAGACGGGTACAGAAGATGCATACACATATTGACTTTGGGCAGCAAAAATATCGATTTTGAGCATGTATTAGGCCTGTATTTTAAAAATACTCTAACACGGAGTATGCATGTACACATTGCTTTTGGGACCCAAAAATATCGAATATTCGGGTGTTTTGAGTTTGAATTTGAGATATAAACGGGTACAGAAGATGCATGCACATATCGACTTTGGACACCTAAAATATCGATTTATAGCATGTTTTAAGCCTGTATTTTAAAAACATTCTAGCACTGAGTAGGCATGTGCAGATTGCTTAAGGGACCCAAAAATATCGAATTTTCGGAGTTTTGAGCCTGAATTTGAGATATAAACGGGTACAGAAGATGCATGCACATATCGACTTTTTACACTTAAAATATCGATTTTGACAGGTTTTGGGTCTGTATCTTGAAAACATTCAAGCAAGGAGTAGGCATGTACAGATCGCTTCTGGGAACCAAAAATATCGAATTTTCTGGTGTTTTGAAACTGAATTAGGGATATACACGAGTACAGAATATGCATACACATATTGACTTTGGGCACATAAAATATCGATTTTTAGCATGTTTTGGGCCTGTATTTTAAAAACACTCTAACACGGAGTATGCACGTACAGATCGCTTCTGGGACCCAAAAATATCGAATTTTCTTGTGTTTTGAGCCTGAATTTGAGATATAAACGGGTACAGAAGATGCATGCACATATCGACTTTGGGCACCTAAAATATCGATTTTTAGTATGTTTTGGGCCTGTATTTTAAAAATACTCAAACACGGTGTATACATGTACAGATCGCTTCTGGGACCCAAAAAAATCGAATTTTCGGGTGTTCTGAGCTTGAATTTGAGATATGAACGGGTACAGAAGATGCATGCACATATTGACTTTGTGCACCTAAAATATCAATTTTTTAGCATGTTTTGGGCCTGTATTTTAAAATAAACTCCAACACGGAGTATGCATGTGCAGATCGCTTCTGGGACCCAAAAATATCGAATTTTCGGAGTTTTGAGCCTGAATTTGAGATATAAACGGGTACAGAAGATGCATGCACATATCGACTTTTTGCACTTAAAATATCGATTTTGAGCATGTTTTGGGTCTTTATATTGAAAACATTCTAGCAAGGAGTAGGCATGTACAGATCGCTTCTGGGACCAAAAAATATCGAATTTTCTGGTTTTTTGAACCAGAATTAGGGATATACACGGGTACAGAAGATGCATACACATATTGACTTTGGGCACATAAAATATCGATTTTCAGCATGTTTTGGGCCTGTAATTTAAAAACACTCTAACACGGAGTATGCACGTACAGATCGCTTCTGGGACACAAAAATATCGATTTTTTGGGTGTTTTGAGCCTGAATTTGAGATATAAACGGGTACAGAAGATGCATGCACATATCGACTTTGGGCACCTAAAATATCGATTTTGAGCATCTTTTGGGTCTGTATTTTGAAAATACTCAAACACGGTGTAGACATGTACAGATCGCTTCTGGGACACAAAAATATCGATTTTTTGGGTGTTTTGAGCCTGAATTTGAGATATAAACGGGTACAGAAGATGCATGCACATATCGACTTTGGCACCAAAAATATCGATTTTTAGTATGTTTTGGGCGTATAATTTGAAAATATTCTAGCACTGAGTAGGCATGTAAAGATCGCTTCTGGGACCCAAAAATATCGAATTTTCGGGGGTTTTGAGCCAGAATTTGGGATATAACCGGGTACAGAGGATGCATGCACATATCGACTTTTTGCACTTAAAATATCGATTTTCAGCATGTTTTGGGTCTGTATCTTGAAAACATTCTAGCAAAGAGTAGGCATGTACAGATCGCTTCTGGGACCCAAAAATATCGAATTTTCTGGTGTTTTGAACCTGAATTTGAGATATAAACGGGTACTGAAAATGTATGCACATATCGACTTTTTGCACTTAAAATATCGATTTTGAGCATGTTTTGGGCCTGTATTTTAAAAACACTTTAACACGGAGTATGCACGTACAGATCACTTCTGGGACCCAAAAATATTGAATTTTCGGGTGTTTTGAGCCTGAATTTGAGATATAAACGGGTACAGAAGATGCATGCACATATCGACTTTGGGCACCTAAAATATCGATTTTTATTATGTTTTGGGCCTGTATTTAAAAAATACTCTATCACGGAGTAGACATGTACAGGTCGCTTTTGGGACCCAAAAATATCGAATTTTTGGGTGTTTTGAGCCTGAATTTGAGATATAAACGTGTACAGAAAATGCATGCACATATCGACTTTTTGAACTTAAAATATCGATTTTGAGCATGTTTTGGGTCTGTATCTTGAAAATACTCAAACACGGTGTAGACATGTTCAGATCGCTTCTGGGACCCAAAAATATCGAATTTTCGGGGGTTTTGAGCCAGAATTTGGGATATAACCGGGTACAGAGGATGCATGCACATATCGACTTTGGGCACCTAAAATATCGATTTTGTGCATGTTTTGGGTCTGTATCTTAAAAACATTCTAGCAAGGAGTAGGCATGTACAGATCGCTTCTGGGACCCAAAGATATCGAATTTTTGGGTGCTTTGAACCTGAATCTATAATATAGACGGGTACAGAAGATGCATAGACATATTGACTTTGGGCACCTAAAATATAGATTTTCAGCATGTTTTGGGCCTGTATTTTGAAAATACTTTAACACGGAGTAGGCATGTACAGATCGCTTCTGGGACCCAAAAATATCGAATTTTCTTGTTTTTTGAGCCTGAATTTGAGATATAAACGGATACAGAAGATGCATGCACATATCGACTTTGGGCACCTAAAATATCGATTTTGAGCATGTTTTGGGCCTGTATTTTGAAAATATTCTAACACGGAGTAGGCATGTACAGATCGCTTCTGGGACCCAAAAATATCGAATTTTCGGGTGTTTTGAGCCTGAATTTGAGATATAAACGGGTACAGAAGATGCATGCACATATCGACTTTGGACACCTAAAATATCGATTTATAGCATGTTTTAAGCCTCTATTTTAAAAACATTCTAGCACTGGGTAGGCATGTGCAGATTGCTTAAGGGACCTAAAAATATCGAATTTTCTTAGTTTTGAGCCGGAATTTGAGATATAAACGGGTACAGAAGATGCATACACATATCGACTTTTTGCACCTAAAATATCGATTTTGATCATGTTTTGGGTCTGTATCTTGAAAAAATTCTAGCAAGGAGTAGGCATGTACAGATCGCTCCTGGGACACAAAAATTTCGAATTTTCGGGAGTTTTGAGCCTGAATTTGAGATATAACCGGGTACAGAGAATGCATACACATATAGACTTTGTGCACCTAAAATATCAATTTTTTAGCATGTTTTGGGCCTGTATTTTAAAAACACTCCAACACGGAGTATGCATGTACAGATCGCTTCTAGGACCCAAAAATATCGAATTTTCGGAGTTTTGAGCCTGAATTTGAGATATAAACGGGTACAGAAGATGCATGCACATATCGACTTTTTGCACTTAAAATATCGATTTTGAGCATGTTTTGGGTCTCTATCTTGAAAACATTCTAGCAAGGAGTAGGCATGTACAGATCGCTTCTGGGACCCAAAAATATCGAATTTTCTGGCGTTTTGAACAAGAATTAGGGATATACACGGGTACAGAAGATGCATACACATTTTGACTTTGGGCACATAAAATATCGATTTTCAGCATGTTTTGGGCCTGTAATTTAAAAACACTCTAACACGGAGTATGCACGTACAGATCGCTTCTGGGACACAAAAATATCGATTTTTTGGGTGGTTTTGAGCCTGAATTTGAGATATAAACGGGTACAGAAGATGCATGCACATATCGACTTTGGGCACCTAAAATATCGATTTTTATTATGTTTTGGGCCTGTATTTTAAAAATACTCTATCACGGAGTAGACATGTACAGGTCGCTTTTGGGACCCAAAAATATCGATTTTTCGGGTGTTTTGAGCCTGAATTTGAGATATAAACGTGTACAGAAAATGCATGCACATATCGACTTTTTGCACTTAAAATATCGATTTTGAGCATGTTTTGGGTCTATATCATGAAAATACTCAAACACGGTGTAGACATGTTCAGATCGCTTATGGGACACAAAAATATCGAATTTGCGGGGGTTTTGAGCCAGAATTTGGGATATAACCGGGTACAGAGGATGCATGCACATATCGACTATGGGCACCTAAAATATCGATTTTGAGCATGTTTTGGGTCTGTATCTTGAAAACATTCTAGCAAGGAGTAGGCATGTACAGATCGCTTCTGGGACACAAAGATATCGAATTTTTGGGTGCTTTGAACCTGAATCTATGATATAGACGGGTACAGAAGATGCATAGACATATTGACTTTGGGCACCTAAAATATAGATTTTCAGCATGTTTTGGGCCTGTATTTTGAAAATACTTTAACACGGAGTAGGCATGTACAGATCGCTTCTGGGACCCAAAAATATCGAATTTTCGGGTGTTTTGAGCCTGAATTTGAGATATAAACGGGTACAGAAGATGCATGCACATATTGACTTTGGACACCTAAAATATCGATTTATAGCATGTTTTAAGCCTCTATTTTAAAAACATTCTAGCACTGAGTAGGCATGTGCAGATTGCTTAAGGGACCCAAAAAAATCGAATTTTCGGAGTTTTGAGCCTGAATTTGAGATATAAACGGGTACAGAAGATCCATGCACATATCGACTTTGGACACCTAAAATATTGGTTTTTAGCATGTTTTGAGCCTACATTTTGAAAACATTCTAGCACTGAGTATGCATCTACAGATCGCTTAACGGACCCAAAAATATGGAATTTTCAGGTGTTTTGAGCTTAAATTTGATATATAAACGGGTACAGAAGATGCATGCACATATCGACTTTTTGCACCTAAAATAACGATTTTGATCATGTTTTGGGTCTGTATCTTGAAAAAATTCTAGCAAGGAGTAGGCATGTACAGATCGCTCCTGGGACCCAAAAATATCGAATTTTCGGGAGTTTTGAGCCTGAATTTGAGATATAACCGGGTACAGAGAATGCATACACATATAGACTTTGTGCACCTAAAATATCAATTTTTTAGCATGTTTTGGGCCTGTGTTTTAAAAACACTCCAACACGGAGTATGCATGTACAGATCGCTTCTGGGACCCAAAAATATCGAATTTTCGGAGTTTTGAGCCTGAATTTGAGATATAAAAGGGTACAGAAGATGCATGCACATATCGACTTTTTGCACTTAAAATATCGATTTTGAGCATGTTTTGGGTCTGTATCTTGAAAACATTCTAGCAAGGAGTAGGCATGTACAGATCGCTTCTGGGACCCAAAAATATCGAATTTTCTGGTGTTTTGAACCAGAATTAGGGATATACACGGGTACAGAAGATGCATACACATATTGACTTTGGGCACATGAAATATCGATTTTTAGCATGTTTTGGGCCTGTAATTTAAAAACACTCTAACACGGAGTATGCACGTACAGATCGCTTCTGGGACACAAAAAAATCGATTTTTTGGGTGGTTTTGAGCCTGAATTTGAGATATAAACGGGTACAGAAGATGCATGCACATATCGACTTTGGGCACCTAAAATATCGATTTTGAGCATCTTTTGGGTCTGTATTTTGAAAATACTCAAACACGGTGTAGACATGTACAGATCGCTTCTGGGACACAAAAATATCGAATTTTCGGGGGTTTTGAGCCAGAATTTGGGATATAACCGGGTACAGAGGATGCATGCACATATCGACTTTTTGCACTTAAAATATCGATTTTCAGCATGTTTTGGGTCTGTATCTTGAAAACATTCTAGCAAGGAGTAGGCATGTACAGATCGCTTCTGGGACCCAAAAATATCAAATTTTCTGGTGTTTTGAACCTGAATTTGAGATATAAACGGGTACAGAAAATGTATGCACATATCGACTTTTTGCACTTAAAATATCGATTTTGAGCATGTTTTTGGCCTGTATTTTAAAAACACTCTAACACGGAGTATGCATGTACAGATCACTTCTGGGACCCAAAAATATTGAATTTTCAGGTGTTTTGAGCCTAAATTTGAGATATAAACGGGTACAGAAGATGCATGCACATATCGACTTTGGGCACCTAAAATATCGATTTTTATTATGTTTTGGGCCTGTATTTTAAAAATACTCTATCACGGAGTAGACATGTACAGGTTGCTTTTGGGACCCAAAAATATCGAATTTTCGGGTGTTTTGAGCCTGAATTTGAGATATAAACGTGTACAGAAAATGCATGCACATATCGACTGTTTGCACTTAAAATATCGATTTTGGCAATGTTTGGGGTCTGTATCTTAAAAATACTCAAACACGGTGTAGGCATGTACAGATCGCTTCTGGGACCCAAAGATATCGAATTTTTGGGTGCTTTGAACCTGAATCTATGATATAGACGGGTACAGAAGATGCTTAGACATATTGACTTTGGGCACCTAAAATATAGATTTTCAGCATGTTTTGGGACTGTATTTTGAAAATACTTTAACACGGAGTAGGCATGTACAGATCGCTTCTGGGACCCAAAAATATCGAATTTTCGGGTGTTTTGAGCCTGAATTTGAGATATAAACGGGTACAGAAGATGCATGTACATATCGACTTTGGACACCTAAAATATCGATTTTGAGCATGTTTTAAGCCTCTATTTTAAAAACATTCTAGCACTGAGTAGGCATGTGCAGATTGCTTAAGGGACCCAAAAATATCGAATTTTCGGAGTTTTGAGCCTGAATTTGAGATATAAACGGGTACAGAAGATCCATGCACATATCGACTTTGGACACCTAAAATATCGGTTTTTAGTATGTTTTGAGCCTACATTTTGAAAACATTCTAGCACTGATTATGCATCTACAGATCGCTTAACGGACCCAAAAATATGGAATTTTCGGGTGTTTTGAGCTTGAATTTGATATATAAACGGGTACAGAAGATGCATACACATATCGACTTTTTGCACCTAAAATATCGATTTTGATCATGTTTTGGGTCTGTATCTTGAAAAAATTCTAGCAAGGAGTAGGCATGTACAGATCGCTCCTGGGACCCAAAAATATCGAATTTTCGGGAGTTTTGAGCCTGAATTTGAGATATAACCGGGTACAGAGAATGCATACACATATTGACTTTGTGCACCTAAAATATCAATTTTTTAGCATGTTTTGGGCCTGTATTTTAAAAACACTCCAACACGGAGTATGCATGTACAGATCGCTACTGGGACCCCAAAATATCGAATTTTCGGAGTTTTGAGCCTGAATTTGAGATATAAACGGGTACAGAAGATGCATGCACATATCGACTTTTTGCACTTAAAATATCGATTTTGAGCATGTTTTGGGTCTGTATCTTGAAAACATTCTAGCAAGGAGTAGGCATGTACAGATCGCTTCTGGGACACAAAAATATCGATTTTTTGGGTGTTTTGAGCCTGAATTTGAGATATAAACGGGTACAGAAGATGCATGCACATATCGACTTTGGCACCCAAAATATCGATTTTTAGTTTCTTTTGGGCGTATAATTTGAAAATATTCTAGCACTGAGTAGGCATGTAAAGATCGCTTCTGGGACCCAAAAATATCGAATTTTCGGGGGTTTTGAGCCAGAATTTGGAATATAACCGGGTACAGAGGATGCATGCACATATTGACTTTTTGCACCTAAAATATCGATTTTGAGCATGTTTTGGGTCTGTATCTTGAAAACATTCTAGCAAGGAGTAGGCCTGTATAGATCGCTTTTGGAACCCAAAAATACCGAATTTTCTGGTGTTTTGAACCTGTATTTGGGATATACACGGGTACAGAAGATGCATACACATATTGACCTTTGGCACCTAAAATATAGATTTTCAGCATGTTTTGTTCCTGTATTTTGAAAATACTTTAACACGTAGAAGGCATGTACAGATCGCTTCTGGGACCCAAAAATATCGAATTTTCGGGTGTTTTGAGCCTGAATTTGAGATATAAACGGTTACAGAAGATGCATGCACATATCGACTTTTTGCACCTAAAATATCGATTTTGAGCATGTTTTGGGACTGTATCTTGAAAACATTCTAGCAAGAAGTAGCCATGTACAGATTGCTTCTGGGACCCAAAAATATCGAATTTTCGAATGTTTTGAACCTGAATTTGGGATATAGACGGGTACAGAAGATGCATACACATATTGACTTTCGGCACCCAAAATATCGATTTTTAGCATGTTCTGAGCCTATATTTTGAAAACATTCTAGCACTGAGTAGGCATGTACAGATCGCTTCTGGGATCCAAAAATATAGAATTTTCGGGAGTTTTGAGCCTGAATTTGAGATATAACCGGGTACAGAGAATGCATACACATATTGAATTTGTGCACCTAAAATATCAATTTTTTAGCATGTTTTGGGCCTGTACTTTAAAAACACTCTAACACGGAGTATGCATGTACAGATCGCTTCTGGGACCCAAAAATATCGAATTTTCGGAGTTTTGAGCCTGAATTTGAGATATAAACGGGTACAGAAGATGCATGCACATATCGTCTTTTTGCACTTAATTAAAATATCGATTTTGAGCATGTTTTGGGTCTGTATCTTAAAAACATTCTAGCAAGGAGTAGACTTGTACAGATCGCTTCTGGGACCAAAAAATATTGAATTTTCTGATGTTTTGAACCAGAATTCGGGATACACACTGGTACAGAAGATGTATACACATATTGACTTTGGGCACATAAAATATCGATTTTCAGCATGTTTTGGGCCTGTATTTTAAAAACACTCTAACACGGAGTATGCACGTACAGATCGCTTCTGGGACCGAAAAACATTGAATTTTCGGGTGTTTTAAGCATGAATTTGAGATATAAACGGGTACAGAAGATGCATGCACATATCGAGTTTGGGCACCTAAAATATCGATTTTGAGCATGTTTTGGGCCTGTATTTTGAAAATTCTCAAACACGGTGTAGACATGTACAGATCGCTTCTGGGACACAAAAATATCGATTTTTTGGGTGTTTTGAGCCTGAATTTGAGATATAAACGGGTACAGAAGATGCATGCACATATCGACTTTGGCACCCAAAATATCGATTTTTAGTTTCTTTTGGGCGTATAATTTGAAAATATTCTAGCACTGAGTAGGCATGTAAAGATCGCTTCTGGGCCCCAAAAATATCGAATTTTCGGGGGTTTTGAGCCTGAACTTGGGATATAACCGGGTACAGAGGATGCATGCACAAATCGACTTTTTGCACCTAAAATATCGATTTTGATCATGTTTTGGGTCTGTATCTTGAAAACATTCTAGCAAGGAGTAGGCATGTACAGATCGCTTCTGGGACCCCAAAAATACCGAATTTTCTGGTGTTTTGAACCTGAATTTGGGATATACACGGGTAAGAAGATGCATACACATATTGACTTTGGGCACCTAAAATATAGATTTTCAGCATGTTTTGTTCCTGTATTTTGAAAATACTTTAACACGGAGAATGCATGTACAGATCGCTTCTGGGACCCAAAAATATCGAATTTTCGGATGTTTGAGCCTGAATTTGTGATATAAACGGGTACAGAAGATGCATGCACATATCGACTTTTTGCACCTAAAATATCGATTTTGAGCATGTTTTGGGTCTGTATCTTGAAAACATTCTAGCAAGGAGTAGGCATGTACAGATCGCTTCTGGGACCCCAAAAATACCGAATTTTCTGGTGTTTTGAACCTGAATTTGGGATATACACGGGTAAGAAGATGCATACACATATTGACTTTGGGCACCTAAAATATAGATTTTCAGCATGTTTTGTTCCTGTATTTTGAAAATACTTTAACACGGAGAATGCATGTACAGATCGCTTCTGGGACCCAAAAATATCGAATTTTCGGATGTTTGAGCCTGAATTTGTGATATAAACGGGTACAGAAGATGCATGCACATATCGACTTTTTGCACCTAAAAATATCGATTTTGAGCATGTTTTGGGACTGTATCTTGAAAACATTATAGCAAGAAGTAGGCATGTACAGATTGCTTCTGGGACCCAAAAATATCGAATTTTCGAATGTTTTGAACCTGAATTTGGGATATAGACGGGTACAGAAGATGCATACACATATTGACTTTGGGCAGCTAAAATATCGATTTTCAGCATGTTTTAGGCTTGTATTTTGAAAATACTCTGACACGGAGTATGCATGTACAGATGGCTTTTGGGACCCACAAATATCGAATATTCGGGTGTTTTGAGTCTGAATTTGAGATATAAACGGGTACAGAAGATGCATGCACATATCGACTTTAGGCACCCAATATATCGATTTTGAGCATATTTTGGGCCTGTATTTTTAAAATACTCTAACACGGAGTAGACACATACAGATCGGTTCTGGGACACAAAAATATCGAATTTTTGGGTGTTTTGAGCCTGAATTTGAGATATAAACGGGTACAGAAGTCGCATGCACATATCGACTTTGGGCACCCAAAATATCGATTTTTAGCATGTTCTGAGACTATATTTTGAAAACATTCTAGCACTGAGTAGGCATGTACAGATCACTTCAGGGACCCAAAAATATTGGATTTTCGGGAGTTTTGAGCCTGAATTTGAGATATAACCGGGTACAGAGAATGCATACACATATTGACTTTGTGCACCTAAAATATTAATTTTTTAGCATATTTTGGGCCTGTACTTTAAAAACACTCTAACACGGAGTATGCATGTACAGATCGCTTCTGGGACCCAAAAATATCGAATTTTCGGAGTTTTGAGCCTGAATTTGAGATATAAACGGGTACAGAAGATGCATGCACATATCGACTTTTTGCACTTAATTAAAATATCGATTTTGAGCATGTTTTGGGTCTGTATCTTGAAAACATTCTAACAAGGAGTAGGCATGTACAGATCGCTTCTGGGACCCAAAAATATCGAATTTTCTGATGTTTTGAACCAGAATTAGGGATATACACATGTACAGAAGATGCATACACATATTGACTTTGGGCACCTAA
The DNA here is from genome assembly GCA_033782935.1 of Petrolisthes cinctipes. NCBI lineage: Eukaryota > Metazoa > Arthropoda > Malacostraca > Decapoda > Porcellanidae > Petrolisthes > Petrolisthes cinctipes. The sequence continues at coordinate 974,991 of JAWQEG010000509.1, read as the reverse complement.
AATATAGATTTTCAGCATGTTTTGTTCCTGTATTTTGAAAATACTTTAACACGGAGAAGGCATGTACAGATCGCTTCTGGGACCCAAAAATATCGAATTTTCGAATGTTTTGAACCTGAATTTGGGATAAAGACGGGTACAGAAGATGCATACACATATTGACTTTGGGCACATAAAATAACGATTTTCTGCATGTTTTGGGCCTGTATTTTAAAAATACTCTAACACGGAGTATGCACGTACAGATCGCTTCTGGGACCCAAAAACATTGAATTTTCGGGTGTTTTGAGCATGAATTTGAGATATAAACGGGTACAGAAGATGCATGCACATAACGACTTTGGGACCCAAAATATCGATTTTTAGTATGTTTTGGGCGTATAATTTGAAAATATTCTAGCACTGAGTAGGCATGTACAGATCGCTTCTGGGACCCAAAAATATCGAATTTTCGGGGGTTTTGAGCCAGAATTTGGGATATAACCGGGTACAGAGGATGCATGCACATATCGACTTTTTGCACCTAAAATATCGATTTTGAGCATGTTTTGGGTCTGTATCTTGAAAACATTCTGGCAAGGAGTAAGCATGTACAGATCGCTTCTGGGACCCAAAAATACCGAATTTTCTGGTGTTTTGAACCTGAATTTGATATTTAGACGGGTACAGAAGATGCATACACATATTGACTTTGGGCACCTAAAATATAGATTTTCAGCATGTTTTAAGCCTGTATTTTGAAAATACTTTAACACGGAGAAGGCATGTACAGATCGCTTCTGGGACCCCAAAAAATCGAATTTTCGGGTGTTTTGAGCCTGAATTTCAGATATAAACGGATACAGAAGATGCATGCACATATTGACTTTGTGCACCTAAAATATCGATTTTGAGCATGTTTTGGGCCTGTATCTTGAAAAAATTCTAGCAAGGAATAGGCATGTACAGATCGCTCCTGGGACCCAAAAATATCGAATTTTCGGATGTTTTGAACCTGAATTTGGGATATAGACGGATACAGAAGATGCTTGCACATATCGACTTTGGGCACCTAAAATATCGATTTTGAGCATGTTTTGGGCCTGTATTTTGAAAATACTCAAACACGGAGAAGGCATGTACAGATCGTTCATGGGACCCAAAAATATCGAATTTTCGGATGTTTTGAACCTGAATTTGGGATATAGATGGATACAGAAGATGCATGCACATATCGACTTTTTGCACCTAAAATATCGATTTAGAGAATGTTTTGGGTCAGTATCTTGAAAACATTCTAGCAAGGAGTAGGCATGTACAGATCGCTTCTGGGACCCAAAAATACCGAATTTTCTGGTGTTTTGAACCTGAATTTGCGATATACACGGGTACAGAAGATGCATACACATATTGAATTTGGACACCTAAAATATAGATTTTCAGCATGTTTTTAGCCTGTATTTTGAAAATACTTTTACACGGAGAAGACATGTACAGATCGCTTCTGGGACCCAAAAATATCGAATTTTCGGGTGTTTTGAGCCTGAATTTGAGATATAAACGGATACAGAAGATGCATGCACATATTGACTTTGGGCACCTAAAATATAGATTTTGAGCATGTTTTCGGCCTGTATTTTGAAAATTCTAGCAAGGAGTAGGCATGTACAGATCACTTCTGGGACACAAAAATATGGAATTTTTGGGTGTTTTGAGCCTGAATTTGATATATAAACGGGTACAGAAGATGCATGCACATATCGACTTTGGGCACCTAAAATATCGATTTTGAGCATGTTTTGGACCTGTATTTTGAAAACACTCTAACACGGAGTAAGCATGTACAGATTGCTTCTGGGACCCAAAAATTTCGAATTTTCGGGTGTTTTGAGCCTGAATTTGAGATATAAACGGGTACAGAAGATGCATGCACATATCGACTTTTTGCACCTAAAATATCGATTTTCAGCATGTTTTGGGTCTGTATCTTGAAAATATTCTAGCAAGAAGTAGGCATGTACAAATTGCTTCTGGGACCCAAAAATATCGAATTTTCGAATGTTTTGAACCAGAATTAGGGATATAGACGGGTACAGAAGATGCATACACATATTGACTTTAGGCAGCTAAAATATCGATTTTCAGCATGTTTTAGGCTTGTATTTTGAAAATACTCTAACACGGAGTATGCATGTACAGATCGCTTCTGGGACACAAAAATATCGAATTTTTGGGTGTTTTGAGCCTGAATTTGAGATATAAACGGGTACAGAAGATGCATGCACATATCGACTTTGGGCACCCAAAATATCGATTTTGAGCATGTTCTGAGCCTATATATTGAAAACATTCTAGCAAGGAATAGGCATGTACAGATCGCTCCTGGGACCCAAAAATATAGAATTTTCGGATGTTTTGAACCTGAATTTGGGATATAGACGTATACAGAAGATGCTTGCACATATCGACTTTGGGCACCTAAAATATCGATTTTGAGCATGTTTTGGGTCTGTTTTTTGAAAACATTCTGGCAAGGAGTAAGCATGTACAGATCGCTTCTGGGACCCAAAAATACCGATTTTTCTGGTGTTTTGAACCTGAATTTGAGATTTAGACAGGTACAGAAGATGCATACACATATTGACTTTGGGCACCTAAAATATAGATTTTCAGCTTGTTTTGTTCCTGTATTTTGAAAATACTTTAACACGGAGAAGGCATGTACAGATCGCTTCTGGGACCCAAAAAAATCGAATTTTCGGGTGTTTTGAGCCTGAATTTGAGATATAAACGGATACAGAAGATGCATGCACATATTGACTTTGGGCATCTAAAATATCGATTTTGAGCATGTTTTGGGCCTGTATCTTGAAAAAATTCTAGCAAGGAATAGGCATGTACAGATCGCTCCTGGTACCCAAAAATATCGAATTTACGGATGTTTTGAACCTGAATTTGGGATATAGATGGATACAGAAGATGCATGCACATATCGACTTTTTGCACCTAAAATATCGATTTTGAGAATGTTTTGGGTCTGTATCTTGAAAACATTCTAGCAAGAAGTAGGCATGTACAGATTGCATCTGGGACCCAAAAATATCGAATTTTCAAATGTTTTGAACCTGAATTTGGGATATAGACGGGTACAGAAGATGCATACACATATTGACTTTGGGCAACTAAAATATCGATTTTGAGCATGTTTTGGGTCTGTATCTTGAAAACATTCTAGCAAGGAGTAGGCATGTACAGATCGCTCCTGGGACACAAAAATATCGAATTTTCGGGTGTTTTAAACCTGAATTTGGGATATAGACGGATACAGAAGATGTATGCACATATCGACTTTGGGCAACTAAAATATCGATTTTGAGCATGTTTTGGACCTGTATTTTGAAAACACTCTAACACGGAGTAAGCATGTACAGATCGCTTCTGGGACCCAAAAATTTCGAATTTTCGGGTGTTTTGAGCCTGAATTTGAGATATAAACGGGTACAGAAGATGCATGCACATATTGACTTTTTGCACCTAAAATATCGATTTTCAGCATGTTTTGGGTCTGTATCTTGAAAATATTCTAGCAAGAAGTAGGCATGTACAGATTGCTTCTGGGACCCAAAAATATCGAATTTTCGAATGTTTTGAACCAGAATTAGGGATATAGACGGGTACAGAAGATGCATACACATATTGACTTTAGGCAGCTAAAATATCGATTTTCAGCATGTTTTAGGCTTGTATTTTGAAAATACTCTAACACGGAGTATGCATGTACAGATGGCTTTTGGGACCCAAAATTATCGATTATTCGGGTGTTTTGAGTCTGAATTTATGATATAAACGGGTACAGAAGATGCATTCACTTATCGACTTTGGGCACCCAATATATCGATTTTGAGCTTGTTTTGGGCTTGTATTTTTAAAATACTCTAACACGGAGTAGACACGTACAGATCGCTTCTGGGACCCAAAAATATCGAATTTTTGGGTGTTTTGAGCCTGAATTTGAGATATAAACGGGTACAGAAGATGCATGCACATATCGACTTTGGGCACCCAAAATATCGATTTTGAGCATGTTCTGAGCCTATATATTGAAAACATTCTAGCACTGAGTAGGCATGTACAGATCGCTTCTGGGAAACCAAAAATATTGAATTTTCGGGAGTTTTGAGCCTGAATTTGAGATATAACCGTGTACAGAGAATGCATACACATATTGACTTTGTGCACCTAAAATATCAATTTTCAGCATGTTTTGGGCCTGTATTTTAAAAACACTCAAACACGGAGTATGTATGTACAGATCGCTTAGGGGACCCAAAAATATCGAATTTTCGAGTGTTTTGAACCTGAATTTGGGATATAGACTGGTACAGTAGATGCATACACATATTGACTTTGGGCAGCTAAAATATCGATTTACAGCATGTTTTAGGCCTGTAATTTGAACATACTCTAACACGGAGTATGCATGTACAGATGGCTTTTGGGACCCAAAAATATCGAATATTCGGGTGTTTTAAGTCTGAATTTGGGATATAAATGGGTACAGAAGATGCATGCACATATCGTCTTTGGGCACCTAAAATATCAATTTTGAGCATGTTTTGGGCCTGTATTTTGAAAACATTCTAGCACTGAGTATGCATGTACAGATCGCTTAAGGGACCCAAAAATATGGAATTTTCGGGTGTTTTGAGCTTGAATTCGAGATATAAACGGGTACAGAAGATGCATGCACATATCGACTTTTTTCACCTAAAATATCGATTTTGATCATGTTTTGGGTCTGTAACTTGAAAAAATTCTTGCAAGGAGTAGGCATGTACAGATCGCTTCTCGGACCCAAAAACATTGAATTTTCGGGTGTTTTGAGCCTGAATTTGAGATATAAACGGGTACAAAAGATGAATGCACATATCGACTTTGGGCACCTAAAATATCGATTTTGAGCATCTTTTGGGTCTGTATTTTGAAAATACTCAAACACGGTGTAGACATGTACATATCGCTTCTGGGACACAAAAATATCGATTTTTTGGGTGTTTTGAGCCTGAATTTGAGATATAAACGGGTACAGAAGATGCATGCACATATCGACTTTGGCACCCAAAATATCGATATTTAGTTTGTTTTGGGCGTATAATTTGAAAATATTCTAGCACTGAGTAGGCATGTACAGATCGCTTCTGGGACCCAAAAATATCGAATTTTCAGTGGTTTTGAGCCAGAATTTGGGATATAACCGGGTACAGAAGATGCATGCACATATCGACTTTTTGCACCTAAAATATCGATTTTGAGCATGTTTTGGGTCTGTATCCTGAAAACATTCTAGCAAGGAGTAGGCATGTACAGATCGCTTCTGGGACCCAAAAATATCGAATTTTAGGGTGTTTTGAGCCTGAATTTGAGATATAAACGGGTACAGAAGATGCATGCACATATCGACTTTTTGCACCTAAAATATCGATTTTGAGCATGTTTTGGGACTGTATCTTGAAAACATTCTAGCAAGAAGTAGGCATGTACAGATTGCTTCTGAGACCCAAAAATATCGAATTTTCGAATGTTTTGAACCTGAATTTGGGATATAGACGGGTACAGAAGATGCATTGACATATTGACTTTGGACAGCTAAAATATCGATTTTCAGCATGTTTTAGGCTTGTGTTTTGAAAATACTCTAACACGGAGTAGACACGTACAGATCGCTTCTGAGACACAAAAATATCGAATTTTTGGGTGATTTGAGCCTGAATTTGAGATATAAACGGGTACAGAAGTTGCATGCACATATCGACTTTGGGCACCCAAAATATCGATTTTTAGCATGTTTTGGACCAATATTTTGAAAACATTCTAGCACTGAGTAGGCATGTACAGATCGCTTCTGGGACCCAAAAATATTAAATTTTCGGGAGTTTTGAGCCTGAATTTGAGATATAACCGGGTACAGAGAATGCATACACATATTAACTCTGTGCACCTAAAATATCAATTTTTTAGCATGTTTTGGGCCTGTACTTTAAAAACACTCTAACACGGAGTATGCATGTACAGATCGCTTCTGGGACCAAAAAATATAGAATTTTCGGAGTTTTCAACTTGAATTTGAGATATAAACGGGTACAGAAGATGCATGAACATATCGACTTTTTGCACTTAATTAATATATCGATTTTGAGCATGTTTTGGGTCTGTATCTTAAAAACATTCTAGCAAGGAGTAGGCATGTACAGATCGCTTCTGGGACCCAAAAATATTGAATTTTCTGATGTTTTGAACCAGAATTAGGGATATACACGGGTACAGAAGATGCATACACATATTGACTTTGGGCACATAAAATATCGATTTTGAGCATGTTTTGGGCCTGTATTTTGAAAATACTCAAACACGGTGTAGACATGTACAGATCGCTTCTGGGACACAAAAATATCGATTTTTTGGGTGATTTGAGCCTGAATTTGAGATATAAACGGGTACAGAAGATGCATGCACATATCGACTTTGGGACCCAAAATATCGATTTTTAGTATGTTTTGGGCGTATAATTTGAAAATATTCTAACACTGAGTAGGCATGTACAGATCGCTTCTGGGACCCAAAAATATCGAATTTTCGGGGGTTTTGAGCCTGAATTTGGGATATAACCGGGTACAGACGATGCATGCAAATATCGACTTTTTGCACCTAAAATATCGATTTTGATCATGTTTTGGGTCTGTATCTTGAAAACATTCTAGCAAGGAGTAGGCATGTACAGATCGCTCCTGGGACCCAAAAATATCGAATTTTCGGGAGTTTTGAACCTGAATTTGAGATATAGACGCGTACAGAAGATGCATACACATATTGACTTTTGGCACCTAAAATATAGATTTTCAGCATGTTTTGGGCCTGTATTTTGAAAATACTTTAACACGGAGTAGGCATGTACAGATCGCTTTTGGGACCCAAAAATATCGAATTTTCGGGTGTTTTGAGCCTGAATTTGATATATAAACGGGTACAGAAGATGCATGCACATATCGACTTTGGACACCTAAAATATCGATTTATAGCATGTTTTAGGCCTCTATTTTAAAAACATTCTAGCACTGAGTAGGCATGTGCAGATTGCTTAAGGGACCCAAAAATATCGAATTTTCGGAGTTTTGAGCCTGAATTTGAGATATAAACGGGTACAGAATATACATACACATATCGACTTTTTGCACCTAAAATATCGATTTTGATCATGTTTTGGGTCTGTATCTTGAAAACATTCTAGCAAGGAGTAGGCATGTACAGATCGCTCCTGGGACCCAAAAATATCGAATTTTCGGGAGTTTTGAGCCTGAATTTGAGATATAACCGGGTACAGTGAATGCATACACATATTGACTTTGTGCACCTAAAATATCAATTTTTTAGCATGTTTTGGGCCTGTATTTTAAAAACACTCAAACACGGAGTATGCATGTACAGATCGCTTCTGGGACCCAAAAATATCGAATTTTCTTGTGTTCTGAACCAGAATTAGGGATATACACGGGTACAGAAGATGCATACACATATTGACTTTGGGCACCTAAAATATCGATTTTGAGCATGTTTTGGGCCTGTATTTTGAAAATACTCAAACACGGTGTAGACATGTACAGATCGCTTCTGGGACACAAAAATATCGATTTTTTGGGTGTTTTGAGCCTGAATTTGAGATATAAACGGGTACAGAAGATGCATGCACATATCGACTTTGGGACCCAAAATATCGATTTTTAGTATGTTTTGGGCGTATAAATTAAAAATATTCTTACACTGAGTAGGCATGTACAGATCGCTTCTGGAACCCAAAAATATCGAATTTTGGGGGGTTTTTTGAGCCTGAATTTGGGATATAACCGGGTATAGAGGATGCATGCACATATCGACTTTTTGCACCTAAAATATCGATTTTGAGCATGTTTTAGGTCTGTATCTTGAAAACATTCTAGCAAGGAGTAGGCATGTACAGATCGCTTCTGGAACCCAAAAATATCGAATTTTCTGGTGTTTTGAACCTGAATTTGAGATATAGACGGGTACAGAAGATGCATACACATATTGACTTTTGGCACCTAAAATATAGATTTTCAGCATGTTTTAAGCCAGTATTTAGAAAATACTTTAACACGGAGAAGGCATGTACAGATCGCTTCTGGGACCCAAAAATATCGAATTTTCGGGTGTTTTGAGCCCGCATTTGAGATATAAACGCATACAGAAGATGCATGCACATATTGACTTTGGGCACCTAAAATATTGATTTTGAGCATGTTTTGGGCCTTTATTTTGAAAATACTGTACCACGGAGTAGGCATGTACAGATCGATTCTGGCACACAAATATATGGATTTTTTGGGTGTTTTGAGCCTGAATTTGAGATATAAACGGGTACAGATGATGCATGCACATATCGACTTTGGACACCTAAAATATCGATTTTTAGTATGTTTTGGGACTGTATTTTAAAAATACTCTAACACGGAGTAGACATGTACAGATCGCTTTTGGGACCCAAAAATATCGAATTTTCGGGTGTTTTGAGCCTGAATTTGATATATAAACGGGTACAGAAGATCCATGCACATATCGAATTTTTGCACCTAAAATATCGATTTTGATCTTGTTTTGGGTCTGTATCTTGAAAAAATTCTAGCAAGGAGTAGGCATGTACAGATAGCTCCTGGGACCCAAAAATATCGAATTTTCGGGTGTTTTGAACCTGAATTTGGGATATAGACGGGTACAGAAGATGCATACACATATTGACTTTGGGCAGCTAAAATATCGATTTTCAGCATGTTTTAGGCTTGTATTTTAAAAATTCTCTAACACGGAGTATGCATGTACAGATGGCTTTTGGGAACCAAAAATATCGATTATTCAGGTGTTTTGAGTCTGAATTTATGATATAAACGGGTACAGAAGATGCATGCACATATCGACTTTGGGCACCCAATATATCGATTTTGAGCATGTTTTGGGCCTGTATTTTTAAAATACTCTAACACGGAGTAGACACGTACAGATCGCTTTTGAAACCCAAAAATATTGAATTTTCGGGTGTTTTGAGCCTGAATTTGTGATATAACCGGGTACAGAGAATACATACACATATTGACTTTTTGCACTTAAAATATCGATTTTGAGCATGTTTTGGGTCTGTATCTTGAAAACATTCTAGCAAGGAGTAGGCATGTACAGATCGCTTCTGGGACCCAAAAATATCGAATTTTCTGATGTTTTGAACCAGAATTAGGGATATACACGGGTACAGAAGATGCATACACATATTGACTTTGGGCACATAAAATATCGATTTTCATCATGTTTTGGGCCTTTAATTTAAAAATACTCTAACACGGTGTAGACATGTACAGATCGCTTCTGGGACACAAAAATATCGATTATTCGGGTGTTTTGAGTCTGAATTTATGATATAAACGGGTACAGAAGATGCATGCACATATCGACTTTGGGCACCCAATATATCGATTTTGAGCATGTTTTGGGCCTGTATTTTTAAAATACTCTAACACGGAGTAGACACGTACAGATCGCTTCTGGGACACAAAAATATCGAATATTTGGGTGTTTTGAGCCTGAATTTGAGATATAAACGGGTACAGAAGATGCATGCACATATCGACTTTGGGCACCTAAAATATCGATTTTTAGCATGTTCTGAGCCTATATTTTGAAAACATTCTAGCACTGAGTAGGCATATACAGATAGCTTCTGGGACCAAAAAATATTGAATTTTCGGGTGTTTTGAGCCTGAATTTGAGATATAACCGGGTACAGAGAATGCATACACATATTGACTTTTTGCACTTAAAATATCGATTTTGAGCATGTTTTGGGTCTGTATCTTGAAAACATTCTAGCAAGGAGTAGGCATGTACAGATCGCTTCTGGGACCCAAAAATACCGAATTTTCTGGTGTTTTGAACCTAAATTTGGGATATACACGGGTACAGAAGATACATACACATATTGACTTTGTGCACCTAAAATATCAATTTTTTAGCATGTTTTGGGCCTGTACTTTAAAAACACTCTAACACGGAGTATGCATGTACAGATCGCTTCTGGGACCCAAAAATACCGAATTTTCTGGTGTTTTGAACCTGAATTTGAGATATAGACGGGTACAGAAGATGCATACACATATTGACTTTTGGCACCTAAAATATAGATTTTCAGCATGTTTTAAGCCTGTATTTTGAAAATACTTTAACACGGTGAAGGCATGTACAGATCGCTTCTGGGACCCAAAAATATCGAATTTTCGGGTGTTTTGAGCCTAAATTTGAGATATAAACGGATACAGAAGATTCATGCACATATTGACTTTTTGCACCTAAAATATCGATTTTGAGCATGTTTTGGGCCTGTATTTTGAAAATACTGTACCACGGAGTAGGCATGTACAGATCGCTTCTGGGACACAAAAATATGGATTTTTTGGGTGTTTTGAGCCTGAATTTGAGATATAGACGGGTACAGAAGATGCATACACATATTGACTTTTGGCACCTAAAATATAGATTTTCAGCATGTTTTAAGCCTGTATTTTGAAAATACTTTAACACGGAGAAGGCATGTACAGATAGCTTCTGGGACCCAAAAATATCGAATTTTCGGGTGTTTTGAGTCTAAATTTGAGATATAAACGGATACAGAAGATTCATGCACATATTGACTTTTTGCACCTAAAATATCGATTTTGAGCATGTTTTGGGCCTGTATTTTGAAAATACTGTACCACGGAGTAGGCATGTACAGATCGCTTCTGGGACACAAAAATATGGATTTTTTGGGTGTTTTGAGCCTGAATTTGAGATATAAACGGGTACAGAAGATGCATGCACATATCGACTTTTTGCACTTAAAATATCGATTTTGAGCATGTTTTGGGTCTGTATGTTGAAAATACTCAAACACGGTGTAGACATGTACAGATCGCTTCTGGGACACAAAAATATCGATTTTTTGGGTGTTTTGAGCCTGAATTTGAGATATAAACGTGTACAGAAGATGCATGCACATATCGACTTTGGCACCCAAAATATCGGTTTTTAGTATGTTTTGGGCGTATAATTTGAAAATATTCTAGCACTGAGTAGGCATGTACAGATCGCTTCTGGGACCCAAAAATATCGAATTTTCGGGGGTTTTGAGCCAGAATTTGGGATATAACCGGGTACGGAGAATGCATGCACATATCGACTTTTTGCACCTATAATATCGATTTTGAGCATGTTTTGGGTCTGTATCTTGAAAACATTTTAGCAAGGAGTATGCACGTACAGATCGCTTCTGGGACCCAAAATATCGAATTTTTGGGTGTTTTACACCTGAATATAGGATATAGATGGGTACAGAAGATGAATACACATGTTGACTTTGGGCACCTAAAATATAGATTTTCAGCATGTTTTGGGCCTGTATTTTGAAAATACTTTAACACGGAGTAGGCATGTACAGATCGCTTCTGGGACCCCAAAACATCGAATTTTCGGGTGTTTTGAGCCTGAATTTGAGATATAAACGGATACAGAAGATGCATGCACATTTCCACTTTGGGCACCTAAAATATCGATTTTGAGCATGTTTTGGGCCTGCATTTTGAAAAAACTCTAACACGGAGTAGGCATGTACAGATCGCTTCTGGGACACAAAAATATCGAATTTTTAGGGTGTTTTGAGCCTAAATTTGAGATATAAACGGATACAGAAGATGCATGCACATATCGACTTTGGACACCTAAAATATTGATTTATAGCATGTTTTAAGCCTGTAGTTTAAAAACATTCTAGCACTGAGTAGGCATGTGCAGATTGCTTAAGGGACCCAAAAATATCGAATTTTCGGAGTTTTGAGCCCGAATTTGAGATATAAACGGGTACAGAAGATACATGCACATATTGACTTTGGGCACCTAAAATATAGATTTTCAGCATGTTTTGGGCCTGTATATTAAAAAAATACTCTAATACGGAGTATGCACGTACAGATCGCTTCTGGGACCCAAAAATATTGAATTTTCGGGTGTTTTGAGCCTGAATTTGAGATATAAACGGATACAGAAGATGCATGCACATATCGACTTTGGACACCTAAAATATCGATTTTTAGCATGTTTTGAGCCTATATTTTGAAAACATTCTAGCACTGAGTATGCATGTACAGATCGCTTAAAGGACCCAAAAATATGGAATTTTCGAGTGTTTTGAGCCTGAATTTGAAATATAAACGGGTACAGAAGATGCATGCACATATCGACTTTTTGCACCTAAATTATCGATTTTAAGCATGTTTTGGGTCTGTATCTTGAAAACATTCTAGCAAGAAGTAGGCATGTACAGATCGCTTCTGGAACCCAAAAATATTGACTTTTCAGGTGTTTAGAGCCTGAATTTGAGATATAAACGGGTACTGAAGATATATGCACATATCGACTTTTTGCACCTAAATTATTGATTTTAAGCATGTTTTGGGTCTGTATCTTGAAAACATTCTAGTAAGGAGTAGGCATGTACAGATTGCTTATGGGACCCAAAAATATCGAATTTTCGGGTGTTTTGAGCCTGAATTTGAGATATAAACGGATACTTAAGATGCATGCACATATCGACTATGGGCACCTAAAATATCGATCGTGAGCATATTTTCGGATTGTATTTTGAAAATACTCTAACACCGAGTAGGCATGTACAGATCGCTTCTGGGACCCAAAAATATCGAATTTTCAGGTGTTTTGAGCCTTAATTTGAGATATAAACGGGTACAGAAGATGCATGCACATATCGACTTTGGACACCTAAAATATCGATTTTTAGCATGTTCTAGACCTCTATTCTATTTTGAAAACATTCTAGCACTGAGTAGGCATGTACAGATCGCTTCTGGAACCCAAAAATATTGATTTTTCGGGTGTTTTGAGCCTGAATTTGAGATATAACCGGGTACAGAGAATGCATACACATATTGACTTTGTGCACATAAAATATCAATTTTCAGCATGTATTGGGCCTGTATTTTGAAAGTACTCTAACACGGAGTATTCATCTACAGATCGCTTCTGGGACACAAAAATATCGAATTTTTGGGTGTTTTGAGCCTAAATTTGAGATATAAACTGGTACAGAACATCCATGCACATAACGTCTTGGGACACCTAAAATATACATTTTTAGCATGTTTTAAACCTATATTTTAAAAACATTCTAGCACTGAGTAAACATGTACAGATCGCTTCCGGAACCTAAAACTACTGAATATTCGGGTGTTTTGAGCTTGAATTTGAGATGTAAACCGGTACTGAAGATGCATGCACATATCGACTTTTTGCACCAAAAATATCGATTTTGAGCATATTTTGGGTCTGTATCTTGAAAACATTCTAGCAAAGAGTAGGCATGTACAAGTCGCTTCTGGGACCCAAAAATATCGAATTTTCGGGTGTCTTGAGTCTAAATTTGAGATATAAACGGCTACTGAAGATGCATGCACATATCGACTTTGGGCACCCAAAATATCAATTTTCAGCATGTTTTGGGCCTGTATTCTGAAAATACTCTTACACGAAGTAGGCATGTACAGATATCTTCTGTGACACAATAATATCTAATTTTCGGGTGTTTTGAGCCTTAATCTGGGATATAAACGGGTACAGAAGATACATGCACATATCGACTTTTGACACCTAAATTATCGATTTTTAGCATGTTTTGAGCCTATTTTTTGAAAAGATTCTAGCACTGAGTAGGCATGCACAGATCGCTTCTGGGACCAAAAAATATTGAATTTTCCGTCGTTTTGAGCCTGAATTTGAGATATAAACGGGTACTTAAGATGCATGCAGATATCAACTTTCGGCACCCAAAATATCGATTTTTAGCATGTTTTGGGCCAATATTTTGAAAATACTCTAACACAGAGTAGGCATGTACAGATCGCTTCTGGGACCCAAAAATATCTAATTTTCGGGGGTTTTGAGCCTGAATTTAGGATATAAACGGGTACAGAAGATGCATACACATATTGACTTTGGGCACCTCAAACATCGATTTTCAGCATGTTTTGGGCCTGAATTTGGAAATACTATAACACGGAATAGGCATGTACAGATTGCTTCTGGGGCCCAAAAATATCGAATTTTTGCGAATTTTGATCCTGAATTTGAGATATAATCGGGTACAGAAGATGCATGCTAATATCCACTTTGGGCACCTAAAATATCGATTTTCAGCATGTTTTGGGCATGTATTTTGAAAGTACTCTAACACGGAGTAGGCATGTACAGATATCTTCTGGGACCCAAAAATATCGAATTTTCGGTTGTTTTGAGCCTGAATTTGAGATATAAACGGGTACAGAAGATGCATGCACATATCGACTATGTGGAGCTAAAATATCGATTTTCAGCATGTTTTCGGCATGTATTTTGAAAATACTCTAACACGGAGTAGGCATGTACAGATCGCTTCTGGGACCCAAAAATCTCGAATTTTCGGCTGTTTCGAGCCCGAATTTGAGATATAAACGGGTACAGAAGATGCATGCACATATCGACTTTGGGCACCTAAACTATCGATTTTCAGCATGTTTTATGCCCTGTATTTTGAAAGTACTCTAACATGGAGTAGGCTTGTACAGACCGCTTCTGGGACCCAAAAATATTAAATTTTCGGGTGTTTTGAGCCTGAATTTGAGATATAAACGGGTATTGAAGATGCAGGCACATATCGACTTTGGGTGCCTAAAATATCGATTTTTAGCTTGTTTTGGGCCTATATTTTAAAAATATTCTATTACTGAGTAGGCATGTACAGATCGCTTGTCTGACCCAAAAATATCGAATTTTCTGGTGTTTTGAGCCTGAATTTGAGATATAAACGGGTACAGAAGATGCATGCACATATCGACTATGTGGAGCTAAAATATCGATTTTCAGCATGTTTTGGGCATGTATTTTGAAAATACTCTAACACGGAGTAGGCATATATAGATCGCTTCTGGCACCCAAAAATATCGATTTTTGGGGTGTTTTGAGTCTGAATTTGAGATGTAAACAGGTAATGAAGATGCATGCACATATCGACTCTTTGCACCTAAAATATCGATTTTGAGCATGTTTTAGGTCTGTATTGTGTAAATACTCTAACACGGAGTAGGCATGTACAGATCGCTTCAGGCACACAAAAATATCGAATTTTTGGGTGTTTTGAGCCTGAATTTGAGATATAAACGGGTACAGAAGATGAATGCACATATCGACTTTGGGCACCCAAAATGTCGATTTTTAGCATGTTTTGGGACTGTATTTTTAAAATACTCTAACACGGAGTAGACACGTACAGATCGCTTTTGGGACCCAAAAATATCGAATTTTCGGGTGTTTTGAGCCTGAATTTGAGATATAAATGGGTACAGAAGATGCATGCACGTATCGACTTTTTGCACCTAAAATATCGATTTTAAAGCATGTTTTGGGTCTGTATCTTAAAACTTTCTAGCAAGAAGTAGGCATGTACAGATTGCTTCTGGGACCAAAAAATATCGAATTTTCGAGTGTTTTGAACCTGAATTTGGGATATAGACGGGTACATAAGATGCATACACATATTGACTTTGGGCAGCTAAAATATCGATTTTCAGCGTGTTTTGGGTCTGTATTTTGAAAATACTTTAACACGGAGTATGCACGTACAGATCGCTTCTGGGACCCAAATAAATCGAATTTTCGGGGGTTTTGAGCCAGAATTTGGGATATAACCGGGTACAGAGGATGCATTCACATATCGACTTTTTGCACCTAAAATATCGATTTTGAGCATGTTTTGGGTCTGTATCTTGAAAAACATTCTAGCAAGGAGTAGGCATGTAAAGATCGCTTCAGGGACCCAAAAATATCGAATTTTCTGGTGTTTTGAACCTGAATTTGGGATATAGACGGGTACAGAAGATGCATACACATATTGACTTTTGTCACCTAAGATATAGATTTTCAGCATGTTTTGGGCCTGTATTTTGAAAATAATTTAACACGGAGTAGGCATGTACAGATCGCTTCTGGGACCCAAAAATATCGAATTTTCGGGTGTTTTGAGCCTGAATTTGAGATATAAACGGGTACAGAAGAAGCATGCACATATCGACTTTGGACACCTAAAATATCGATTTTTAGCATGTTTTGAGCCTATATTTTGAAAAAATTCTAGCACTGAGTATGCATGTACAGATCGCTTAAGGGACCCAAAAATATCGAATTTTCGAGTGTTTTGAACCTGAATTTGAGATATAGACGGGTACAGAAGATGCATACACATATTGACTTTGGGCAGCTAAAATATCGATTTTCAGCATGTTTTAGGCATGTATTTTGAAAATACTCTAACACGGAGTATGTATGTACAGATGGCTTTAGGGACCCAAAAACATCGAATATTCGGGTGTTTTGATTCTGAATTTGAGATATAAACGGGTACAGAAGATGCATGCACATATCGACTTTACGCACCCAAAATATTGATTTTCAGCATGTTTTATGCCTCTATTTTTAAAATACTCTAACACGGAGTAGACACGTACAGATCGCTTCTGGGACCCAAAAATATTGATTTTCGTGTTTTGAGCCTGAATTTGAGATATAAACGGGTACAGAAGATGTATGCACATATCGACTTTGGGCACTTAAAATATCGATTTTGAGCATGTTTTGGGTCTGTATCTTGAAAACATTCTAGCAAGGAGTAGCCATGTACAGATTGCTTCTGGGACCCAAAAATATCGAATTTTCTGGTGTTTTGAACCTGAATTAGGGATATACACGGGTACAGAAGATGCATACACATATTGACTTTGGGCACATAAAATATCGATTTTGAGCATGTTTTGGGCCTGTATTTTAAGAACACTCTAACACGGAGTATGCACGTACAGATCGCTTCTGGGACCCAAAAATATTGAATTTTCGGGTGTTTTGAGCCTGAATTTGAGATATAAACGGGTACAGAAGATGCATGCACATATCGACTTTGGGCACCCAAAATATCGATTTTAAGCATATTTTGGGCCTGTAGTTTTAAAATACTCTAACACGGAGTAGACACGTACAGATCGCTTCTGGGACACAAAAAGATCGAATTTTCTGGTGTTTTGAACCTGAATTAGGGATATACACGGGTACAGAAGATGCATACACATATTGACTTTGGGCACATAAAATATCGATTTTGAGCATGTTTTGGGCCTGTATTTTAAGAACACTCTAACACGGAGTATGCACGTACAGATCGCTTCTGGGACCCAAAAATATTGAATTTTCGGGTGTTTTGAGCCTGAATTTGAGATATAAACGGGTACAGAAGATGCATGCACATATCGACTTTGGGCACCCAAAATATCGATTTTAAGCATATTTTGGGCCTGTAGTTTTAAAATACTCTAACACGGAGTAGACACGTACAGATCGCTTCTGGGACACAAAAATATCGAATTTTCGGAGTTTTGAGCCTGAATTTGAGATATAAACGGGTACAGAAGATGCATGCACATATCGACTTTTCGCACTTAAAATATCGATTTTGAACATGTTTTGGGTCTGTATCATGAAAATATTCTAGCAAGGAGTAGGCATGTACAGATCGCTTCTGGGACCCAAAATTATCGAATTTTCGGGTGTTTTAAACCTGAATTTGGGATATAGACGGATACAGAAGATGCATGCACATATCGACTTTGGGCACCTAAAATATCGATTTTGAGCATGTCTTGGGCCTGTATTTTGAAAATACTATAGCACGGTTTAGACATGTACAGATCGCTTCTGGGACACAAAAATATCGATTTTTTGGGTGTTTTGAGCCTAAATTTGAGATATAAACGGGTTCAGAAGATGCATGCACATATCGACTTTGGACACCTAAAATATCGATTTTTAGCATGTTTTAAGCCTGTATTTTAAAAACATTCTAGCACTGAGTAGGCATGTGCAGATTCCTTAAGGGACCCAAAAATATCGAATTTTCGGGTGTTTTGACCCTGAATTTGAGATATAAACGGGTACAGAAGATGCATGCACATATCGACTTTTTGCACCTAAAATATCGATTTATAGCATGTTTTAAGCCTGTAATTTAAAAACATTCTAGCACTGAGTAGGCATGTGCAGATTGCTTCTGGGACCCAAAAATATCGAATTTTCGGAGTTTTGAGCCTGAATTTGATATATAAACGGGTACAGAAGATGCATGCACATATCGACTTTGGGCACCTAAAATATCGATTTTCTGCATGTTTTGGGCCTGTATTATAAAAACACTCTAACACGGAGTATGCACGTACAGATCGCTTCTGGGACCCAAAAATATTGAATTTTCGGGTGTTTTGAGCCTGAATTTGAGATATAAACGGGTACAGAAGATGCATGCACATATCGACTTTGGGCACCTAAAATATCGATTTTTAGCATGTTTTGGGCCTGTATTTAAAAAATACTCTAACACGGAGTAGGCATGTACAGATCGCTTCAGGCACACAAAAATATCGAATTTTTGGGTGTTTTGAGCCTGAATTTGAGATATAAACGGGTACAGAAGATGAATGCACATATCGACTTTGGGCACCCAAAATGTCGATTTTTAGCATGTTTTGGGACTGTATTTTTAAAATACTCTAACACGGAGTAGACACGTACAGATCGCTTTTGGGACCCAAAAATATCGAATTTTCGGGTGTTTTGAGCATGAATTTGAGATATAAATGGGTACAGAAGATGCATGCACGTATCGACTTTTTTCACCTAAAATATCGATTTTAAAGCATGTTTTGGGTCTGTATCTTAAAACTTTCTAGCAAGAAGTAGGCATGTACAGATTGCTTCTGGGACCAAAAAATATCGAATTTTCGAGTGTTTTGAACCTGAATTTGGGATATAGACGGGTACATAAGATGCATGCACATATCGACTTTGGGCACCTAAAATATCGATTTTGAGCATGTTTTGGGTCTGTATTTTGAAAATACTTTAACACGGAGTATGCACGTACAGATCGCTTCTGGGACCCAAATAAATCGAATTTTCGGGGGTTTTGAGCCAGAATTTGGGATATAACCGGGTACAGAGGATGCATTCACATATCGACTTTTTGCACCTAAAATATCGATTTTGAGCATGTTTTGGGTCTGTATCTTGAAAAACATTCTAGCAAGGAGTAGGCATGTAAAGATCGCTTCAGGGACCCAAAAATATCGAATTTTCTGGTGTTTTGAACCTGAATTTGGGATATAGACGGGTACAGAAGATGCATACACATATTGACTTTTGTCACCTAAGATATAGATTTTCAGCATGTTTTGGGCCTGTATTTTGAAAATAATTTAACACGGAGTAGGCATGTACAGATCGCTTCTGGGACCCAAAAATATCGAATTTTCGAGTGTTTTGAGCCTGAATTTGAGATATAAACGGGTACAGAAGAAGCATGCACATATCGACTTTGGACACCTAAAATATCGATTTTTAGCATGTTTTGAGCCTATATTTTGAAAAAATTCTAGCACTGAGTATGCATGTACAGATCGCTTAAGGGACCCAAAAATATCGAATTTTCGAGTGTTTTGAACCTGAATTTGAGATATAGACGGGTACAGAAGATGCATACACATATTGACTTTGGGCAGCTAAAATATCGATTTTCAGCATGTTTTAGGCATGTATTTTGAAAATACTCTAACACGGAGTATGTATGTACAGATGGCTTTAGGGACCCAAAAACATCGAATATTCGGGTGTTTTGATTCTGAATTTGAGATATAAACGGGTACAGAAGATGCATGCACATATCGACTTTACGCACCCAAAATATTGATTTTCAGCATGTTTTATGCCTCTATTTTTAAAATACTCTAACACGGAGTAGACACGTACAGATCGCT
Source organism: Petrolisthes cinctipes (assembly GCA_033782935.1). NCBI lineage: Eukaryota > Metazoa > Arthropoda > Malacostraca > Decapoda > Porcellanidae > Petrolisthes > Petrolisthes cinctipes. The sequence continues at coordinate 955,024 of JAWQEG010000509.1, read as the reverse complement.
TCTGGGACCCAAAAATATTGATTTTCGTGTTTTGAGCCTGAATTTGAGATATAAACGGGTACAGAAGATGCATGCACATATCGACTTTGGGCACTTAAAATATCGATTTTGAGCATGTTTTGGGTCTGTATCTTGAAAACATTCTAGCAAGGAGTAGGCATGTACAGATTGCTTCTGGGACCCAAAAATATCGAATTTTCTGGTGTTTTGAACCTGAATTAGGGATATACACGGGTACAGAAGATGCATACACATATTGACTTTGGGCACATAAAATATCGATTTTGAGCATGTTTTGGGCCTGTATTTTAAGAACACTCTAACACGGAGTATGCACGTACAGATCGCTTCTGGGACCCAAAAATATTGAATTTTCGGGTGTTTTGAGCCTGAATTTGAGATATAAACGGGTACAGAAGATGCATGCACATATCGACTTTGGGCACCCAAAATATCGATTTTAAGCATATTTTGGGCCTGTAGTTTTAAAATACTCTAACACGGAGTAGACACGTACAGATCGCTTCTGGGACACAAAAAGATCGAATTTTCTGGTGTTTTGAACCTGAATTAGGGATATACACGGGTACAGAAGATGCATACACATATTGACTTTGGGCACATAAAATATCGATTTTGAGCATGTTTTGGGCCTGTATTTTAAGAACACTCTAACACGGAGTATGCACGTACAGATCGCTTCTGGGACCCAAAAATATTGAATTTTCGGGTGTTTTGAGCCTGAATTTGAGATATAAACGGGTACAGAAGATGCATGCACATATCGACTTTGGGCACCCAAAATATCGATTTTAAGCATATTTTGGGCCTGTAGTTTTAAAATACTCTAACACGGAGTAGACACGTACAGATCGCTTCTGGGACACAAAAAGATCGAATTTTCGGAGTTTTGAGCCTGAATTTGAGATATAAACGGGTACAGAAGATGCATGCACATATCGACTTTTTGCACTTAAAATATCGATTTTGAACATGTTTTGGGTCTGTATCATGAAAATATTCTAGCAAGGAGTAGGCATGTACAGATCGCTTCTGGGACCCAAAATTATCGAATTTTCGGGTGTTTTGAACCTGAATTTGGGATATAGACGGATACAGAAGATGCATGCACATATCGACTTTGGGCACCTAAAATATCGATTTTGAGCATGTCTTGGGCCTGTATTTTGAAAATACTATAGCACGGTTTAGACATGTACAGATCGCTTCTGGGACACAAAAATATCGATTTTTTGGGTGTTTTGAGCCTAAATTTGAGATATAAACGGGTTCAGAAGATGCATGCACATATCGACTTTGGACACCTAAAATATCGATTTTTAGCATGTTTTAAGCCTGTATTTTAAAAACATTCTAGCACTGAGTAGGCATGTGCAGATTCCTTAAGGGACCCAAAAATATCGAATTTTCGGGTGTTTTGACCCTGAATTTGAGATATAAACGGGTACAGAAGATGCATGCACATATCGACTTTTTGCACCTAAAATATCGATTTATAGCATGTTTTAAGCCTGTAATTTAAAAACATTCTAGCACTGAGTAGGCATGTGCAGATTGCTTCTGGGACCCAAAAATATCGAATTTTCGGAGTTTTGAGCCTGAATTTGATATATAAACGGGTACAGAAGATGCATGCACATATCGACTTTGGGCACCTAAAATATCGATTTTCTGCATGTTTTGGGCCTGTATTATAAAAACACTCTAACACTGAGTATGCACGTACAGATCGCTTCTGGGACCCAAAAATATTGAATTTTCGGGTGTTTTGAGCCTGAATTTGAGATATAAACGGGTACAGAAGATGCATGCACATATCGACTTTGGGCACCTAAAATATCGATTTTTAGCATGTTTTGGGCCTGTATTTAAAAAATACTCTAACACGGAGTAGGCATGTACAGATCGCTTCAGGCACACAAAAATATCGAATTTTTGGGTGTTTTGAGCCTGAATTTGAGATATAAACGGGTACAGAAGATGAATGCACATATCGACTTTACGCACCCAAAATATTGATTTTCAGCATGTTTTATGCCTCTATTTTTAAAATACTCTAACACGGAGTAGACACGTACAGATCGCTTCTGGGACCCAAAAATATTGATTTTCGTGTTTTGAGCCTGAATTTGAGATATAAACGGGTACAGAAGATGCATGCACATATCGACTTTGGGCACTTAAAATATCGATTTTGAGCATGTTTTGGGTCTGTATCTTGAAAACATTCTAGCAAGGAGTAGGCATGTACAGATTGCTTCTGGGACCCAAAAATATCGAATTTTCTGGTGTTTTGAAACTGAATTAGGGATATACACGGGTACAGAAGATGCATACACATATTGACTTTGGGCACATAAAATATCGATTTTGAGCATGTTTTGGGTCTGTATTTTAAGAACACTCTAACACGGAGTATGCACGTACAGATCGCTTCTGGGACCCAAAAATATTGAATTTTCCGGTGTTTTGAGCCTGAATTTGAGATATAAACGGGTACAGAAGATGCATGCACATATCGACTTTGGGCACCCAAAATATCGATTTTAAGCATATTTTGGGCCTGTAGTTTTAAAATACTCTAACACGGAGTAGACACGTACAGATCGCTTCTGGGACACAAAAAGATCGAATTTTCGGAGTTTTGAGCCTGAATTTGAGATATAAACGGGTACAGAAGATGCATGCACATATCGACTTTTTGCACTTAAAATATCGATTTTGAACATGTTTTGGGTCTGTATCATGAAAATATTCTAGCAAGGAGTAGGCATGTACAGATCGCTTCTGGGACCCAAAATTATCGAATTTTCGGGTGTTTTGAACCTGAATTTGGGATATACACGGGTACAGAAGATGCATGCACATATCGACTTTGGGCACCTAAAATATCGATTTTGAGCATGTCTTGGGCCTGTATTTTGAAAATACTATAGCACGGTTTAGACATGTACAGATCGCTTCTGGGACACAAAAATATCGATTTTTTGGGTGTTTTGAGCCTAAATTTGAGATATAAACGGGTTCAGAAGATGCATGCACATATCGACTTTGGACACCTAAAATATCGATTTTTAGCATGTTTTAAGCCTGTATTTTAAAAACATTCTAGCACTGAGTAGGCATGTGCAGATTCCTTAAGGGACCCAAAAATATCGAATTTTCGGGTGTTTTGACCCTGAATTTGAGATATAACCGGGTACAGAGGATGCATGCACATATCGACTTTTTGCAACTAAAATATCGATTTTGAGCATGTTTTTAGTCTGTATCTTGAAAACATTCTAGCAAGGAGTAAGCATGTACAGATCGCTTCTGGGACCCAAAAATATCGATTTTTCGGGTGTTTTGAGCCTGAATTTGAGATATAAACGGGTATAGAAGATGCATGCACTTATCGACTTTAGACACCCAAAATATCGATTTTGAGAATGTTTTGGGCCTGTATTTTTAAAATACTCTAACACTGAGTAGACACGTACAGATCGCTTCTGGAACCCAAATAAATCGAATTTTAGGGTGTTCTGAGCCTGAATTTGAGATATGAACGGGTACAGAAGATGCATGCACGTATCGACTTTTTGCACCTAAAATATCGATTTTAAAGCATGTTTTGGGTCTGTATCTAGAAAACATTCTAGCAAGAAGTAGGCATGTACAGATTGCTTCTGGGACCCCAAAATATCGAATTTTCGAGTGTTTTGAACCTGAATTTGGGATATAGACGGGTACTGAAGATGCATACACATATTGACTTTGGGCAGCTAAAATATCGATTTTCAGCATGTTTTAGGCCTGTAATTTGAAAATACTCTAACACGGAGTATGCATGTACACATTGCTTTTGGGACCCAAAAATATCGAATATTCGGGTGTTTTGAGTCTGAATTTGAGATATAAACGGGTACAGAAGATGCATGCACATATCGACTTTGGGCACCCAAAATATCGATTTTGAGAATGTTTTGGGCCTGTATTTTTAAAATACTCTAACACTGAGTAGACACGTACAGATCGCTTCTGGAACCCAAATAAATCGAATTTTAGGGTGTTCTGAGCCTGAATTTGAGATATGAACGGGTACAGAAGATGCATGCACATATCGACTTTGGGCACCTAAAATATCGATTTTGAGCATGTTTTAAGCCTGTATTTTAAAAAACATTCTAGCACTGAGTAGGCATGTGCAGATTGCTTAAGGGACCCAAAAAATATCGAATTTTCGGAGTTTTGAGCCTGAATTTGAGATATAAACGGGTACAGAAGATGCATGCACATATCGACTTTTTGCACTTAAAATATCGATTTTGAGCATGTTTGGGGTCTGTATCTTGAAAACATTCTAGCAAGGAGTAGGCATGTACAGATCGCTTTTGGGACCCAAAAATATCGAATTTTCGGGTGTTTTGAACTTGAATTAGGGATATACACGTGTACAGAAGATGCATGCACATATCGACTTTGGACACTTAAAATATCGATATATAGCATGTTTTGAGCCTATTTTTTGAAAACATTCTAGCACTGAGTATGCATGTACAGATCGCTTAAGGGACCCAAAAATATGGAATTTTAGGGTGTTTTCAACCTGAATTTGAGATATAAACGGGTACAGAAGATATATGCAAATATCGACTTTTTTCACCTAAGATATCGATTTTGAGCATGTCTTGGGTTTGTATCTTAAAAAATTCTATCAAGAAGTAGGCATGTACAGATCGCTTCTGGGACCCAAAAATATCGAATTTTCTGGTGTTTTGAACCTGAATTTGGGATATAGACGGATACAGAAGATGCATGCACATATCGACTTTGGGCACCTATAATATCGATTTTGAGCATGTTTTAGGCCTGTATTTTGAAAATACTCTAACACGGAGTAGGCATGTACAGATGGCTTCGGGGACCCAAAAATATCGAATTTTCGGGTGTTTTGAGCCTGAATTTGAGATATAAACGGGTACAGAAGATGCATGCACATTTCGACTTTTTGCACCTAAAATATCGATTTTGATCATGTTTTGGGTCTGTATCTTGAAAACATTCTAGCAAGAAGTAGGCATGTACAGATTACTTCTGGGACCCAAAAATATCGAATTTTCGAGTGTTTTGAACCTGAATTTGGGATATAGACGGGTACAGAAGATACATACACATATTGACTTTGGGCAGCTAAAATATCGATTTTCAGCATGTTTTAGGCCTGTAATTTGAAAATACTTTAACACGGAGTATGCATGTACACATTGCTTTTGGGACCCAAAAATATCGAATATTCGGGTGTTTTGAGTCTGAATTTGAGATATAAACGGGTTCAGAAGATGCATGCACATATCGACTTTGGCCACCCAAAATATCGATTTTGAGCATGTTTTGGGCCTGTATTTTTAAAATACTCTAACACTGAGTAGACACGTACAGATCGCTTCTGGAACCCAAATAAATCGAATTATAGGGTGTTCTGAGCCTGAATTTGAGATATGAACGGGTACAGAAGATGCATGCATATATCGACTTTAGACATCTAAAATATCGATTTATAGCATGTTTTAAGCCTGTATTTTAAAAACATTCTAGCACTGAGTAGGCATGTGCAGATTGCTTCTGGGACCCTAAAAAATCGAATTTACGGAGTTTTGAGCCTGTATTTGAGATATAAACGGGTACAGAAGATGCATGCACATATCGACTTTGGGCACCTAAAATATCGATTTTGAGCATGTTTTGGGCCTGTATTTTGAAAATACTATAGCACGGTGTAGACATGAACAAATCGCTTCTGGGACACAAAAATATCGATTTTTTGGGGTGTTTTGAGCCTGAATTTGAGATATAAACGGGTACAGAAGATGCATGCACATATCGACTTTGGCACCCAAAATATCGATTTTTAGTATGTTTTCAGCGTATAATTTGAAAATATTCTAGCACTGAGTAGGCATGTACAGATCGCTTCTGGGACCCAAAAATATCGAATTTTCGGGGGTTTGAGCCTGAATTTGGGATATAACCGGGTACAGACGATGCATGCACATATCGACTTTTTGCACCTAAAATATCGATTATGTGCATGTTTTGGGTCTGTATCTTGAAAAAATTCTAGCAAGGAGTAGGCTTGTACAGATCGCTTCTGGGACCCAAAAATACCGAATTTTCTGGTGTTTTGAACCTGAATTTGGGATATAGACGGGTACAGAAGATGCATACTCATATTGACTTTGGGCACCTAATATATAGATTTTCAGCATGTTTTGGGCCTGTATTTTGAAAATACATTAACACGGAGTAGGCATGTACAGATCGCTTCTGGGACCAAAAAATATCGAATTTTCGGGTGTTTTGAGCCTGAATTTGTGATATAAACGGGTACAGAAGATGCATGTATATATCGACTTTGGGCACCTAAAATATCGATTTTGAGCATGTTTTGGGCCGGTATTTTGAAAATACTCTAACACGGAGTAGGCATGTACAGATCGTTTCTGGGACACAAAAATATCGATTTTTCGGGTGTTTTGAGCCTAAATTTGAGATATAAACGGGTACAGAAGATGCATGCACTTAACGACTTTGGACACCTAAAATATCGATTTATAGCATGTTTTAAGCCTGTATTTTAAAAACATTCTAGCACTGAGTAGGCATGTGCAGATTGCTTAAGGGACCCAAATATATCGAATTTTCGGAGTTTTGAGCCTGAATTTGAGATATAAACGGGTACAGAAGATGCATGCACATATCGACTTTTTGCACTTAAAATATCGATTTTGAGCATGTTTTTGGTCTGTATCTTGAAAACATTCTAGCAAGGAGTAGGCATGTACAGATTGCTTCTGGGACCCAAAAATATCGAATTTTCGAGTGTTTTGAACCTGAATTTGGGATATAGACGGGTACAGAAGATACATACACATATTGACTTTGGGCAGCTAAAATATCGATTTTCAGCATGTTTTAGGCCTGTAATTTGAAAATACTTTAACACGGAGTATGCATGTACACATTGCTTTTGGGACCCAAAAATATCGAATATTCGGGTGTTTTGAGTCTGAATTTGAGATATAAACGGGTTCAGAAGATGCATGCACATATCGACTTTGGCCACCCAAAATATCGATTTTGAGCATGTTTTGGGCCTGTATTTTAAAAATACTCTAACACTGAGTAGACACGTACAGATCGCTTCTGGAACCCAAATAAATCGAATTATAGGGTGTTCTGAGCCTGAATTTGAGATATGAACGGGTACAGAAGATGCATGCATATATCGACTTTAGACATCTAAAATATCGATTTATAGCATGTTTTAAGCCTGTATTTTAAAAACATTCTAGCACTGAGTAGGCATGTGCAGATTGCTTCTGGGAACCTAAAAAATCGAATTTACGGAGTTTTGAGCCTGTATTTGAGATATAAACGGGTACAGAAGATGCATGCACATATCGACTTTGGCACCCAAAATATCGATTTTTAGTATGTTTTCAGCGTATAATTTGAAAATATTCTAGCACTGAGTAGGCATGTACAGATCGCTTCTGGGACCCAAAAATATCGAATTTTCGGGGGTTTTGAGCCAGAATTTGGGATATAACCGGGTACAGACGATGCATGCACATATCGACTTTTTGCACCTAAAATATCGATTTTGTGCATGTTTTGGGTCTGTATCTTGAAAAAATTCTAGCAAGGAGTAGGCTTGTACAGATCGCTTCTGGGACCCAAAAATACCGAATTTTCTGGTGTTTTGAACCTGAATTTGGGATATAGACGGGTACAGAAGATGCATACTCATATTGACTTTGGGCACCTAATATATAGATTTTCAGCATGTTTTGGGCCTGTATTTTGAAAATACATTAACACGGAGTAGGCATGTACAGATCGCTTCTGGGACCAAAAAATATCGAATTTTCGGGTGTTTTGAGCCTGAATTTGTGATATAAACGGGTACAGAAGATGCATGTACATATCGACTTTGGGCACCTAAAATATCGATTTTGAGCATGTTTTGGGCCGGTATTTTGAAAATACTCTAACACGGAGTAGGCATGTACAGATCGTTTCTGGGACACAAAAATATCGATTTTTCGGGTGTTTTGAGCCTAAATTTGAGATATAAACGGGTACAGAAGATGCATGCACTTAACGACTTTGGACACCTAAAATATCGATTTATAGCATGTTTTAAGCCTGTATTTTAAAAACATTCTAGCACTGAGTAGGCATGTGCAGATTGCTTAAGGGACCCAAATATATCGAATTTTCGGAGTTTTGAGCCTGAATTTGAGATATAAACGGGTACAGAAGATGCATGCACATATCGACTTTTTGCACTTAAAATATCGATTTTGAGCATGTTTTTGGTCTGTATCTTGAAAACATTCTAGCAAGGAGTAGGCATGTACAGATCGCTTTTGGGACCCAAAAATATCGAATTTTTGGGTGTTTTGAACTTGAATTTGGGATATACACGTGTACAGAAGATGCTTACACATATTGACTTTGGGCACGTAAAATATCGATTTTCAGCATGTTTTGGGCCTGTATTTTAAAAACACTCTAACACGGAGTATGCACGTACAGATTGCTTCTGGGACCCATGAATATGGAATTTTCGGGTGTTTTGAGCCTGAATTTGAGATATAAACGGGTACAGAAGATGCATGCACATATCGACATTGGGCAGCTAAAATATCGATTTTCAGCATGTTTTAGGCCTGTAATTTGAAAATACTCTAACACGGAGTATGCATGCACACATTGCTTTTGGGACCCAAAAATACCGAATATTCGGGTGTTTTGAGTCTGAATTTGAGATATAAACGGGTACAGAAGATGCATGCACATATCGACTTTGGGCACCCAAAATATCGATTTTGAGAATTTTTTGGGCCTGTTTTTTTTAAAATACTCTAACACTGAGTAGACACGTACAGATCGCTTCTGGAACCCAAATAAATCGAATTTTAGGGTGTTCTGAGCCTGAATTTGAGATATGAACGGGTACAGAAGATTCATGCACATATCGACTTTGGGCACCTAAAATATCGATTTTGAGCATGTTTTGGGCCTGTATTTTGAAAATACTATAGCACGGTGTAGACATGTACAAATCGCTTCTGGGACACAAAAATATCGATTTTTTGGGGTGTTTTGAGCCTGAATTTGAGATATAAACGGGTACAGAAAATGCATGCACATATCGACTTTGGCACCCAAAATATCGATTTTTAGTATGTTTTCAGCGTATAATTTGAAAATATTCTAGCACTGAGTAGGCATGTACAGATCGCTTCTGGGACCCAAAAATATCGAATTTTCGGGGGTTTTGAGCCAGAATTTGGGATATAACCGGGTACAGACGATGCATGCACATATCGACTTTTTGCACCTAAAATATCGATTTTGTGCATGTTTTGGGTCTGTATCTGGAAAAAATTCTAGCAAGGAGTAGGCTTGTACAGATCGCTTCTGGGACCCAAAAATACCGAATTTTCTGGTGTTTTGAACCTGAATTTGGGATATAGACGGGTACAGAAGATGCATACTCATATTGACTTTGGGCACCTAATATATAGATTTTCAGCATGTTTTGGGCCTGTATTTTGAAAATACATTATCACGGAGTAGGCATGTACAGATCGCTTCTGGGACCAAAAAATATCGAATTTTCGGGTATTTTGAGCCTGAATTTGTGATATAAACGGGTACAGAAGATGCATGTACATATCGACTTTGGGCACCTAAAATATCGATTTTGAGCATGTTTTGGGCCGGTATTTTGAAAATACTCTAACACGGAGTAGGCATGTACAGATCGTTTCTGGGACACAAAAATATCGATTTTTCGGGTGTTTTGAGCCTAAATTTGAGATATAAACGGGTACAGAAGATGCATGCACTTAACGACTTTGGACACCTAAAATATCGATTTATAGCATGTTTTAAGCCTGTATTTTAAAAACATTCTAGCACTGAGTAGGCATGTGCAGATTGCTTAAGGGACCCAAATATATCGAATTTTCGGAGTTTTGAGCCTGAATTTGAGATATAAACGGGTACAGAAGATGCATGCACATATCGAGTTTTTGCACTTAAAATATCGATTTTGAGCATGTTTTTGGTCTGTATCTTGAAAACATTCTAGCAAGGAGTAGGCATGTACAGATCGCTTTTGGGACCCAAAAATATCGAATTTTTGGGTGTTTTGAACTTGAATTTGGGATATACACGTGTACAGAAGATGCTTACACATATTGACTTTGGGCACGTAAAATATCGATTTTCAGCATGTTTTGGGCCTGTATTTTAAAAACACTCTAACACGGAGTATGCACGTACAGATTGCTTCTGGGACCCAAAAATATGGAATTTTCGGGTGTTTTGAGCCTGAATTTGAGATATAAACGGGTACAGAAGATACATGCACATATCGACATTGGGCAGCTAAAATATCGATTTTCAGCATGTTTTAGGCCTGTAATTTGAAAATACTCTAACACGGAGTATGCATGCACACATTGCTTTTGGGACCCAAAAATACCGAATATTCGGGTGTTTTGAGTCTGAATTTGAGATATAAACGGGTACAGAAGATGCATGCACATATCGACTTTGGGCACCCAAAATATCGATTTTGAGAATTTTTTGGGCCTGTTTTTTTTAAAATACTCTAACACTGAGTAGACACGTACAGATCGCTTCTGGAACCCAAATAAATCGAATTTTAGGGTGTTCTGAGCCTGAATTTGAGATATGAACGGGTACAGAAGATGCATGCACATATCGACTTTGGGCACCTAAAATATCGATTTTGAGCATGTTTTGGGCCTGTATTTTGAAAATACTATAGCACGGTGTAGACATGTACAAATCGCTTCTGGGACACAAAAATATCGATTTTTTGGGGTGTTTTGAGCCTGAATTTGAGATATAAACGGGTACAGAAAATGCATGCACATATCGACTTTGGCACCCAAAATATCGATTTTTAGTATGTTTTCAGCGTATAATTTGAAAATATTCTAGCACTGAGTAGGCATGTACAGATCGCTTCTGGGACCCAAAAATATCGAATTTTCGGGGGTTTTGAGCCAGAATTTGGGATATAACCGGGTACAGACGATGCATGCACATATCGACTTTTTGCACCTAAAATATCGATTTTGAGCATGTTTTGGGTCTGTATCTTGAAAAAATTCTAGCAAGGAGTAGGCATGTACAGATCGCTTCTGGGACCCAAAAATACCGAATTTTCTGGTGTTTTGAACCTGAATTTGGGATATAGACGGGTACAGAAGATGCATACTCATATTGACTTTGGGCACCTAATATATAGATTTTCAGCATGTTTTGGGCCTGTATTTTGAAAATACATTAACACGGAGTAGGCATGTACAGATCGCTTCTGGGACCCAAAAATATCGAATTTTCTGGTGTTTTGAGCCTGAATTTGTGATATAAACGGGTACATAAGATGCATGTACATATCGACTTTGGGCACCTAAAATATCGATTTTGAGCATGTTTTGGGCCGGTATTTTTGAAAATACTCTAACACGGAGTAGGCATGTACAGATCGTTTCTGGGACACAAAAATATCGATTTTTCGGGTGTTTTGAGCCTGAATTTGAGATATAAACGGGTACAGAAGATGCATGCACTTAACAACTTTGGACACCTAAAATATCGATTTATAGCATGTTTTAAGCCTGTATTTTAAAAAACATTCTAGCACTGAGTAGGCATGTGCAGATTGCTTAAGGGACCCAAAAATATCGAATTTTCGGAGTTTTGAGCCTGAATTTGAGATATAAACGGGTACAGAAGATGGATGCACATATCGACTTTTTGCACTTAAAATATCGATTTTGAGCATGTTTTTGGTCTGTATCTTGAAAAAATTCTAGCAAGGAGTAGGCATGTACAGATCGCTTTTGGGACCCAAAAATATCGAATTTTCGGGTGTTTTGAACTTGAATTAGGGATATACACGTGTACAGAAGATGCTTACACATATTGACTTTGGGCACATAAAATATCGATTTTTAGCATGTTTTGGCCTGTATTTTAAAAACACTCTAACACGGAGTATGCACGTACAGATTGCTTCTGGGACCCAAAAATATGGAATTTTCGGGTGTTTTGAGCCTGAATTTGAGATATAAACGGGTACAGAAGATGCATGCACATATCGACTTTGGACACTTAAAATATCGATTTTTAGCATGTTTTGAGCCTATTATTTGAAAACATTCTAGCACTAAGTATGCATGTACAGATCGCTTAAGGGACCCAAAAATATGGAATTTTCGGGTGTTTTCAACCTGAATTTGAGATATAAACGGGTACAGAAGATGCATGCAAATATCGACTTTTTGCACCTAAGATATCGATTTTGAGCATGTCTTGGGTTTGTATCTTAAAAAATTCTATCAAGAAGTAGGCATGTACAGATCGCTTCTGGGACCCAAAAATATCGAATTTTCTGGTGTTTTAAACCTGAATTTGGGATATAGTCGGATACAGAAGATGCATGCACATATCGACTTTGGGCACCTATAATATCGATTTTGAGCATGTTTTAGGCCTGTATTTTGAAAATACTCTAACACGGAGTATGCATGTACACATTGCTTTTGGGACCCAAAAATATCGAATATTCGGGTGTTTTGAGTCTGAATTTGAGATATAAACGGGTTCAGAAGATGCATGCACATATCGACTTTGGGCACCCAAAATATCGATTTTGAGCATGTTTTGGGCCTGTATTTTTAAAATACTCTAACACGGAGTAGACATGTACAGATCGCTTTTGGGACCCAAAAATATCGAATTTTCTGGTGTATTGAACTTGAATTAGGGATATACACGTGTACAGAAGATGCATACACATATTGACTTTGGTCACATAAAATATCGATTTTCTGCATGTTTTGGGCCTGTATTTTAAAAACACTCTAACACGTAGTATGCACGTACAGATCGCTTCTGGGACCCAAAAATATTGAATTTTCGGGTGTTTTGAGCCTGAATTTGAGATATAAACGGGTACAGAAGATGAATGCACATATCGACTTTGGGCACCTAAAATATCGATTTTTAGCATGTTTTGGGCCTGTATTTAAAAAATACTCTAACTCGGAGTAGACATGTACAGATCGCTTTTGGGACCCAAAAATATCGAATTTTCGGGTTTTTTGAACCTGAATTTGGGATATAGACGGATACAGAAGATGCATGCACATATCGACTTTGGGCATCTAAAATATCGATTTTGAGCATGTTTTGGGTCTGTATTTTGAAAATACTCTAACACGGAGTAGGCATGTACAGATCCATTCTGGGACCCAAAAATATCGAATTTTCGGGTGTTTTGAGCCTGAATTTGAGATATAAACGGATTCAGAAGATGCATGCACATATCGACTTTGGGCACCTAAAATATCGATTTTTAACATGTTTTGGGCCTGTATTTTGAAAATACTCTAACACGGAGTAGGCATGTACAGATCGCTTCTGGGACACAAAAATATCGATTTTTTGGGTGTTTTGAGCCTGAATTTGAGATATAAACGGGTACAGAAGATGCATGCACTTAACGACTTTGGACACCTAAAATATCGATTTATAGCATTTTTTAGGCCTGTATTTTAAAAACATTCTAGCACTGAGTAGGCATGTGCAGATTGCTTAAGGGACCCAAAAATATCGAATTTTCGGAGTTTTTAGCCTGAATTTGAGATATAAACGGGTACAGAAGATGCATGCACATATCGACTTTGGACATCTAAAATATCGATTTATAGCATGTTTTAAGCCTGTATTTTAAAAACATTCTAGCACTGAGTAGGCATGTGCAGATTGGTTCTGGGACCCTAAAAAATCGAATTTACGGAGTTTTGAGCCTGTATTTGAGATATAAACGGGTACAGAAGATGCATGTACATATCGACTTTTTGCACTTAAAATATCGATTTTGAGCATGTTTGGGGTCTGTATCTTGAAAACATTCTAGCAAGGAGTAGGCATGTACAGATCGCTTTTGGGACCCAAAAATATCGAATTTTCTGGTGTTTTGAACTTGAATTAGGGATATACACGTGTACAGAAGATGCATACACATATTGACTTTGGTCACATAAAATATCGATTTTCTGCATGTTTTGGGCCTGTATTTTAAAAACACTCTAACACGTAGTATGCACGTACAGATCGCTTCTGGGACCCAAAAATATTGAATTTTCGGGTGTTTTGAGCCTGAATTTGAGATATAAACTTGTACAGAAGATGAATGCACATATCGACTTTGGGCACCTAAAATATCGATTTTTAGCATGTTTTGGGCCTGTATTTAAAAAATACTCTAACTCGGAGTAGACATGTACAGATCGCTTTTGGGACCCAAAAATATCGAATTTTCGGGTTTTTTGAACCTGAATTTGGGATATAGACGGATACAGAAGATGCATGCACATATCGACTTTGGGCATCTAAAATATCGATTTTTAGCATGTTTTGGGCCTGTATTTTGAAAATACTCTAACACGGAGTAGGCATGTAAAGATCGCTTCGGGGACCCAAAAATATCGAATTTTCTGGTGTTTTGAGCCTGAATTTGAGATATAAACGGGTACAGAAGATGCATGAACATTTCGACTTTTTGCACCTAAAATATCGATTTTGAGCATGTTTTGGGTCTGTATCTTGAAAAAATTCTAGCAAGGAGTAGGCATGTACAGATCCCTTCTGGGACCCAAAAATATCGAATTTTCGGGTGTTTTGAGCCTGAATTTGAGATATAAACGGATTCAGAAGATGCATGCATATATCGACTTTGGGCACCTAAAATATCGATTTTTAACATGTTTTGGGCCTGTATTTTGAAAATACTCTAACTCGGAGTAGACATGTACAGATCGCTTCTGGGACACAAAAATATCGATTTTTTGGGTGTTTTGAGCCTGAATTTGAGATATAAACGGGTACAGAAGATGCATGCACTTAACGACTTTGGACACCTAAAATATCGATTTATAGCATTTTTTAGGCCTGTATTTTAAAAACATTCTAGCACTGAGTAGACATGTGCAGATTGCTTAAGGGACCCAAAAATATCCAATTTTCGGAGTTTTTAGCCTGAATTTGAGATATAAACGGGTACAGAAGATGCATGTACATATCGACTTTTTGCTCTTAAAATATCGATTTTTAACATGTTTTTGGTCTGTATCTTGAAAACATTCTAGCAAGGAGTAGGCATGTACAGATCGCTTCTGGGACCCAAAAATATCGAATTTTCGGGTGTTTTGAACTTGAATTAGGGATATACACGTGTACAGAAGATGCTTACACATATTGACTTTGGGCACATAAAATATCGATTTTGAGCATGTTTTAGGCCTGTAATTTGAAAATACTCTAACACGGAGTATGCATGTACACATTGCTTTTTGGACCCAAAAATATCGAATATTCGGGTGTTTTGAGTCTGAATTTGAGATATAAACGGGTACAGAAGATGCATGCACATATCGACTTTGGGCACCCAAAATATCGATTTTGAGCATGTTTTGGGCCTGTATTTTTAAAATACTCTAACACTGAGTAGACACGCACAGATCGCTTCTGGAACCCAAATAAATCGAATTTTAGGGTGTTCTGAGCCTGAATTTGAGATATGAACGGGTACAGAAGATGCATGCACATATCAACTTTGGGCACCTAAAATATCGATTTTGAGCATGTTTTGGGTCTGTATCTTGAAAAAGTTCTAGCAAGGAGTAGGCATGTACAGATCGCTTCTGGGACCCAAAAATACCGAATTTTCTGGTGTTTTGACCCTGAATTTGGGTAATAGACGGGTACAGAAGATGCATGCACATATCGACTTTGGGCACTTATAATATCGATTTTTAGCATGTTTTGGGCCTGTATTTTAAAAATACTCTAACACGGAGTAGACATGTACAGATCGCTTTTGGGACCCAAAAATATCGAATTTTCGGGTGTTTTGAGCCTGAATTTGAGATATAAACGGGTACAGAAGATGCATGCACATATCAACTTTGGACACTTAAAATATCGATTTTTAGCATGTTTTGAGCCTATATTTTGAAAACATTCTAGCACTGAGTATGCATGTACAGATCGCTTAAGGGACCCAAAAATATGGAATTTTCGGGTGTTTTCAACCTGAATTTGAGATATAAACGGGTACAGAAGATGGATGCACATATCGACTTTGGACATCTAAAATATCGATTTATAGCATGTTTTAAGCCTGTATTTTAAAAACATTCTAGCACTGAGTAGGCATGTGCAGATTGCTTCTGGGACCCTAAAATATCGAATTTCCGGTGTTTTGAGCCTGTATTTGAGATATAAACGGGTACAGAAGATGCATGCACATATCGACTTTTTGCACTTAAAATATCGATTTTGAGCATGTTTGGGGTCTGTATCTTGAAAACATTCTAGCAAGGAGTAGGCATGTAAAGATCGCTTTTAAGACCCAAAAAAATCGAATTTTCTGGTGTTTTGAACTTGAATTAGGGATATACACGTGTACAGAAGATGCATACACATATTGACTTTGGTCACATAAAATATCGATTTTCAGCATGTTTTGGGCCTGTAATTTAAAAACACTCTAACATGTAGTATGCACGTACAGATCGCTTCTGGGACCCAAAAATATTGAATTTTCGGGTGTTTTGAGCCTAAATTTGAGATATAAACGGGTACAGAAGATGCATGCACTTAACGACTTTGGACACCTAAAATATCGATTTATAGCATGTTTTAAGCCTGTATTTTAAAAACATTCTAGCACTGAGTAGGCATGTGCAGATTGCTTAAGGGACCCAAAAATATCGAATTTTCGGAGTTTTGAGCCTGAATTTGAGATATAAACGGGTACAGAAGATGCATGCACATATCGACTTTTTACACTTAAAATATCGATTTTGAGCATGTTTTTAGTCTGTATCGTGAAAACATTCTAGCAAGGAGTAGGCATGTACAGATCGCTTTTGGGACCCAAAAATATCGAATTTTTGGGTGTTTTGAACTTGAATTTGGGATATACACGTGTACAGAAGATGCTTACACATATTGACTTTGGGCACGTAAAATATCGATTTTCAGCATGTTTTGGGACTGTATTTTAAAAACACTCTAACACGGAGTATGCACGTACAGATTGCTTCTGGGACCCAAAAATATGGAATTTTCGGGTGTTTTGAGCCTGAATTTGAGATATTAACGGGTACAGAAGATGCATGCACATATCGACTTTGGGCACTTAAAATATCGATTTTTAGCATGTTTTGGGCCTGTATTTTAAAAATACTCTAACACGGAGTAGACATGTACAGATCGCTTTTAGGACCCAAAAATATCGATTTTTCGGGTGTTTTGAGCCTGAATTTGAGATATAAACGGGTACAGAAGATGCATGCACATATCGACTTTGGGCTGCTAAAATATCGATTTTCAGCATGTTTTAGGCCTGTAATTTGAAAATACTCTAACACGGAGTATGCATGTACACATTGCTTTTGGGACCCAAAAATACCGAATATTCGGGTGTTTTGAGTCTGAATTTGAGATATAAACGGGTACAGAAGATGCATGCACATATCAACTTTGGGCACTTAAAATATCGATTTTGAGCATGTTTTGGGTCTGTATCTTGAAAACATTCTAGCAAGGAGTAGGCATGTACAGATCGCTTCTGGGACCCAAAAATATCGAATTTTCTGGTGTTTTGAACCTGAATTTGGGATATAGACGGATACAGAATATGCATGCACATATCGACTTTGGGCACCTATAATATCGATTTTGAGCATGTTTTAGGCCTGTATTTTAAAAACATTCTAGCACTGAGTAGGCATGTGCAGATTGCTTAAGGGACCCAAAAATATCGAATTTTCGGAGTTTTGAGCCTGAATTTGAGATATAAACGGGTACAGAAGATGCATGCACATATCGACTTTTTGCACTTAAAATATCGATTTTGAGCATGTTTTTGGTCTGTATCTTGAAAACATTCTAGCAAGGAGTAGGCATGTACAGATCGCTTTTGGGACCCAAAAATATCGAATTTTTGGGTGTTTTGAACTTGAATTTGGGATATACACGTGTACAGAAGATGCTTACACATATTGACTTTGGGCACGTAAAATATCGATTTTCAGCATGTTTTGGGCCTGTATTTTAAAAACACTCTAACACGGAGTATGCACGTACAGATTGCTTCTGGGACCCAAAAATATCGAATTTTCGGGTGTTTTGAGCCTGAATTTGAGATATTAACGGGTACAGAAGATGCATGCACATATCGACTTTGGGCTGCTAAAATATCGATTTTCAGCATGTTTTAGGCCTGTAATTTGAAAATACTCTAACACGGAGTATGCATGTACACATTGCTTTTGGGACCCAAAAATATCGAATATTCGGGTGTTTTGAGTCTGAATTTGAGATATAAACGGGTACAGAAGATGCATGCACATATCGACTTTGGGCACCCAAAATATCGATTTTGAGAATGTTTTGGGCCTGTATTTTTAAAATACTCTAACACTGAGTAGACACGGACAGATCGCTTCTGAAACCCAAATAAATCGAATTTTAGGGTGTTCTGAGCCTGAATTTGAGATATGAACGGGTACAGAAGATGCATGCACATATCGACTTTGGGCACCTAAAATATCGATTTTGAGCATGTTTTGGGCCTGTATTTTGAAAATACTATAGCACGGTGTAGACATGTACAAATCGCTTCTGGGACACAAAAATATCGATTTTTTGGGGTGTTTTGAGCCTGAATTTGAGATATAAACGGGTACAGAAGATGCATGCACATATCGACTTTGGCACCCAAAATATCGATTTTTAGTATGTTTTCAGCGTATAATTTGAAAATATTCTAGCACTGAGTAGGCATGTACAGATTGCTTCTGGGACCCAAAAATATCGAATTTTCGGGGGTTATGAGCCAGAATTTGGGATATAACCGGGTACAGACGATGCATGCACATATCGACTTTTTGCACCTAAAATATCGATTTTGAGCATGTTTTGGGTCTGTATCTTGAAAAAATTCTAGCAAGGAGTAGGCATGTACAGATCGCTTCTGGGACCCAAAAATACCGAATTTTCGGGTGTTTTGAACCTGAATTTGGGATATAGACGGGTACAGAAGATGCATACTCATATTGACTTTGGGCACCTAATATATAGATTTTCAGCATGTTTTGGGCCTGTATTTTGAAAATACATTAACACGGAGTAGGCATGTACAGATCGCTTCTGGGACCCAAAAATATCGAATTTTCGGGGGTTTTGAGCCTGAATTTGTGATATAAACGGGTACAGAAGATGCATGTACATATCGACTTTGGGCACCTAAAATATCGATTTTGAGCATGTTTTGGGCCGGTATTTTGAAAATACTCTAACACGGAGTAGGCATGTACAGATCGTTTCTGGGACACAAAAATATCGATTTTTCGGGTGTTTTGAGCCTGAATTTGAGATATAAACGGGTACAGAAGATGCATGCACTTAACGACTTTGGACACCTAAAATATCGATTTATAGCATGTTTTAAGCCTGTATTTTAAAAAACATTCTAGCACTGAGTAGGCATGTGCAGATTGCTTAAGGGACCCAAAAATATCGAATTTTCGGAGTTTTGAGCCTGAATTTGAGATATAAACGGGTACAGAAGATGCATGCACATATCGACTTTTTGCACTTAAAATATCGATTTTGAGCATGTTTTTGGTCTGTATCTTGAAAACATTCTAGCAAGGAGTAGGCATGTACAGATCGCTTTTGGGAACAAAAATATCGAATTTTCGGGTGTTTTGAACTTGAATTAGGGATATACACGTGTACAGAAGATGCTTACACATATTGACTTTGGGCACATAAAATATCGATTTTCAGCATGTTTTGGCCTGTATTTTAAAAACACTCTAACACGGGGTATGCACGTACAGATTGCTTCTGGGACCCAAAAATATGGAATTTTCGGGTGTTTTGAGCCTGAATTTGAGATATAAACGGGTACAGAAGATGCATGCACATATCGACTTTTGGCACTTAAAATATCGATTTTTAGCATGTTTTGGGCCTGTATTTTAAAAATACTCTAACACGGAGTAGACATGTACAGATCGCTTTTGGGACCCAAAAATATCGAATTTTCGGGTGTTTTGAGCCTGAATTTGAGATATAAACGGGTACAGAAGATGCATGCACATATCGACTTTGGACACTTAAAATATGGATTTTTTGCATGTTTTGAGCCTATTTTTTGAAAACATTCTAGCACTGAGTATGCATGTACAGATCGCTTAAGGGACCCAAAAATATGGAATTTTCGGGTGTTTTCAACCTGAATTTGAGATATAAACGGGTACAGAAGATGCATGCAAATATCGACTTTTTGCACCTAAGATATCGATTTTGAGCATGTCTTGGGTTTGTATCTTAAAAAATTCTATCAGGAAGTAGGCATGTACAGATCGCTTCTGGGACCCAAAAATATCGAATTTTCTGGTGTTTTGAACCTGAATTTGGGATATAGACGGATACAGAAGATGCATGCACATATCGACTTTGGGCACCTATAATATCGATTTTGAGCATGTTTTAGGCCTGTATTTTGAAAATACTCTAACACGGAGTAGGCATGTACAGATGGCTTCGGGGACCCAAAAATATCGAATTTTCGGGTGTTTTGAGCCTGAATTTGAGATATAAACGGGTACAGAAGATGCATGCACATTTCGACTTTTTGCACCTAAAATATCGATTTTGATCATGTTTTGGGTCTGTATCTTGAAAACATTCTAGCAAGAAGTAGGCATGTACAGATTGCTTCTGGGACCCAAAAATATCGAATTTTCGAGTGTTTTGAACCTGAATTTGGTATATAGACGGGTACAGAAGATACATACACATATTGACTTTGGGCAGCTAAAATATCGATTTTGAGCATGTTTTAGGCCTGTAATTTGAAAATACTTTAACACGGAGTATGCATGTACACATTGCTTTTTGGACCCAAAAATATCGAATATTCGGGTGTTTTGAGTCTGAATTTGAGATATAAACGGGTTCAGAAGATGCATGCACATATCGACTTTGGCCACCCAAAATATCGATTTTGAGCATGTTTTGGGCCTGTATTTTTAAAATACTCTAACACTGAGTAGACACGTACAGATCGTTTCTGGAACCCAAATAAATCGAATTATAGGGTGTTCTGAACCTGAATTTGAGATATGAACGGGTACAGAAGATGCATGCACATATCAACTTTGGGCACCTAAAATATCGATTTTGAGCATGTTTTGGGTCTGTATCTTGAAAAAATTCTAGCAAGGAGTAGGCATGTACAGATCGCTTCTGGGACGCAAAAATACCGAATTTTCTGGTGTTTTGAACCTGAATTTGGGTAATAGACGGGTATAGAAGATGCATGCACATATCGACTTTGGGCACTTAAAATATCGATTTTTAGCATGTTTTGGGCCTGTATTTTAAAAATACTCTAACACGGAGTAGACATGTACAGATCGCTTTTGGGACCCAAAAATATCGAATTTTCGGGTGTTTTGAGCCTGAATTTGAGATATAAACGGGTACAGAAGATGCATGCACATATCGACTTTGGGCACTTAAAATATCGATTTTGAGCATGTTTTTGGCCTGTATTTTAAAAATACTCTAACACGGAGTAGACATGTACAGATCGCTTTCGGGACCCAAAAATATCGAATTTTCGGGTGTTTTGAGCCTGAATTTGAGATATAAACGGGTACAGAAGATGCATGCACATATCGACTTTGGACACTTAAAATATCGATTTTTAGCATGTTTTGAGCCTATTATTTGAAAACATTCTAGCACTGAGTATGCATGTACAGATCGCTTAAGGGACCCAAAAATATGGAATTTTCGGGTGTTTTCAACCTGAATTTGAGATATAAACGGGTACAGAAGATGCATGCAAATATCGACTTTTTGCACCTAAGATATCGATTTTGAGCATGTCTTGGGTTTGTATCTTAAAAAATTCTATCAAGAAGTAGGCATGTACAGATCGCTTCTGGGACCCAAAAATATCGAATTTTCTGGTGTTTTAAACCTGAATTTGGGATATAGTCGGATACAGAAGATGCATGCACATATCGACTTTGGGCACCTATAATATCGATTTTGAGCATGTTTTAGGCCTGTATTTTGAAAATACTCTAACACGGAGTATGCATGTACACATTGCTTTTGGGACCCAAAAATATCGAATATTCGGGTGTTTTGAGTCTGAATTTGAGATATAAACGGGTTCAGAAGATGCATGCACATATCGACTTTGGGCACCCAAAATATCGATTTTGAGCATGTTTTGGGCCTGTATTTTTAAAATACTCTAACACGGAGTAGACATGTACAGATCTCTTTTGGGACCCAAAAATATCGAATTTTCGGGTGTTTTGAGCCTGAATTTGAGATATAAACGGGTACAGAAGATGCATGCACATATCGACTTTGGACATCTAAAATATCGATTTATAGCATGTTTTAAGCCTGTATTTTAAAAACATTCTAGCACTGAGGAGGCATGTGCAGATTGGTTCTGGGACCCTAAAAATTCGAATTTATGGAGTTTTGAGCCTGTATTTGAGATATAAACGGGTACAGAAGATGCATGCACATATCGACTTTTTGCACTTAAAATATCGATTTTGAGCATGTTTGGGGTCTGTATCTTAAAAACATTCTAGCAAGGAGTAGGCATGTACAGATCGCTTTTGGGACCCAAAAATATCGAATTTTCTGGTGTATTGAACTTGAATTAGGGATATACACTTGTACAGAAGATGCATACACATATTGACTTTGGTCACATAAAATATCGATTTTCTGCATGTTTTGGGCCTGTATTTTAAAAACACTCTAACACGTAGTATGCACGTACAGATCGCTTCTGGGACCCAAAAATATTGAATTTTCGGGTGTTTTGAGCCTGAATTTGAGATATAAACGGGTACAGAAGATGAATGCACATATCGACTTTGGGCACCTAAAATATCGATTTTTAGCATGTTTTGGGCCTGTATTTAAAAAATACTCTAACTCGGAGTAGACATGTACAGATCGCTTTTGGGACCCAAAAATATCGAATTTTCGGGTTTTTTGAACCTGAATTTGGGATATAGACGGATACAGAAGATGCATGCACATATCGACTTTGGGCATCTAAAATATCGATTTTGAGCATGTTTTGGGTCTGTATTTTGAAAATACTCTAACACGAAGTAGGCATGTACAGATCCATTCTGGGACCCAAAAATATCGAATTTTCGGGTGTTTTGAGCCTGAATTTGAGATATAAACGGATTCAGAAGATGCATGCACATATCGACTTTGGGCACCTAAAATATCGATTTTTAACATGTTTTGGGCCTGTATTTTGAAAATACTCTAACACGGAGTAGGCATGTACAGATCGCTTCTGGGACACAAAAATATCGATTTTTTGGGTGTTTTGAGCCTGAATTTGAGATATAAACGGGTACAGAAGATGCATGCACTTAACGACTTTGGACACCTAAAATATCGATTTATAGCATTCTTTAGGCCTGTATTTTAAAAACATTCTAGCACTGAGTAGGCATGTGCAGATTGCTTAAGGGACCCAAAAATATCGAATTTTCGGAGTTTTTAGCCTGAATTTGAGATATAAACGGGTACAGAAGATGCATGCACATATCGACTTTTTGCTCTTAAAATATCGATTTTTAACATGTTTTTGGTCTGTATCTTGAAAACATTCTAGCAAGGAGTAGGCATGTACAGATCGCTTCTGGGACCCAAAAATATCGAATTTTCGGGTGTTTTGAACTTGAATTAGGGATATACACGTGTACAGAAGATGCTTACACATATTGACTTTGGGCACATAAAATATCGATTTTGAGCATGTTTTGGGCCTGTATTTTAAAAACACTCTAACACGGAGTATGAACGTACAGATTGCTTCTGGGACGCAAAAATATGGAATTTTCGGGTGTTTTAAGCCTGAATTTGAGATATAAACGGGTACAGAAGATGCATGCACATATCGACTTTGGACATCTAAAATATCGATTTATAGCATGTTTTAAGCCTGTATTTTAAAAACATTCTAGCACTGAGTAGGCATGTGCAGATTGGTTCTGGGACCCTAAAAAATCGAATTTACGGAGTTTTGAGCCTGTATTTGAGATATAAACGGGTACAGAAGATGCATGCACATATCGACTTTTTGCACTTAAAATATCGATTTTGAGTATGTTTGGGGTCTGTATCTTGAAAACATTCTAGCAAGGAGTAGGCATGTACAGATCGCTTTTGGGACCCAAAAATATCGAATTTTCTGGTGTTTTGAACTTGAATTAGGGATATACACGTGTACAGAAGATGCATACACATATCGACTTTTTGCACTTAAAATATCGATTTTGAGCATGTTTTGGGCCTGTATTTTAAAAACACTCTAACACGGAGTATGCACGTACAGATCACTTCTGGGACCCAAAAATATTGAATTTTCGGGTGTTTTGAGCCTGAATTTGAGATATAAACTTGTACAGAAGATGAATGCACATATCGACTTTGGGCACCTAAAATATCGATTTTTAGCATGTTTTGGGCCTGTATTTAAAAAATACTCTAACTCGGAGTAGACATGTACAGATCGCTTTTGGGACCCAAAAATATCGAATTTTCGGGTTTTTTGAACCTGAATTTGGGATATAGACGGATACAGAAGATGCATGCACATATCGACTTTGGGCATCTAAAATATCGATTTTGAGCATGTTTTGGGCCTGTATTTTGAAAATACTCTAACACGGAGTAGGCATGTACAGATCCCTTCTGGGACCCAAAAATATCGAATTTTCGGGTTTTTTGAACCTGAATTTGGGATATAGACGGATACAGAAGATACATGCACATTTCGACTTTTTGCACCTAAAATATCGATTTTGAGCATGTTTTGGGTCTTTATCTTGAAAAAATTCTAGCAAGGAGTAGGCATGTACAGATCCCTTCTGGGACCCAAAAATATCGAATTTTCGGGTGTTTTGAGCCTGAATTTGAGATATAAACGGATTCAGAAGATGCATGCATATATCGACTTTGGGCACCTAAAATATCGATTTTTAACATGTTTTGGGCCTGTATTTTGAAAATACTCTAACTCGGAGTAGACATGTACAGATCGCTTCTGGGACACAAAAATATCGATTTTTTGGGTGTTTTGAGCCTGAATTTGAGATATAAACGGGTACAGAAGATGCATGCACTTAACGACTTTGGACACCTAAAATATCGATTTATAGCATTTTTTAGGCCTGTATTTTAAAAACATTCTAGCACTGAGTAGGCATGTGCAGATTGCTTAAGGGACCCAAAAATATCGAATTTTCGGAGTTTTTAGCCTGAATTTGAGATATAAACGGGTACAGAAGATGCATGTACATATCGACTTTTTGCTCTTAAAATATCGATTTATAACATGTTTTTGGTCTGTATCTTGAAAACATTCTAGCAAGGAGTAGGCATGTACAGATCGCTTCTGCGACCCAAAAATATCGAATTTTCGGGTGTTTTGAACTTGAATTAGGGATATACACGTGTACAGAAGATGCTTACACATATTGACTTTGGGCACATAAAATATCGATTTTGAGCATGTTTTAGGCCTGTAATTTGAAAATACTCTAACACGGAGTATGCATGTACACATTGCTTTTTGGACCCAAAAATATCGAATATTCGGGTGTTTTGAGTCTGAATTTGAGATATAAACGGGTACAGAAGATGCATGCACATATCGACTTTGGGCACCCAAAATATCGATTTTGAGCATGTTTTGGGCCTGTATTTTTAAAATACTCTAACACTGAGTAGACACGCACAGATCGCTTCTGGAACCCAAATAAATCGAATTTTAGGGTGTTCTGAGCCTGAATTTGAGATATGAACGGGTACAGAAGATGCATGCACATATCAACTTTGGGCACCTAAAATATCGATTTTGAGCATGTTTTGGGTCTGTATCTTGAAAAAGTTCTAGCAAGGAGTAGGCATGTACAGATCGCTTCTGGGACCCAAAAATACCGAATTTTCTGGTGTTTTAACCCTGAATTTGGGTAATAGACGGGTACAGAAGATGCATGCACATATCGACTTTGGGCACTTATAATATCGATTTTTAGCATGTTTTGGGCCTGTATTTTAAAAATACTCTAACACGGAGTAGACATGTACAGATCGCTTTTGGGACCCAAAAATATCGAATTTTCGGGTGTTTTGAGCCTGAATTTGAGATATAAACGGGTACAGAAGATGCATGCACATATCAACTTTGGACACTTAAAATATCGATTTTTAGCATGTTTTGAGCCTATATTTTGAAAACATTCTAGCACTGAGTATGCATGTACAGATTGCTTAAGGGACCCAAAAATATGGAATTTTCGGGTGTTTTCAACCTGAATTTGAGATATAAACGGGTACAGAAGATGGATGCACATATCGACTTTGGACATCTAAAATATCGATTTATAGCATGTTTTAAGCCTGTATTTTAAAAACATTCTAGCACTGAGTAGGCATGTGCAGATTGCTTCTGGGACCCTAAAATATCGAATTTCCGGAGTTTTGAGCCTGTATTTGAGATATAAACGGGTACAGAAGATGCATGCACATATCGACTTTTTGCACTTAAAATATCGATTTTGAGCATGTTTGTGGTCTGTATCTTGAAAACATTCTAGCAAGGAGTAGGCATGTAAAGATCGCTTTTAAGACCCAAAACAATCGAATTTTCTGGTGTTTTGAACTTGAATTAGGGATATACACGTGTACAGAAGATGCATACACATATTGACTTTGGTCACATAAAATATCGATTTTCAGCATGTTTTGGGCCTGTAATTTAAAAACACTCTAACATGTAGTATGCACGTACAGATCGCTTCTGGGACCCAAAAATATTGAATTTTCGGGTGTTTTGAGCCTAAATTTGAGATATAAACGGGTACAGAAGATGCATGCACTTAACGACTTTGGACACCTAAAATATCGATTTATAGCATGTTTTAAGCCTGTATTTTAAAAACATTCTAGCACTGAGTAGGCATGTGCAGATTGCTTAAGGGACACAAAAATATCGAATTTTCGGAGTTTTGAGCCTGAATTTGAGATATAAACGGGTACAGAAGATGCATGCACATATCGACTTTTTGCACTTAAAATATCGATTTTGAGCATGTTTTTAGTCTGTATCGTGAAAACATTCTAGCAAGGAGTAGGCATGTACAGATCGCTTTTGGGACCCAAAAATATCGAATTTTTGGGTGTTTTGAACTTGAATTTGGGATATACACGTGTACAGAAGATGCTTACACATATTGACTTTGGGCACGTAAAATATCGATTTTCAGCATGTTTTGGGCCTGTATTTTAAAAACACTCTAACACGGAGTATGCACGTAGAGATTGCTTCTGGGACCCAAAAATATGGAATTTTCGGGTGTTTTGAGCCTGAATTTGAGATATTAAAGGGTACAGAAGATGCATGCACATATCGACTTTGGGCACTTAAAATATCGATTTTTAGCATGTTTTGGGCCTGTATTTTAAAAATACTCTAACACGGAGTAGACATGTACAGATCGCTTTTAGGACCCAAAAATATCGATTTTTCGGGTGTTTTGAGCCTGAATTTGAGATATAAACGGGTACAGAAGATGCATGCACATATCGACTTTGGGCTGCTAAAATATCGATTTTCAGCATGTTTTAGGCCTGTAATTTGAAAATACTCTAACACGGAGTATGCATGTACACATTGCTTTTGGGACCCAAAAATACCGAATATTCGGGTGTTTTGAGTCTGAATTTGAGATATAAACGGGTACAGAAGATGCATGCACATATCGACTTTGGGCACCCAAAATATCGATTTTGAGAATGTTTTGGGCCTGTATTTTTAAAATACTCTAACACTGAGTAGACACGGACAGATCGCTTCTGGAACCCAAATAAATCGAATTTTAGGGTGTTCTGAGCCTGAATTTGAGATATGAACGGGTACAGAAGATGCATGCACATATCGACTTTGGGCACCTAAAATATCGATTTTGAGCATGTTTTGGGCCTGTATTTTGAAAATACTATAGCACGGTGTAGACATGTACAAATCGCTTCTGGGACACAAAAATATCGATTTTTTTTGGTGTTTTGAGCCTGAATTTGAGATATAAACGGGTACAGAAGATGCATGCACATATCGACTTTGGCACCCAAAATATCGATTTTTAATATGTTTTCAGCGTATAATTTGAAAATATTCTAGCACTGAGTAGGCATGTACAGATCGCTTCTGGGACCCAAAAATATCGAATTTTCGGGGGTTTTGAGCCAGAATTTGGGATATAACCGGGTACAGACGATGCATGCACATATCGACTTTTTGCACCTAAAATATCGATTTTGAGCATGTTTTGGGTCTGTATCTTGAAAACATTCTAGCAAGGAGTAGGCATGTACAGATCGCTTCTGGGACCCAAAAATACCGAATTTTCTGGTGTTTTGAACCTGAATTTGGGATATAGACGGGTACAGAAGATGCATACTCATATTGACTTTGGGCACCTAATATATAGATTTTGAGCATGTTTTGGGCCTGTATTTTGAAAATACATTAACACGGAGTAGGCATGTACAGATCGCTTCTGGGACCCAAAAATATCGAATTTTCGGATGTTTTGAGCCTGAATTTGTGATATAAACGGGTACAGAAGATGCATGTACATATCGACTTTGGGCACCTAAAATATCGATTTTGAGCGTGTTTTGGGCCGGTATTTTGAAAATACTCTAACACGGAGTAGGCATGTACAGATCGTTTCTGGGACACAAAAATATCGATTTTTCGGGTGTTTTGAGCCTGAATTTGAGATATAAACGGGTACAGAAGATGCATGCACTTAACGACTTTGGACACCTAAAATATCGATTTATAGCATGTTTTAAGCCTGTATTTTAAAAAACATTCTAGCACTGAGTAGGCATGTGCAGATTGCTTAAGGGACCCAAAAATATCGAATTTTCGGAGTTTTGAGCCTGAATTTGAGATATAAACGGGTACAGAAGATGCATGCACATATCGACTTTTTGCACCTAAAATATCGATTTTGATCATGTTTTGGGTCTGTATCTTGAAAACATTCTAGCAAGAAGTAGGCATGTACAGATTGCTTCTGGGACCCAAAAATATCAAATTTTCGAGTGTTTTGAACCTGAATATGGGATATAGACGGGTACAGAAGATACATACACATATTGACTTTGGGCAGCTAAAATATCGATTTTCAGCATGTTTTAGGCCTGTAATTTGAAAATACTTTAACACGGAGTATGCATGTACACATTGATTTTGGGACCCAAAAATATCGAATATTCGGGTGTTTTGAGTCTGAATTTGAGATATAAACGGGTTCAGAAGATGCATGCACATATCGACTTTGGGCACCCAAAATATCGATTTTGAGCATGTTTTGAGCCTGTATTTTTAAAATACTCTAACACTGAGTAGACACGTACAGATCGCTTCTGGAACCAAAATAAATCGAATTATAGGGTGTTCTGAACCTGAATTTGAGATATGAACGGGTACAGAAGATGCATGCACATATCAACTTTGGGCACTTAAAATATCGATTTTGAGCATGTTTTGGGTCTGTATCTTGAAAAAATTCTAGCAAGGAGTAGGCATGTACAGATCGCTTCTGGGACCCAAAAATATCGAATTTTCTGGTGTTTTGAACCTGAATTTGGGATATAGACGGATACAGAATATGCATGCACATATCGACTTTGGGCACCTATAATATCGATTTTGAGCATGTTTTAGGCCTGTATTTTAAAAACATTCTAGCACTGAGTAGGCATGTGCAGATTGCTTAAGGGACCCAAAAATATCGAATTTTCGGAGTTTTGAGCCTGAATTTGAGATATAAACGGGTACAGAAGATGCATGCACATATCGACTTTTTGCACTTAAAATATCGATTTTGAGCATGTTTTTGGTCTGTATCTTGAAAACATTCTAGCAAGGAGTAGGCATGTACAGATCGCTTTTGGGACCCAAAAATATCGAATTTTTGGGTGTTTTGAACTTGAATTTGGGATATACACGTGTACAGAAGATGCTTACACATATTGACTTTGGGCACGTAAAATATCGATTTTCAGCATGTTTTGGGCCTGTATTTTAAAAACACTCTAACACGGAGTATGCACGTACAGATTGCTTCTGGGACCCAAAAATATGGAATTTTCGGGTGTTTTGAGCCTGAATTTGAGATATTAACGGGTACAGAAGATGCATGCACATATCGACTTTGGGCAGCTAAAATATCGATTTTCAGCATGTTTTAGGCCTGTAATTTGAAAATACTCTAACACGGAGTATGCATGTACACATTGCTTTTGGGACCCAAAAATATCGAATATTCGGGTGTTTTGAGTCTGAATTTGAGATATAAACGGGTACAGAAGATGCATGCACATATCGACTTTGGGCACCCAAAATATCGATTTTGAGAATGTTTTGGGCCTGTATTTTTAAAATACTCTAACACTGAGTAGACACGGACAGATCGCTTCTGAAACCCAAATAAATCGAATTTTAGGGTGTTCTGAGCCTGAATTTGAGATATGAACGGGTACAGAAGATGCATGCACATATCGACTTTGGGCACCTAAAATATCGATTTTGAGCATGTTTTGGGCCTGTATTTTGAAAATACTATAGCACGGTGTAGACATGTACAAATCGCTTCTGGGACACAAAAATATCGATTTTTTGGGGTGTTTTGAGCCTGAATTTGAGATATAAACGGGTACAGAAGATGCATGCACATATCGACTTTGGCACCCAAAATATCGATTTTTAGTATGTTTTCAGCGTATAATTTGAAAATATTCTAGCACTGAGTAGGCATGTACAGATTGCTTCTGGGACCCAAAAATATCGAATTTTCGGGGGTTATGAGCCAGAATTTGGGATATAACCGGGTACAGACGATGCATGCACATATCGACTTTTTGCACCTAAAATATCGATTTTGAGCATGTTTTGGGTCTGTATCTTGAAAAAATTCTAGCAAGGAGTAGGCATGTACAGATCGCTTCTGGGACCCAAAAATACCGAATTTTCTGGTGTTTTGAACCTGAATTTGGGATATAGACGGGTACAGAAGATGCATACTCATATTGACTTTGGGCACCTAATATATAGATTTTCAGCATGTTTTGGGCCTGTATTTTGAAAATACATTAACACGGAGTAGGCATGTACAGATCGCTTCTGGGACCCAAAAATATCGAATTTTCGGGGGTTTTGAGCCTGAATTTGTGATATAAACGGGTACAGAAGATGCATGTACATATCGACTTTGGGCACCTAAAATATCGATTTTGAGCATGTTTTGGGCCGGTATTTTGAAAATACTCTAACACGGAGTAGGCATGTACAGATCGCTTCTGGGACACAAAAATATCGATTTTTCGGGTGTTTTGAGCCTGAATTTGAGATATAAACGGGTACAGAAGATGCATGCACTTAACGACTTTGGACACCTAAAATATCGATTTATAGCATGTTTTAAGCCTGTATTTTAAAAAACATTCTAGCACTGAGTAGGCATGTGCAGATTGCTTAAGGGACCCAAAAATATCGAATTTTCGGAGTTTTGAGCCTGAATTTGAGATATAAACGGGTACAGAAGATGCATGCACATATCGACTTTTTGCACTTAAAATATCGATTTTGAGCATGTTTTTGGTCTGTATCTTGAAAACATTCTAGCAAGGAGTAGGCATGTACAGATCGCTTTTGGGAACAAAAATATCGAATTTTCGGGTGTTTTGAACTTGAATTAGGGATATACACGTGTACAGAAGATGCTTACACATATTGACTTTGGGCACATAAAATATCGATTTTCAGCATGTTTTGGCCTGTATTTTAAAAACACTCTAACACGGAGTATGCACGTACAGATTGCTTCTGGGACCCAAAAATATGGAATTTTCGGGTGTTTTGAGCCTGAATTTGAGATATAAACGGGTACAGAAGATGCATGCACATATCGACTTTTGGCACTTAAAATATCGATTTTTAGCATGTTTTGGGCCTGTATTTTAAAAATACTCTAACACGGAGTAGACATGTACAGATCGCTTTTGGGACCCAAAAATATCGAATTTTCGGGTGTTTTGAGCCTGAATTTGAGATATAAACGGGTACAGAAGATGCATGCACATATCGACTTTGGACACTTAAAATATGGATTTTTTGCATGTTTTGAGCCTATTTTTTGAAAACATTCTAGCACTGAGTATGCATGTACAGATCGCTTAAGGGACCCAAAAATATGGAATTTTCGGGTGTTTTCAACCTGAATTTGAGATATAAACGGGTACAGAAGATGCATGCAAATATCGACTTTTTGCACCTAAGATATCGATTTTGAGCATGTCTTGGGTTTGTATCTTAAAAAATTCTATCAGGAAGTAGGCATGTACAGATCGCTTCTGGGACCCAAAAATATCGAATTTTCTGGTGTTTTGAACCTGAATTTGGGATATAGACGGATACAGAAGATGCATGCACATATCGACTTTGGGCACCTATAATATCGATTTTGAGCATGTTTTAGGCCTGTATTTTGAAAATACTCTAACACGGAGTAGGCATGTACAGATGGCTTCGGGGACCCAAAAATATCGAATTTTCGGGTGTTTTGAGCCTGAATTTGAGATATAAACGGGTACAGAAGATGCATGCACATTTCGACTTTTTGCACCTAAAATATCGATTTTGATCATGTTTTGGGTCTGTATCTTGAAAACATTCTAGCAAGAAGTAGACATGTACAGATTGCTTCTGGGACCCAAAAATATCGAATTTTCGAGTGTTTTGAACCTGAATTTGGGATATAGACGGGTACAGAAGATACATACACATATTGACTTTGGGCAGCTAAAATATCGATTTTGAGCATGTTTTAGGCCTGTAATTTGAAAATACTTTAACACGGAGAATGCATGTACACATTGCTTTTTGGACCCAAAAATATCGAATATTCGGGTGTTTTGAGTCTGAATTTGAGATATAAACGGGTTCAGAAGATGCATGCACATATCGACTTTGGCCACCCAAAATATCGATTTTGAGCATGTTTTGGGCCTGTATTTTTAAAATACTCTAACACTGAGTAGACACGTACAGATCGTTTCTGGAACCCAAATAAATCGAATTATAGGGTGTTCTGAACCTGAATTTGAGATATGAACGGGTACAGAAGATGCATGCACATATCAACTTTGGGCACCTAAAATATCGATTTTGAGCATGTTTTGGGTCTGTATCTTGAAAAAATTCTAGCAAGGAGTAGGCATGTACAGATCGCTTCTGGGACGCAAAAATACCGAATTTTCTGGTGTTTTGAACCTGAATTTGGGTAATAGACGGGTATAGAAGATGCATGCACATATCGACTTTGGGCACTTAAAATATCGATTTTTAGCATGTTTTGGGCCTGTATTTTAAAAATACTCTAACACGGAGTAGACATGTACAGATCGCTTTTGGGACCCAAAAATATCGAATTTTCGGGTGTTTTGAGCCTGAATTTGAGATATAAACGGGTACAGAAGATGCATGCACATATCGACTTTGGACACTTAAAATACCGATTTTTAGCATGTTTTGAGCCTATATTTTGAAAACATTCTAGCACTGAGTATGCATGTACAGATCGCTTAAGGGACCCAAAAATATGGAATTTTCGGGTGTTTTCAACCTGAATTTGAGATATAAACGGGTACAAAAGATGCATGCACATATCGACTTTGGACATCTAAAATATCGATTTATAGCATGTTTTAAGCCTGTATTTTAAAAACATTCTAGCACTGAGTAGGCATGTGCAGATTGCTTCTGGGACCCTAAAAAATCGAATTTACGGAGTTTTGAGCCTGTATTTGAGATATAAACGG
Source organism: Petrolisthes cinctipes (assembly GCA_033782935.1). Lineage (NCBI taxonomy): Eukaryota > Metazoa > Arthropoda > Malacostraca > Decapoda > Porcellanidae > Petrolisthes > Petrolisthes cinctipes. The sequence goes on along the minus strand of JAWQEG010000509.1, from coordinate 920,854 downwards.
GTACAGAAGATGCATGCACATATCGACTTTTTGCACTTAAAATATCGATTTTGAGCATGTTTGGGGTCTGTATCTTGAAAACATTCTAGCAAGGAGTAGGCATGTACAGATCGCTTTTGGGACCCAAAAATATCGAATTTTCTGGTGTTTTGAACTTGAATTAGGGATATACACGTGTACAGAAGATGCATACACATATTGACTTTGGTCACATAAAATATCGATTTTCATCATGTTTTGGGCCTGTATTTTAAAAACACTCTAACACGTAGTATGCACGTACAGATCGCTTCTGGGACCAAAAAATATTGAATTTTCGGGTGTTTTGAGCCTGAATTTGAGATATAAACGGGTACAGAAGATGAATGCATATATCGACTTTGGGCACCTAAAATATCGATTTTTAGCATGTTTTGTGAATGTATTTAAAAAATACTCTAACTCGGAGTAGACATGTACAGATCGCTTTTGGGACCCAAAAATATCGAATTTTCGGGTTTTTTGAACCTGAATTTGGGATATAGACGGATACAGAAGATGCATGCACATATCGACTTTGGGCACCTAAAATATCGATTTTGAGCATGTTTTGGGCCTGTATTTTGAAAATACTATAGCACGGTTTAGACATGTACAGATCGCTTCTGGGACACAAAAATATCGATTTTTTGGGTGTTTTGAGCCTAAATTTGAGATATAAACGGGTTCAGAAGATGCATACACATATCGACTTTGGACACCTAAAATATCGATTTTTAGCATGTTTTAAGCCTGTATTTTAAAAATATTCTAGCACTGAGTAGGCATGTGCAGATTCCTTAAGGGACCCAAAAATATCGAATTTTCGGGTGTTTTGACCCTGAATTTGAGATATAAACGGGTACAGAAGATGCATACACATATCGACTTTTTGCACCTAAAATATCGATTTGTAGCATGTTTTAAGCCTGTATTTTAAAAACATTCTAGCACTGAGTAGGCATGTGCAGATTGCTTCTGGGACCCAAAAATATCGAATTTTCGGAGTTTTGAGCCTGAATTTGATATATAAACGGGTACAGAAGATGCATGCACATATCGACTTTGGGCACCTAAAATATCGATTTTCAGCATGTTTTGGGCCTGTATTTTAAAAACACTCTAACACGGAGTATGCACGTACAGATCGCTTCTGGGACCCAAAAATATTGAATTTTCGGGTGTTTTGAGCCTGAATTTGAGATATAAACGGGTACAGAAGATGCATGCACATATTGACTTTGGGCACCTAAAATATCGATTTTTATTATGTTTTGGGCCTGTATTTAAAAAATACTCTAACTCGGAGTAGACATGTACAGATCGCTTTTGGGACCCAAAAATATGGAATTTTCGGGTGTTTTGAGCCTGAATTTTAGATATAAACGGGTACAGAAGATGCATGCACATATCGACTTTTTGCACTTAAATTATCGATTTTGTGCATGTTTTGGGTCTGTATCTTGAATATATTCAAGCAAGGAGTAGGCATGTACAGATTGCTTCTGGGATCCAAAAATATCGATTTTTTGGGTGTTTTGAGCCTGAATTTGAGATATAAACGGGTACAGAAGATGCATGCACTTAACGACTTTGGACACCTAAAATATCGATTTTTAGCATGTTTTAAGCCTGTATTTTAAAAAACATTCTAGCACTGAGTAGGCATGTGCAGATTGCTTAAGGGACCCAAAAAATATCGAATTTTCGGAGTTTTGAGCCTGAATTTGAGATATAAACGGGTACAGAAGATGCATGCACATATCGACTTTGGACACTTAAAATATCGATTTTTAGCATGTTTTTGGCCTGTATTTTAAAAATACTCTAACACGGAGTAGACATGTACAGATCGCTTTTGGGACCCAAAAATATCGAATTTTCGGGTGTTTTGAGCCTGAATTTGAGATATAAACGGGTACAGAAGATGCATGCACATATCGACTTTGGACACTTAAAATATCGATTTTTAGCATGTTTTGAGCCTATTTTTTGAAAACATTCTAGCACTAAGTATGCATGTACAGATCGCTTAAGGGACCCAAAAATATGGAATTTTCAGGTGTTTTCAACTTGAATTTGAGATATAACCGGGTACAGAAGATGCATGCAAATATCGACTTTTTGCACCTAAGATATCTATTTTGAGCATGTCTAGGGTTTGTATCTTAAAAAATTCTATCAAGAAGTAGGCATGTACAGGTCGCTTCTGGGACCCAAAAATATCGATTTTTTGGGTGTTTTGAGCCTGAATTTGAGATATAAACGGGTACAGAAGATGCATGCACTTAACGACTTTGGACACCTAAAATATCGATTTATAGCATGTTTTAAGCCTGTATTTTAAAAACATTCTAGCACTGAGTAGGCATGTGCAGATTGCTTCTGGGACCCTAAAAAATCGAATTTACGGAGTTTTGAGCCTGTATTTGAGATATAAACGGGTACAGAAGATGCATGCACATATCGACTTTTTGCACTTAAAATATCGATTTTGAGCATGTTTGGGGTCTGTATCTTGAAAACATTCTAGCAAGGAGTAGGCATGTACAGATCGCTTTTGGGACCCAAAAATATCGAATTTTCTGGTGTTTTGAACTTGAATTAGGGATATACACGTGTACAGAAGATGCATACACATATTGACTTTGGTCACATAAAATATCGATTTTCATCATGTTTTGGGCCTGTATTTTAAAAACACTCTAACACGTAGTATGCACGTACAGATCGCTTCTGGGACCCAAAAATATTGAATTTTCGGGTGTTTTGAGCCTGAATTTCAGATATAAACGGGTACAGAAGATGAATGCACATATCGACTTTGGGCACCTAAAATATCGCTTTTTTGCATGTTTTGGGCCTGTATTTAAAAAATACTCTAACTCGGAGTAGACATGTACAGATCGCTTTTGGGACCCAAAAATATCGAATTTTCGGGTTTTTTGAACCTGAATTGGGGATATAGACGGATACAGAAGATGCATGCACATATCGACTTTAGGCATCTAAAATATCGATTTTGAGCATGTTTTGGGCCTGTATTTTGAAAATACTCTAACACGGAGTAGGCATGTAAAGATCGCTTCGGGGACCCAAAAATATCGAATTTTCTGGTGTTTTGAACTTGAATTTGAGATATAAACGGGTACAGAAGATGCATGCACATTTCGACTTTTTGCACCTAAAATATCGATTTTGAGCATGTTTTGGGTCTGTATCTTTAAAACATTCTAGCAAGAAGTAGGCATGTACACATTGCTTTTGGGACCCAAAAATATCGAATATTCGGGTGTTTTGAGTCTGAATTTGAGATATAAACGGGTACAGAAGATGCATGCACATATCGACTTTGGGCACCCAAAATATCGATTTTAAGCATGTTTTGGGCCTGTATTTTTAAAAATACTCTAACACTGAGTAGACACGTACAGATCGCTTCTGGAACCCAAATAAATCGAATTTTAGGGTGTTCGGAGCCTGAATTTGAGATATGAACGGGTACAGAAGATGCATGCACATATCGACTTTGGGCACCTTAAATATCGATTTTGAGCATGTTTTGGGCCTGTACTTTGAAAATACTATAGCACGGTGTAGACATGTACAGATCGCTTCTGGGACACAAAAATATCGATTTTTCGGGTGTTTTGAGCCTGAATTTGGGATATAACCGGGTACAAAGGATGCATGCACGTATCGACTTTTTTGCACCTAAAATATCGATTTTGAGCATGTTTTGGGTCTGTATCTTGAAAAAATTCTAGCAAGGAGTAGGCATGTACAGATCGCTTCTGGGACCCAAAAATATCGAATTTTCGGGGGTTTTGAGCCTGAATTTGAGATATAAACGGATTCAGAAGATGCATGCACATATCGACTTTGGGCACCTAAAATATCGATTTTTAACATGTTTTGGGCCTGTATTTTGAAAATACTCTAACACGGAGTAGGCATGTACAGATCGCTTTGGGACCCAAAAATATCGATTTTTTGGGTGTTTTGAGCCTGAATTTGAGATATAAACGGGTACAGAAGATGCATGCACTTAACGACTTTGGACACCTAAAATATCGATTTATAGCATGTTTTAGGCCTGTATTTTAAAAACATTCTAGCACTGAGTAGGTATGTGCAGATTGCTTAAGGGACCCAAAAATATCGAATTTTCGGCGTTTTGAGCCTGAATTTGAGATATAAACGGGTACAGAAGATGCATGCACATATCGACTTTTTGCTCTTAAAATATCGATTTTTAGCATGTTTTTGGTCTGTATCTTGAAAACATTCTAGCAAGGAGTAGGCATGTACAGATCGCTTCTGGGACCCAAAAATATCGAATTTTCGGGTGTTTTGAACTTGAATTAGGGATATACACGTGCACAGAAGTTGCTTACACATATTGACTTTGGGCACATAAAATATCGATTTTCAGAATGTTTTGGGCCTGTGTTTTAAAAACACTCTAACACGGAGTATGCACGTACAGATTGCTTCTGGGACCCAAAAATATCGAATTTTCGGGTGTTTTGAGCCTGAATTTGAGATATAAACGGGTACAGAAGATGCATGCTCATATCGACTTTGGACACTTAAAATATCGATTTTTAGCATGTTTTGAGCCTATATTTTGAAAATATTCTAGCACTGAGTATGCATGTACAGATCGCTTAAGGGACACAAAAATATGGAATTTTCGGGTGTTTTCAACCTGAATTTGAGATATAAACGGGTACAGAAGATGCATGCACATTTCGACTTTTTGCACCTAAAATATCGATTCTGATCATGTTTTGGGTCTGTATCTTGAAAACATTTTAGCAAGAAGTAGGCATGTACAGATTGCTTCTGGGACCCAAGAATATCGAATTTTCGAGTGTTTTGAACCTGAATTTGGGATATAGACGGGTACAGAAGATGCATACACATATTGACTTTGTGCAGCTAAAATATCGATTTTCAGCATGTTTTAGGCCTGTACTTTGAAAATACTCTAACACGGAGTATGCATGTACACATTGCTTTTGGGACCCAAAAATATCGAATATTCGGGTGTTTTGAGTCTGAATTTGAGATATAAACGGGTACAGAAGATGCATGCACATATCGACTTTGGGCACCCAAAATATCGATTTTAAGCATGTTTTGGGCCTGTATTTTTAAAAATACTCTAACACTGAGTAGACACGTACAGATCGCTTCTGGAACCCAAATAAATCGAATTTTAGGGTGTTCGGAGCCTGAATTTGAGATATGAACGGGTACAGAAGATGCATGCACATATCGACTTTGGGCACCTTAAATATCGATTTTGAGCATGTTTTGGGCCTGTATTTTTAAAATACTCTAACACGGTGTAGACATGTACAGATCGCTTCTGGGACACAAAAATATCGAATTTTCGGGTGTTTTGAGCCAGAATTTGGGATATAACCGGGTACAAAGGATGCATGCACGTATCGACTTTTTTGCACCTAAAATATCGATTTTGAGCATGTTTTGGGTCTGTATCTTGAAAAAATTCTAGCAAGGAGTAGGCATGTACAGATCGCTTCTGGGACCCAAAAATATCGAATTTTCGGGTGTTTTGACCTGAATTTGAGATATAAACGGATTCAGAAGATGCATGCACATATCGACTTTGGGCACCTAAAATATCGATTTTTAACATGTTTTGGGCCTGTATTTTGAAAATACTCTAACACGGAGTAGGCATGTACAGATCGCTTCTGGGACACAAAAATATCGATTTTTTGGGTGTTTTGAGCCTGAATTTGAGATATAAACGGGTACAGAAGATGCATGCACTTAACGACTATGGACACCTAAAATATCGATTTATAGCATGTTTTAGGCCTGTATTTTAAAAACATTCTAGCACTGAGTAGGCATGTGCAGATTGCTTAAGGGACCCAAAAATATCGAATTTTCGGAGTTTTTAGCCTGAATTTGAGATATAAACGGGTACAGAAGATGCATGCACATATCGACTTTTTGCTCTTAAAATATCGATTTTTAGCATGTTTTTGGTCTGTATCTTGAAAACATTCTAGCAAGGAGTAGGCATGTACAGATCGCTTCTGGGACCCAAAAATATCGAATTTTCGGGTGTTTTGAACTTGAATTAGGGATATACACGTGTACAGAAGATGCTTACACATATTGACTTTGGGCACATAAAATATCGATTTTCAGCATGTTTTGGGCCTGTATTTTAAAAACACTCTAACACGGAGTATGCACGTACAGATTGCTTCTGGGACCCAAAAATATGGAATTTTCGGGTGTTTTGAGCCTGAATTTGAGATATAAACGGGTACAGAAGATGCATGCACATATCGTCTTTGGGCACTTAAAATATCGATTTTTAGCATGTTTTTGGCCTGTATTTTAAAAATACTCTAACACGGAGTAGACATGTACAGATCGCTTTTGGGACCCAAAAATATCGAATTTTCGGGTGTTTTGAGCCTGAATTTGAGATATAAACGGGTACAGAAGATGCATGCACATATCGACTTTGGACACTTAAAATATCGATTTTTAGCATGTTTTGAGCCTATATTTTGAAAATATTCTAGCACTGAGTATGCATGTACAGATCGCTTAAAGGACCCAAAAATATGGAATTTTCGGGTGTTTTCAACCTGAATTTGGGATATAAACGGGTACAGAAGATGCATGCACATTTCGACTTTTTGCACCTAAAATATCGATTCTGATCATGTTTTGGGTCTGTATCTTGAAAACATTTTAGCAAGAAGTAGGCATGTACAGATTGCTTCTGGGACCCAAGAATATCGAATTTTCGAGTGTTTTGAACCTGAATTTGGGATATAGACGGGTACAGAAGATGCATACACATATTGACTTTGGGCAGCTAAAATATCGATTTTCAGCATGTTTTAGGCCTGTAATTTGAAAATACTCTAACACGGAGTATGCATGTACACATTGCTTTTTGGACCCAAAAATATCGAATTTTAGGGTGTTTTGAGTCTGAATTTGAGATATAAACGGGTACAGAAGATGCATGCACATATCGACTTTGGGCACCCAAAATATCGGTTTTGAGCATGTTTTGGGCCTGTATTTTGAAAATACATTAACACGGAGTAGGCATGTACAGATCGCTTCTGGGACACAAAAATATCGAATTTTCGGGTGTTTTGAGCCTGAATTTGTGATATAAACGGATACAGAAGATGCATGTACATATCGACTTTGGGCACCAAAAATATCGTTTTTGAGCATGTTTTGGGCCGGTATTTTGAAAATACTCTACCACGGAGAAGGCATGTACAGATCGTTTCTGGGACACAAAAATATCGATTTTTCGGGTGTTTTGTGCCTGAATTTGAGATATAAACGGGTATAGAAGATGCATGCACTTATCGACTTTAGACACCTAAAATATCGATTTATAGCATGTTTTAAGCCTGTATTTTAAAAACATTCTAGCACTGAGTAGGCATGTACAGATCGCTTTTGGGACCCAAAAATATCGAATTTTCGGGTGTTTTGAACTTGAATTAGGGATATACACGTGTACTGAAGATGCTTACACATATTGACTTTGGGCACATAAAATATCGATTTTCAGCATGTTTTGGGCCTGTATTTTAAAAACACTCTAACACGGAGTATGCACGTACAGATTGTTTCTGGGACCCAAAAATATCGAATATTCGGGTGTTTTGAGTCTGAATTTGAGATATAAACGGGTACAGAAGATGCATGCACATATCGACTTTGGGCACCCAAAATATCGGTTTTGAGCATGTTTTGGGCCTGTATTTTTAAAATACTCTAACACTGAGTAGACACGTACAGATCGCTTCTGGAACCCAAATAAATCGAATTTTAGGGTGTTTTGAGCCTGAATTTGAGATATGAACGGGTACAGAAGATGCATGCACATATCAACTTTGGGCACCTAAAATATCGATTTTGAGCATGTTTTTTGGTCTGTATCTTGAAAAAATTCTAGCAAGGAGTAGGCATGTACAGATCGCTTCTGGGACACAAAAATACCGAATTTTTCTGGTGTTTTGACCCTGAATTTGGGTAATAGACGGGTACAGAAGATGCATGCACATATCGACTTTGGGCAATTAAAATATCGATTTTTAGCATGTTTTGGGCCTGTATTTTAAAAATACTTTAACACGGAGTAGACATGTACAGATCGCTTTTGGGACCCAAAATTATCGAATTTTCGGGTGTTTTGAGCCTGAATTTGAGATATAAACGGGTACAGAAGATGCATGCACATATCAACTTTGGACACTTAAAATATCGATTTTTAGCATGTTTTGAGCCTATATTTTGAAAACATTCTATCACTGAGTATGCATGTACAGATCGCTTAAGGGACCCAAAAATATGGAATTTTCGGGTGTTTTCAACCTGAATTTGAGATATAAACGGGAACAGAAGATGCATGCACATATCGACTTTGGACATCTAAAATATCGATTTATAGCATGTTTTAAGCCTGTATTTTAAAAACATTCTAGCATTGAGTAGGCATGTGCAGATTGCTTCTGGGACCCTAAAATATCGAATTTTCGGGGTTTTGAGCCTGTATTTGAGATATAAACGGGTACAGAAGATGCATGCACATATCGACTTTTTGCACTTAAAATATCGATTTTGAGCATGTTTGGGGTCTGTATCTTGAAAACATTCTAGCAAGGAGTAGGCATGTACAGATCGCTTTTGGGACCCAAAAATATCGAATTTTTTGGTGTTTTGAACTTGAATTAGGGATATACACGTGTATAGAAGATGCATACACATATTGACTTTAATCATATAAAATATCGATTTTCAGCATGTTTTGGGTCTGTATCTTGAGAAAATTCTAGCAAGGAGTAGGCATGTACAGATCGCTTCTGGGACCCAAAAATACCGAATTTTCTGGTGTTTTGAACCTGAATTTGGGATATAGACGGGTACAGAAGATGCATACTCATATTGACTTTGGGCACCTAATATATAGATTTTCAGCATGTTTTGGGCCTGTATTTTGAAAATACATTAACACGGAGTAGGCATGTACAGATCGCTTCTGGGACCCAAAAATATCGAATTTTCGGGTGTTTTAAGCCTGAATTTGTGATATAAACGGATACAGAAGATGCATGTACATATCGACTTTGGGCACCTAAAATATCGTTTTTGAGCATGTTTTGGGCCGGTATTTTGAAAATACTCTACCACGGAGAAGGCATGTACAGATCGTTTCTGGGACACAAAAATATCGATTTTTCGGGTGTTTTGTGCCTGAATTTGAGATATAAACGGGTATAGAAGATGCATGCACTTATCGACTTTAGACACCTAAAATATCGATTTATAGCATGTTTTAAGCCTGTATTTTAAAAACATTCTAGCACTGAGTAGGCATGTACAGATCGCTTTTGGGACCCAAAAATATCGAATTTTCGGGTGTTTTGAACTTGAATTAGGGATATACACGTGTACTGAAGATGCTTACACATATTGACTTTGGGCACATAAAATATCGATTTTCAGCATGTTTTGGGCCTGTATTTTAAAAACACTCTAACACGGAGTATGCACGTACAGATTGTTTCTGGGACCCAAAAATATGAAATTTTCGGTTGTTTTGAGCCTGAATTTTAGATATAAACGGGTACAGAAGATGCATGCACATATCGACTTTGGGCACCCAAAATATCGATTTTGAGAATGTTTTTTGCCTGTATTTTTAAAATACTCTAACACTGAGTAGACACGTACAGATCGCTTCTGGAACCCAAATAAATCGAACTTTAGGGTGTTCTGAGCCTGAATTTGAGATATGAACGGGTACAGAAGATGCATGCACATATCGACTTTGGGCACCTAAAATATCGATTTTGAGCATGTTTTGGGCCTGTATTTTGAAAATACTATAGCACGGTGTAGACATGTACAAATCGCTTCTGGGACACAAAAATATCGATTTTTTGGGGTGTTTTGAGCCTGAATTTGAGATATAAACGGGTACAGAAGATGCATGCACATATCGACTTTGGCACCCAAAATATCGATTTTTAGTATGTTTTCAGCGTATAATTTGAAAATATTCTAGCACTGAGTAGGCATGTACAGATCGCTTCTGGGACCCAAAAATATCGAATTTTCGGGGGTTTTGAGCCAGAATTTGGGATATAACCGGGTACAGACGATGCATGCACATATCGACTTTTTGCACCTAAAATATCGATTTTGAGCATGTTTTGGGTCTGTATCTTGAAAAAATTCTAGCAAGGAGTAGGCATGTACAGATCGCTTCTGGGACCCAAAAATACCGAATTTTCTGGTGTTTTGAACCTGAATTTGGGATATAAACGGGTACAGAAGATGCATACTCATATTGACTTTGGGCACCTAATATATAGATTTTCAGCATGTTTTGGGCCTGTATTTTGAAAATACATTAACACGGAGTAGGCATGTACAGATGGCTTTAGGGACCCAAAAACATCGAATATTCGGGTGTTTTGATTCTGAATTTGAGATATAAACGGGTACAGAAGATGCATGTACATGTCGACTTTGGGCACCTAAAATATCGATTTTGAGCATGTCTTAGGTTTGTATCTTAAAAAATTCTATCAAGAAGTAGGCATGTACAGATCGCTTCTGGGACCCAAAAATATCGAATTTTCTGGTGTTTTGAACCTAAATTTGGGATATAGACGGATACAGAAGATGCATGCACATATCGACTTTGGGCACCTATAATATCGATTTTGAGCATGTTTTAGGCCTGTATTTTAAAAATACTCTAACACGGAGTAGGCATGTACAGATGGCTTCGGGGACCCAAAAATATCGAATTTTCGGGTGTTTTGAGCTTAAATTTGAGATATAAACGGGTACAGAAGATGCATGCACATTTCGACTTTTTGCACCTAAAATATCGATTTTGATCATGTTTTGGGTCTGTATCTTGAAAACATTCTAGCAAGAAGTAGGCATGTACAGATTGCTTCTGGGACCCAAAAATATCGAATTTTCGAGTGTTTTGAACCTGAATTTGGGATATAGACGGGTACAGAAGATACATACACATATTGACTTTGGGCAGCTAAAATATCGATTTTCAGCATGTTTTAGGCCTGTAATTTGAAAATACTTTAACACGGAGTATGCATGTACACATTGCTTTTGGGACCCAAAAATATCGAATATTCGGGTGTTTTGAGTCTGAATTTGAGATATAAACGGGTTCAGAAGATGCATGCACATATCGACTTTGGCCACCCAAAATATCGATTTTGAGCATGTTTTGGGCCTGTATTTTTAAAATACTCTAACACTAAGTAGACACGTACAGATCGCTTCTGGAACCCAAATAAATCGAATTATAGGGTGTTCTGAGCCTGAATTTGAGATATGAACGGGTACAGAAGATGCATGCACATATCGACTTTGGACATCTAAAATATCGATTTATAGCATGTTTTAAGCCTGTATTTTAAAAACATTCTAGCACTGAGTAGGCATGTGCAGATTGCTTCTGGGACCCTAAAAAATCGAATTTACGGAGTTTTGAGCCTGTATTTGAGATATAAACGGGTACAGAAGATGCATGCACATATCGACTTTGGGCACCTAAAATATCGATTTTGAGCATGTTTTGGGCCTGTATTTTGAAAATACTATAGCACGGAGTAGGCATGTACAGATCGCTTCTGGGACCCAAAAATATCGAATTTTCGGGTGTTTTGAGCCTGAATTTGAGATATAAACGGGTACAGAAGATGCATGTACATATCGACTTTGGGCACCTAAAATATCGATTTTGAGCATGTTTTGGGCCGGTATTTTGAAAATACTCTAACACGGAGTAGGCATGTACAGATCGTTTCAGGGACACAAAAATATCGATTTTTCGGGTGTTTTGAGCCTAAATTTGAGATATAAACGGGTACAGAAGATGCATGCACTTAACGACTTTGGACACCTAAAATATCGATTTATAGCATGTTTTAAGCCTGTATTTTAAAAACATTCTAGCACTGAGTAGGCATGTGCAGATTGCTTTTGGGACCCAAAAATACCGAATATTCGGGTGTTTTGAGTCTGAATTTGAGATATAAACGGGTACAGAAGATGCATGCACATATCGACTTTGGGCACCCAAAATATCGATTTTGAGAATTTTTTGGGCCTGTATTTTTAAAATACTCTAACACTGAGTAGACACGGACAGATCGCTTCTGGAACCCAAATAAATCGAATTTTAGGGTGTTCTGAGCCTGAATTTGAGATATGAACGGGTACAGGAGATGCATGCACATATCGACTTTGGGCACCTAAAATATCGATTTTGAGCATGTTTTGGGCCTGTATTTTGAAAATACTATAGCACGGTGTAGACATGTACAAATTGCTTTTGGGACACAAAAATATCGATTTTTTGGGGTGTTTTGAGCCTGAATTTGAGATATAAACGGGTACAGAAGATGCATGCACATATCGACTTTGGCACCCAAAATATCGATTTTTAGTATGTTTTCAGCGTATAATTTGAAAATATTCTAGCACTGAGTAGGCATGTACAGATCGCTTCTGGGACCCAAAAATATCGAATTTTCGGGGGTTTTGAGCCAGAATTTGGGATATAACCGGGTACAGACGATGCATGCACATATCGACTTTTTGCACCTAAAATATCGATTTTGAGCATGTTTTGGGTCTGTATCTTGAAAAAATTCTAGCAAGGAGTAGGCATGTACAGATCGCTTCTGGGACCCAAAAATACCGAATTTTCTGGTGTTTTGAACCTGAATTTGGGATATAGACGGGTACAGAAGATGCATACTCATATTGACTTTGGGCACCTAATATATAGATTTTCAGCATGTTTTGGGCTTGTATTTTGAAAATACGTTAACACGGAGTAGGCATGTACAGATCGCTTCTGGGACCCAAAAATATCGAATTTTCGGGTGTTTTGAGCCTGAATTTGTGATATAAACGGGTACAGAAGATGCATGTACATATCGACTTTGGGCACCTAAAATATCGATTTTAAGCATGTTTTGGGCCGGTATTTTGAAAATACTCTAACACGGAGTAGGCATGTTCAGATCGTTTCTGGGACACAAAAATATCGATTTTTCGGGTGTTTTGAGCCTGAATTTGAGATATAAACGGGTACAGAAGATGCATGCACTTAACGACTTTGGACACCTAATATATCGATTTATAGCATGTTTTAAGCCTGTATTTTAAAAAACATTCTAGCACTGAGTAGGCATGTGCAGATTGCTTAAGGGACCCAAAAATATCGAATTTTCGGAGTTTTGAGCCTGAATTTGAGATATAAACGGGTACAGAAGATGCATGCACATATCGACTTTGGGCACTTAAAATATCGATTTTTAGCATGTTTTTGGCCTGTATTTTAAAAATACTCTAACACGGAGTAGACATGTACAGATCGCTTTCGGGACCCAAAAATATCGAATTTTCGGGTTTTTTGAGCCTGAATTTGAGATATAAACGGGTACAGAAGATGCATGCTCATATCGACTTTGGACACTTAAAATATCGATTTTTAGCATGTTTTGAGCCTATTTTTTGAAAACATTCAAGCACTGAGTATGCATGTACAGATCGCTTAAGGGACCCAAAAATATGGAATTTTCGGGTGTTTTCAACCTGAATTTGAGATATAAACGGGTACAGAAGATGCATGCAAATATCGACTTTTTGCACCTAAGATATCGATTTTGAGCATGTCTTGGGTTTGTATCTTAAAAAATTCTATCAAGAAGTAGGCATGTACAGATCGCTTCTGGGACACAAAAATATCGAATTTTCTGGTAATTTGAACCTGAATTTGGGATATAGTCGGATACAGAAGATGCATGCACATATCGACTTTGGGCACCTATAATATCGATTTTGAGCATGTTTTAGGCCTGTATTTTGAAAATACTCTAACACGGAGTAGGCATGTACAGATGGCTTCGGGGACCCAAAAATATCGAATTTTCGGGTGTTTTGAGCCTGAATTTGAGATATAAACGGGTACAGAAGATGCATGCACATTTCGACTTTTTGCACCTAAAATATCGATTTTGATCATATTTTGGGTCTGTATCTTGAAAACATTCTAGCAAGAAGTAGGCATGTACAGATTGCTTCTGGGACATCAAAAAATCGAATTTTCGAGTGTTTTGAACCTGAATTTGGGATATAGACGGGTACAGAAGATACATACACATATTGACTTTGGGCAGCTAAAATATCGATTTTCAGCATGTTTTAGGCCTGTAATTTGAAAATACTTTAACACGGAGTATGCATGTACACATTGCTTTTGGGACCCAAAAATATCGAATATTCGGGTGTTTTGAGTCTGAATTTGATATATAAACGGGTTCAGAAGATGCATGCACATATCGACTTTGGGCACCCAAAATATCGATTTTGAGCATGTTTTGGGCCTGTATTTTAAAAATACTCTAACACGGAGTAGACATGTACAGATCGCTTTTGGGACCCAAAAATATCGAATTTTCGGGAGTTTTGAGCCTGAATTTGAGATATAAACGGGTACAGAAGATGCATGCACATATCGACTTTGGACACTAAAAATACCGATTTTTAGCATGTTTTGAGCCTATATTTTGAAAACATTCTAGCACTGAGTATGCATGTACAGATCGCTTAAAGGACCCAAAAATATGGAATTTTCGGGTGTTTTCAACCTGAATTTGAGATATAAACGGGTACAGAAGATGCATGCACATATCGACTTTGGACATCTAAAATATCGATTTATAGCATGTTTTAAGCCTGTATTTTAAAAACATTCTAGCACTGAGTAGGCATGTGCAGATTGCTTCTGGGACCCTAAAAAATCGAATTTACGGAGTTTTGAGCCTGTATTTGAGATATAAACGGGTACAGAAGATGCATGCACATATCGACTTTTTGCACTTAAAATATCGATTTTGAGCATGTTTGGGGTCTGTATCTTGAAAACATTCTAGCAAGGAGTAGGCATGTACAGATCGCTTTTAGGACCCAAAAATATCGAATTTTCTGGTGTTTTGAACTTGAATTAGGGATATACACGTGTACAGAAGATGCATACACATATTGACTTTGGTCACATAAAATATCGATTTTCATCATGTTTTGGGCCTGTATTTTAAAAACACTCTAACACGTAGTATGCACGTACAGATCGCTTCTGGGACCCAAAAATATTGAATTTTCGGGTGTTTTGAGCCTGAATTTGAGATATAAACGGGTACAGAAGATGAATGCACATATCGACTTTGGGCACCTAAAATATCGATTTTTAGCATGTTTTGGGCCTGTATTTAAAAAATACTCTAACTCGGAGTAGACATGTACAGATCGCTTTTGGGACCCAAAAATATCGAATTTTCGGGTTTTTTGAACCTGAATTTGGGATATAGACGGATACAGAAGATGCATGCACATATCGACTTTGGGCATCTAAAATATCGATTTTGAGCATGTTTTGGGCCTGTAATATGAAAATACTCTAACACGGAGTAGGCATGTAAAGATCGCTTCGGGGACCCAAAAATATCGAATTTTCTGGTGTTTTGAGCCTGAATTTGAAATATAAACGGGTACAGAAGATGCATGCACATTTCGACTTTTTGCACATAAAATATCGATTCTGATCATGTTTTGGGTCTGTATCTTGAAAACATTTTAGCAAGAAGTAGGCATGTACAGATTGCTTCTGGGACCCAAGAATATCGAATTTTCGAGTGTTTTGAACCTGAATTTGGGATATAGACGGGTACAGAAGATGCATACACATATTGACTTTGGGCAGCTAAAATATCGATTTTCAGCATGTTTTAGGCCTGTACTTTGAAAATACTCTAACACGGAGTATGCATGTACACATTGCTTTTGGGACCCAAAAATATCGAATATTCGGGTGTTTTGAGTCTGAATTTGAGATATAAACGGGTACAGAAGATGCATGCATATATCGACTTTGGGCACCCAAAATATCGATTTTGAGCATGTTTTGGGCCCGTATTTTTAAAAATACTCTAACACTGAGTAGACACGTACAGATCGCTTCTGGAACCCAAATAAATCGAATTTTAGGGTGTTCGGAGCCTGAATTTGAGATATGAACGGGTACAGAAGATGCATGCACATATCGACTTTGGGCACCTTAAATATCGATTTTGAGCATGTTTTGGGTCTGTATCTTGAAAAAATTCTAGCAAGGAGTAGGCATGTACAGATCGCTTTTGGGACACAAAAATATCGATTTTTTGGGTGTTTTGAGCCTGAATTTGAGATATAAACGGATACAGAAGATGCATGTACATATCGACTTTGGCACCCAAAATATCGATTTTTAGTATGTTTTCGGCGTATAATTTGAAAATATTCTAGCACTGAAAAGGCATGTACAGATCGCTTCTGGGACCCAAAAATATCGAATTTTCGGCGGGTTTTGAGCCAGAATTTGGGATATAACCGGGTACAGAGGATGCATGCACATATCGACTTTTTTGCACCTAAAATATCGATTTTGAGCATGTTTTGGGTCTGTATCTTGAAAAAATTCTAGCAAGGAGTAGGCATGTACAGATCGCTTCTGGGACCCAAAAATATCGAATTTTCGGGGGTTTTGAGCCTGAATTAAAGATATAAACGGATTCAGAAGATGCATGCACATATCGACTTTGGGCACCTAAAATATCGATTTTTAACATGTTTTGGGCCTGTATTTTGAAAATACTCTAACACGGAGTAGGCATGTACAGATCGCTTCTGGGACACAAAAATATCGATTTTTTGGGTGTTTTGAGCCTGAATTTGAGATATAAACGGGTTCAGAAGATGCATGCACATATCGACTTTGGGCACCTAAAATATCGATTTTCAGCATGTTTTGGGCCGGAATTTTGAAAATACTCTAACACGGAGTAGGCATGTACAGATCGTTTCTGGGACACAAAAATATAGATTTTTCGGGTGTTTTGAGCCTGAATTTGAGATATAAACGGGTACAGAAGATGCATGCACTTAACGACTTTGGACACCTAAAATATCGATTTATAGCATGTTTTAGACTTGTATTTTAAAAACATTCTAGCACTAAGTAGGCATGTGCAGATTGCTTAAGGGACCCAAAAATATCGAATTTTCGGAGTTTTGAGAATGAATTTGAGATATAAACGGGTACAGAAGATGCATGCACATATCGACTTTTTGCACTTAAAATATCGATTTTGAGCATGTTTTTGGTCTGTATCTTGAAAACATTCTAGCAAGGAGTAGGCATGTACAGATCGCTTCTGGGACCCAAAAATATCGAATTTTCGGGTGTTTTGAACTTGAATTAGGGATATACACGTGTACAGAAGATGCTTACACATATTGACTTTGGGCACATAAAATATCGATTTTCAGCATGTTTTGGGCCTGTATTTTAAAAACACTCTAACACGGAGTATGCACGTACAGATCGCTTCTGGGACCCAAAAATATGGAATTTTCGGGTGTTTTGAGCCTGAATTTGAGATATAAACGGGTACAGAAGATGCATGCACATATCGACTTTGGGCACTTAAAATATCGATTTTTAGCATGTTTTGGGCCTGTATTTTAAAAATACTCTAACACGGAGTAGACATGTACAGATCGCTTTTGGGACCCAAAAATATCGAATTTTCGGGTGTTTTGAGCCTGAATTTGAGATATAAACGGGTACAGAAGATGCATGCACATATCGACTTTGGACACTTAAAATATCGATTTTTAGCATGTTTTGAGCCTATATTTTGAAAACATTCTAGCACTGAGTATGCATGTACAGATCGCTTAAGGGACCCAAAAATATGGAATTTTCGGGTGTTTTCAACCTGAATTTGAGATATAAACGGGTACAGAAGATGCATGCACATTTCGACTTTTTGCACCTAAAATATCGATTTTGATCATGTTTTGGGTCTGTATATTGAAAACATTTTAGCAAGAAGTAGGCATGTACAGATTGCTTCTGGGACCCAAGAATATCGAATTTTCGAGTGTTTTGAACCTGAATTTGGGATATAGACGGGTACAGAAGATGCATACACATTTTGACTTTGGGCAGCTAAAATATCGATTTTCAGCATGTTTTTGGCCTGTAATTTGAAAATACTCTAACACGGAGTATGCATGTACACATTGCTTTTTGGACCCAAAAATATCGAATATTCGGGTGTTTTGAGTCTGAATTTGAGATATAAACGGGTACAGAAGATGCATGCACATATCGACTTTGGGCACCCAAAATATCGATTTTGAGCATGTTTTGGGCCTGTATTTTTAAAATACTCTAACACTGAGTAGACACGTACAGATCGCTTCTGGGACCCAAATAAATCGAATTTTAGGGTGTTCTGAGCCTGAATTTGAGATATGAACGGGTACAGAAGATGCATGCACATATCAACTTTGGGCACCTAAAATATCGATTTTGAGCATGTTTTGGGCCTGTATTTTGAAAATACTATAGCACGGTGTAGACATGTACAAATCGCTTCTGGGACACAAAAATATCGATTTTTTGGGGTGTTTTGAGCCTGAATTTGAGATATAAACGGGTACAGAAGATGCATGCACTTAACGACATTGGCACCCAAAATATCGATTTTTAGTATGTTTTTGGTCTGTATCTTGAAAACATTCTAGCACTGAGTAGGCATGTGCAGATTGCTTAAGGGACCCAAAAATATCGAATTTTCGGAGTTTTTAGCCTGAATTTGAGATATAAACGGGTACAGAAGATGCATGCACATATCGACTTTTTGCACTTAAAATATCGATTTTGAGCATGTTTTTGGTCTGTATCTTGAAAACATTCTACCAAGGAGTAGGCATGTACAGATCGCTTTTGGGAACAAAAATATCGAATTTTCGGGTGTTTTGAACTTGAATTAGGGATATACACGTGTACTGAAGATGCTTACACATATTGACTTTGGGCACATAAAATATCGATTTTCAGCATGTTTTGGCCTGTATTTTAAAAACACTCTAACACGGAGTATGCACGTACAGATCGCTTTTGGGACCCAAAAATATCGAATTTTCGGGTGTTTTGAGCCTGAATTTGAGATATAAACGGGTACAGAAGATGCATGCACATATCGACTTTGGACACTTAAAATATCGATTTTTAGCATGTTTTGAGCCTATATTTTGAAAACATTCTAGCACTGAGTATGCATGTACAGATCGCTTAAGGGACCCAAAAATATGGAATTTTCGGGTGTTTTCAACCTGAATTTGAGATATAAACGGGTACAGAAGATGCATGCACATTTCGACTTTTTGCACCTAAAATATCGATTTTGATCATGTTTTGAGTCTGTATATTGAAAACATTTTAGCAAGAAGTAGGCATGTACAGATTGCTTCTGGGACCCAAGAATATCGAATTTTCGAGTGTTTTGAACCTGAATTTGGGATATAGACGGGTACAGAAGATGCATACACATTTTGACTTTGGGCAGCTAAAATATCGATTTTCAGCATGTTTTTGGCCTGTAATTTGAAAATACTCTAACACTGAGTAGACACGTACAGATCGCTTCTGGAACCCAAATAAATCGAATTTTAGGGTTTTCTGAGCCTGAATTTGAGATATGAACGGGTACAGAAGATGCATGCACATATCAACTTTGGGCACCTAAAATATCGATTTTGAGCATGTTTTGGGTCTGTATCTTGAAAAAATTCTAGCAAGGAGTAGGCATGTACAGATCGCTTCTGGGACCCAAAAATACCGAATTTTCTGGTGTTTTGACCCTGAATTTGGGTAATAGACGGGTACAGAAGATGCATGCACATATCGACTTTGGGCACTTATAATATCGATTTTTAGCATGTTTTGGGCCTGTATTTTAAAAATACTCTAACACGGAGTAGACATGTACAGATCGCTTTTGGGACCCAAAAATATCGAATTTTCGGGTGTTTTGAGCCTGAATTTGAGATATAAACGGGTACAGAAGATGCATGCACATATCAACTTTGGACACTTAAAATATCGATTTTTAGCATGTTTTGAGCCTATATTTTGAAAACATTCTAGCACTGAGTATGCATGTACAGATCGCTTAAGGGACCCAAAAATATGGAATTTTCGGGTGTTTTCAACCTGAATTTGAGATATAAACGGGTACAGAAGATGCATGCACATATCGACTTTGGACATCTAAAATACCGATTTATAGCATGTTTTAAGCCTGTAATTTAAAAACATTCTAGCACTGAGTAGGCATGTGCAGATTGCTTCTGGGACCCTAAAATATCGAATTTTCGGAGTTTTGAGCCTGTATTTGAGATATAAACGGGTACAGAAGATGCATGCACATATCGACTTTTTGCACTTAAAATATCGATTTTGAGCATGTTTGGGGTCTGTATCTTGAAAACATTCTAGCAAGGAGTAGGCATGTAAAGATCGCTTTTGGGACCCAAAAATATCGAATTTTCTGGTGTTTTGAACTTGAATTAGGGATATACACGTGTTCAGAAGATGCATACACATATTGACTTTGGTCACATAAAATATCGATTTTCAGCATGTTTTGGGCCTGTATTTTAAAAACACTCTAACACGTAGTATGCACGTACAGATCGCTTATGGGACCCAAAAATATTGAATTTTCGGGTGTTTTGAGCCTAAATTTGAGATATAAACGGGTACAGAAGATGCATGCACTTAACGACTTTGGACACCTAAAATATCGATTTATAGCATGTTTTAAGCCTGTATTTTAAAAACATTCTAGCACTGAGTAGGCATGTGCAGATTGCTTAAGGGACCCAAAAATATCGAATTTTCGGAGTTTTTAGCCTGAATTTGAGATATAAACGGGTACAGAAGATGCATGCACATATCGACTTTTTGCACTTAAAATATCGATTTTGAGCAAGTTTTTGGTCTGTATCTTGAAAACATTCTAGCAAGGAGTAGGCATGTACAGATCGCTTTTGGGACCCAAAAATATCGAATTTTCGGGTGTTTTGAACTTGAATTAGGGATATACACGTGTACAGAAGATGCTTACACATATTGACTTTGGGCACGTAAAATATCGATTTTCAGCATGTTTTGGGCCTGTATTTTAAAAACACTCTAACACGGAGTATACACGTACAGATTGCTTCTGGGACCCAAAAATATGGAATTTTCGGGTGTTTTGAGCCTGAATTTGAGATATTAACGGGTACAGAAGATGCATGCACATATCGACTTTGGGCACTTAAAATATCGATTTTTAGCATGTTTTGGGCCTGTATTTTAAAAATACTCTAACACGGAGTAGACATGTACAGATCGCTTTTAGGACCCAAAAATATCGAATTTTCGGGTGTTTTGAGCCTGAATTTGAGATATAAACGTGTACAGAAGATGCATGCACATATCGACTTTGGGCAGCTAAAATATCGATTTTCAGCATGTTTTAGGCCTGTAATTTGAAAATACTCTAACACGGAGTATGCATGTACACATTGCTTTTGGGACCCAAAAATATCGAATATTCGGGTGTTTTGAGTCTGAATTTGAGATATTAACGGGTACAGAAGATGCATGCACATATCGACTTTGGACACTTAAAATATCGATTTTTAGCATGTTTTGAGCCTATTTTTTGAAAACATTCTACCACTGAGTATGCATGTACAGCTCGCTTAAGGGACACAAAAAAATGGAATTTTCGGGTGTTTTCAACCTGAATTTGAGATATAAACGGGTACAGAAGATGCATGCAAATATCGACTTTTTGCACCTAAGATATCAATTTTGAGCATGTCTTGGGTTTGTATCTTAAAAAATTCTATCAAGAAGTAGGCATGTACAGATCGCTTATGGGACCCAAAAATATCGAATTTTCTGGTGTTTTAAACCTGAATTTGGGATATAGACGGATACAGAAGATGCATGCACATATCGACTTTGGGCACCTATAATATCGATTTTGAGCATGTTTTAGGCCTGTATTTTGAAAATACTCTAACACGGAGTAGGCATGTACAGATGGCTTCGGGGACCCAAAAAATCGAATTTTCTGGTGTTTTGAGCCTGAATTTGAGATATAAACGGGTACAGAAGATTCATGCACACTTCGACTTTTTGCACCTAAAATATCGATTTTGATCATGTTTTGGGTCTGTATCTTGAAAATATTCTAGCAAGAAGTAGGCATGTACAGATTGCTTCTGGGACCCAAAAATATCGAATTTTCGAGTGTTTTGAACCTGAATTTGGGATATAGACGGGTACAGAAGATACATACACATATTGACTTTGGGCAGCTAAAATATCGATTTTCAGCATGTTTTAGGCCTGTATTTTGAAAATACTCTAACACGGAGTAGGCATGTACAGATGGCTTCGGGGACCCAAAAATATCGGATTTTCTGGTGTTTTGAGCCTGAATTTGAGATATAAACGGGTACAGAAGATGCATGCACACTTCGACTTTTTGCACCTAAAATATCGATTTTGATCATGTTTTGGGTCTGTATCTTGAAAATATTCTAGCAAGAAGTAGGCATGTACAGATTGCTTCTGGGACCCAAAAATATCGAATTTTCGAGTGTTTTGAACCTGAATTTGGGATATAGACGGGTACAGAAGATACATACACATATTGACTTTGGGCAGCTAAAATATCGATTTTCAGCATGTTTTAGGCCTGTAATTTGAAAATACTTTAACACGGAGTATGCATGTACACATTGATTTTGGGACCAAAAAATATCGAATATTCGGGTGTTTTGAGTCTGAATTTGAGATATAAACGGGTTCAGAAGATGCATGAACATATCGACTTTGGGCACCCAAAATATCGATTTTGAGAATGTTTTGGGCCTGTATTTTTAAAATACTCTAACACTGAGTAGACACGGACAGATCGCTTCTGGAACCCAAATAAATCGAATTTTAGGGTGTTCTGAGCCTGAATTTGAGATATGAATGGGTACAGAAGATGCATGCACATATCGACTTTGTGCACCTAAAATATCGATTTTGAGCATGTTTTGGGCCTGTATTTTGAAAATACTATAGCACGGTGTAGACATGTACAAATCGCTTCTGGGACATAAAAATATCGATTTTTTGGGGTGTTTTGAGCCTGAATTTGAGATATAAACGGGTACAGAAGATGCATGCACATATCGACTTTGGCACCCAAAATATCGATTTTTAGTATGTTTTCTGCGTATAATTTGAAAATATTCTAGCACTGAGTAGGCATGTACAGATCGCTTCTGGGACCCAAAAATATCGAATTTTCGGGGGTTTCGAGCCAGAATTTGAGATATAACCGGGTACAGACGATGCATGCACATATCGACTTTTTGCACCTAAAATATCGATTTTGAGCATGTTTTGGGTCTGTATCTTGAAAAAATTCTAGCAAGGAGTAGGCATGTACAGATCACTTCTGGGTCCAAAAAATACCGAATTTTCTGGGGTTTTGAACCTGAATTTGGGATATAGACGGGTACAGAAGATGCATACTCATATTGACTTTGGGCACCTAATGTATAGATTTTCAGCATGTTTTGGGCTTGTATTTTGAAAATACATTAACACGGAGTAGGCATGTACAGATCGCTTCTGGGACCCAAAAATATCGAATTTTCGGGTGTTTTGAGCCTGAATTTGTGATATAAACGGGTACAGAAGATGCATGTACATATCGACTTTGGGCACCTAAAATATCGATTTTGAGCGTGTTTTGGGCCGGTATTTTGAAAATACTCTAACACGGAGTAGGCATGTACAGATCGTTTCTGGGACACAAAAATATCGATTTTTCGTGTGTTTTGAGCCTGAATTTGAGATATAAACGGGTACAGAAGATGCATGCACTTAACGACTTTGGACACCTAAAATATCGATTTATAGCATGTTTTAAGCCTGTATTTTAAAAAACATTCTAGCACTGAGTAGGCATGTGCAGATTGCTTAAGGGACCCAAAAATATCGAATTTCGGAGTTTTTAGCCTGAATTTGAGATATAAACGGGTACAGAAGATGCATGCACATATCGACTTTTTGCACTTAAAATATCGATTTTGAGTATGTTTTTGGTCTGTATCTTGAAAACATTCTACCAAGGAGTAGGCATGTACAGATCGCTTTTGGGAACAAAAATATCGAATTTTCGGGTGTTTTGAACTTGAATTAGGGATATACACGTGTACAGAAGATGCTTACACATATTGACTTTGGGCACATAAAATATCGATTTTCAGCATGTTTTGGCCTGTATTTTAAAAACACTCTAACACGGAGTATGCACGTACAGATTGCTTCTGGGACCCAAAAATATCGAATTTTCGGGATTTTTGAGCCTGAATTTGAGATATAAACGGGTACAGAAGATGCATGCACATATCGACTTTGGGCACTTAAAATATCGATTTTTAGCATGTTTTGGGCCTGTATTTTAAAAATACTCTAACACGGGGTAGACATGTACAGATCGCTTTTGGGACCCAAAAATATCGATTTTTCGGGTGTTTTGAGCCTGAATTTGAGATATAAACGGGTACAGAAGATGCATGCACATATCGACTTTGGACACTTAAAATATCGATTTTTATCATGTTTTGAGCCTATTTTTTGAAAACATTCTAGCACTGAGTATGCATGTACAGATCGCTTAAGGGACCCAAAAATATGGAATTTTCGGGTGTTTTCAACCTGAATTTGAGATATAAACGGGTTCAGAAGATGCATGCAAATATCGACTTTTTGCACCTAAGATATCGATTTTGAGCATGTCTTGGGTTTGTATCTTAAAAAATTCTATCAAGAAGTAGGCATGTACAGATCGCTTCTGGGACCCAAAAATATCGAATTTTCTGGTGTTTTGAACCTGAATTTGGGATATAGACGTATACAGAAGATGCATGCACATATCGACTTTGGGCACCTATAATATCGATTTTGAGCATGTTTTAGGCCTGTATTTTGAAAATACTCTAACACGGAGTAGGCATGTACAGATGGCTTCGGGGACCCAAAAATATCGAATTTTCTGGTGTTTTGAGCCTGAATTTGAAATATAAACGGGTACAGAAGATGCATGCACACTTCATCTTTTTGCACCTAAAATATCGATTTTGATCATGTTTTGGGTCTGTATCTTGAAAATATTCTAGCAAGAAGTAGGCATGTACAGATTGCTTCTGGGACCCAAAAATATCGAATTTTCGAGTGTTTTGAACCTGAATTTGGGATATAGACGGGTACAGAAGATACATACACATATTGACTTTGGGCAGCTAAAATATCGATTTTCAGCATGTTTTAGGCCTGTAATTTGAAAATACTTTAACACGGAGTATGCATGTACACATTGATTTTGGGACCAAAAAATATCGAATATTCGGGTGTTTTGAGTCTGAATTTGAGATATAAACGGGTTCAGAAGATGCATGCACATATCGACTTTGGGCACCCAAAATATCGATTTTGAGCATGTTTTGGGCCTGTATTTTTAAAATACTCTGACACTGAGTAGACACGTACAGATCGCTTCTGGAACCCAAATAAATCGAATTATAGGGTGTTCTGAACCTGAATTTGAGATATGAACGGGTACAGAAGATGCATGCACATATCAACTTTGGGCACTTAAAATATCGATTTTGAGCATGTTTTGGGACTGTATCTTGAAAAAATTCTAGCAAGGAGTAGGCATGTACAGATCGCTTCTGGGACCCAAAAATACCGAATTTTCTGGTGTTTTGACCCTGAATTTGGGTAATAGACGGGTACAGAAGATGCATGCACATATCGACTTTGGGCACTTAAAATATCGATTTTTAGCATGTTTTGGGCCTGTATTTTAAAAATACTCTAACACGGAGTAGACATGTACAGATCGCTTTTGGGACCCAAAAATATCGAATTTTCGGGTGTATTGAGGCTGAATTTGAGATATAAACGGGTACAGAAGATGCATGCACATATCAACTTTGGACACTTAAAATATCGATTTTTAGCATGTTTTGAGCCTATTTTTTGAAAACATTCTAGCACTGAGTATGCATGTACAGATCGCTTAAGGGACCCAAAAATATGGAATTTTCGGGTGTTTTCAACCTGAATTTGAGATATAAACGGGTACAGAAGATGCATGCACATATAGACTTTGGACATCTAAAATATCGATTTATAGCATGTTTTAAGCCTGTATTTTAAAAACATTCTAGCACTGAGTAGGCATGTGCAGATTGCTTAAGGGACCCAAAAATATCGAATTTTCGGAGTTTTGAGCCTGAATTTGAGATATAAACGGGTACAGAAGATGCATGCACATATCGACTTTTTGCAAATAAAAAAAATATCGATTTTGAGCATGTTTTTGGTCTGTATCTTGAAAACATTCTAGCAAGGAGTAGGCATGTACAGATCGCTTTTGGGACCCAAAATATCGAATTTTCGGGTGTTTTGAACTTGAATTAGGGATATACACGTGTACAGAAGATACTTACACATATTGACTTTGGGCACGTAAAATATCGATTTTCAGCATGTTTTGGGCCTGTATTTTAAAAACACTCTAACACGGAGTATGCACGTACAGATAGCTTCTGGGACCCAAAAATATGGAATTTTCGGGGGTTTTGAGCCTGAATTTGAGATATTAACGGGTACAGAAGATGCATGCACATATCGACTTTGGGCACTTAAAATATCGATTTTTAGCATGTTTTGGGCCTGTATTTTAAAAATAGTCTAACACGGAGTAGACATGTACAGATCGCTTTTAGGAACCAAAAATATCGAATTTTCGGGTGTTTTGAGCCTGAATTTGAGATATAAACGGGTACAGAAGATGCATGCACATATCGACTTTGGGCAGCTAAAATATCGATTTTCAGCATGTTTTAGGCCTGTAATTTGAAAATACTCTAACACGGAGTATGCATGTACACATTGCTTTTGGGACCCAAAAATATCGAATATTCGGGTGTTTTGAGTCTGAATTTGAGATATAAACGGTTACAGAAGATGCATGCACATATCGACTTTAGGCACCCAAAATATCGATTTTGAGAATGTTTTGGGCCTGTATTTTTAAAATACTCTAACACTGAGTAGACATGTACAGATCGCTTGTGGGACCCAAAAATATCAAATTTTCGGGTGTTTTGTACCTGAATTTGGGATATAGACGGGTACAGAAGATGCATACTCATATTGACTTTGGGCACCTAATATATAGATTTTCAGCATGTTTTGGGCCTGTATTTTGAAAATACATTACACGGAGTAGACATGTACAGATCGCTTCTGGGACCCAAAAATATCAAATTTTCGGGTGTTTTGAGCCTGAATTTGTGATATAAACGGGTACAGAAGATGCATGTACATATCGACTTTGGGCACATAAAATATCGATTTTGAGCGTGTTTTGGGCCGGTATTTTGAAAATACTCTAACACGGAGTAGGCATGTACAGATCGTTTCAGGGACACAAAAATATCGATTTTTCGGGTGTTTTGAGCCTGAATTTGAGATATAAACGGGTACAGAAGATGCATGCACTTAACGACTTTGGACTCCTAAAATATCGATTTATAGCATGTTTTAAGCCTGTATTTTAAAAAACATTCTAGCACTGAGTAGGCATGTGCAGATTGCTTAAGGGACCCAAAAATATCGAATTTTCGGAGTTTTTAGCCTGAATTTGAGATATAAACGGGTACAGAAGATGCATGCACATATCGACTTTTTGCACTTAAAATATCGATTTTTAGCATGTTTTTGGTCTGTATCTTGAAAACATTCTACCAAGGAGTAGGCATGTACAGATCGCTTTTGGGAACAAAAATATCGAATTTTCGGGTGTTTTGAACTTGAATTAGGGATATACACGTGTACAGAAGATGCTTACACATATTGACTTTGGGCACATAAAATATCGATTTTCAGCATGTTTTGGCCTGTATTTTAAAAACACTCTAACACGGAGTATGCACGTACAGATTGCTTCTGGGACCCAAAAATATGGAATTTTCGGGTTTTTTGAGCCTGAATTTGAGATATAAACGGGTACAGAAGATGCATGCACATATCGACTTTGGACACTTAAAATATCGATTTTTAGCATGTTTTGAGCCTATTTTTTGAAAACATTCTAGCACTGAGTATGCATGTAAAGATCGCTTAAGGGACCCAAAAATATGGAATTTTCGGGTGTTTTCAACCTGAATTTGAGATATAAACGGGTACAGAAGATGCATGCAAATATCGACTTTTTGCACCTAAGATATCGATTTTGAGCATGTCTTGGGTTTGTATCTTAAAAAATTCTATCAAGAAGTAGGCATGTACAGATCGCTTCTGGGACCCAAAAATATCGAATTTTCTGGTGTTTTGACCCTGAATTTGGGTAATAGACGGGTACAGAAGATGCATGCACATATCGACTTTGGGCACTTAAAATATCGATTTTTAGCATGTTTTGGGCCTGTATTTTAAAAATACTCTAACACGGAGTAGACATGTACGGATCACTTTTGGGACCCAAAAATATCGAATTTTCGGGTGTTTTGAGCCTGAATTTGAGATATAAACGGGTACAGAAGATGCATGCACATATCGACTTTGGACATCTAAAATATCGATTTATAGCATGTTTTAAGCCTGTATTTTAAAAACATTCTAGCACTGAGTAGGCATGTGCAGATTGCTTCTGGGACCCTAAAAAATCGAATTTACGGAGTTTTGAGCCTGTATTTGAGATATAAACGGGTACAGAAGATGCATGCACATATCGACTTTGGGCACCTAAAATATCGATTTTTAGCATGTTTTGGGCCTGTATTTAAAAAATACTCTAACTCGGAGTAGACATGTACAGATCGCTTTTGGGACCCAAAAATATCGAATTTTCGGGTTTTTTGAACCTGAATTTGGGATATAGACGGATACAGAAGATGCATGCACAGATCGACTTTGGGCACCTAAAATATCGATTTTGAGCATGTTTTAGGCCTGTATTTTGAAAATACTCTAACTCGGAGTAGACATGTACAGATCGCTTTTGGGACCCAAAAATATCGAATTTTCGGGTTTTTTGAACCTGAATTTGGGATATAGACGGATACAGAAGATGCATGCACAGATCGACTTTGGGCACCTAAAATATCGATTTTGAGCATGTTTTAGGCCTGTATTTTGAAAATACTATAGCACAGTTTAGACATGTACAGATCGATTCTGGGACACAAAAATATCGATTTTTTGGGTGTTTTGAGCCTAAATTTGAGATATAAACGGGTTCAAAAGATGCATGCACATATCGACTTTGGACACCTAAAATATCGATTTTTAGCATGTTTTAAGCCTGTATTTTAAAAACATTCTAGCACTGAGTAGGCATGTGCAGATTCCTTAAGGGACCCAAAAATATCGAATTTTCGGGTGTTTTGACCCTGAATTTGAGATATAAACGGGTACAGAAGATGCATGCACATATCGACTTTTTGCAAATAAAATATCGGTTTATAGCATGTTTTAAGCCTGTATTTTAAAAACATTCTAGCACTGAGTAGGCATGTGCAGATTGCTTCTGGGACCCAAAAATATCGAATTTTCGGAGTTTTGAGCCTGAATTTGATATATAAACGGGTACAGAAGATGCATGCACATATCGACTTTGGGCACCTAAAATATCGATTTTCAGCATGTTTTGGGCCTGTATTTTAAAAACACTCTAACACGGAGTATGCACGTACAGACCGCTTCTGGGACCCAAAAATATTGAATTTTCGGGTGTTTTGAGCCTGAATTTGAGATATAAACGGGTACAGAAGATGCATGCACATATCGACTTTGGGCACCTAAAATATCGATTTTTAGCATGTTTTGGGCCTGTATTTAAAAAATACTCTAACTCGGAGTAGACATGTACAGATCGCTTTTGGGACCCAAAAATATTGAATTTTCGGGTGTTTTGAGACTGAATTTTAGATATAAACGGGTACAGAAGATGCATGCACATATCGACTTTTTGCACTTAAAATATCGATTTTGTGCATGTTTTGGGTCTGTATCTTGAAAATATTCAAGCAAGGAGTAGGCATGTACAGATTGCTTCTGGGACCCAAAATTATCGAATTTTTGGGTGTTTTGAACCTGAATTTGGGATATAGACGGATACAGAAGATGCATGCACATGTCGACTTTGGGCACCTAAAATATCGATTTTGAGCATGTTTTCGGCCTGTATTTTGAAAATACTATAGCACGGTCTAGACATGTACAGATCGCTTCTGGGACACAAAAATATCGATTTTTTGGGTGTTTTTAGCCTGAATTTGAGATATAAACGGGTACAGAAGATGCATGCACATATCGACTTAGGCTCCCAAAATATCGATTTTTCGTATGTTTTGGGCGTATAATTTGAAAATAATCTAGCACTGAGTAGGCATGTACAGATCACTTCTGGGACCCAAAAATATCGAATTTTCGGGTGTTTTGAGCCAGAATTTGAGATATAACCGGGTACAGAGGATGCATGCACATATCGACTTTGGGCACCTAAAATATCGATTTTGAGCATGTTTTTGGTCTGTATCTTGAAAACATTCTAGCAAGGAGTAGGCATGTACAGATCGCTTTTGGGACCCAAAAATATCGAATTTTCGGGTGTTTTGAACTTGAATTAGGGATATACACGTGTACAGAAGATTCATGCACATATCGACTTTGGGCACCTAAAATATCGATTTTGAGCATGTTTTGGGCCTGTATTTTAAAAATACTCTAACACGGAGTAGACATGTACAGATCGCTTTTGTGACCCAAAAATATTGAATTTTCGGGTGTTTTGAGCCTGAATTTGTGATATAAACGGGTTCAGAAGATGCATGCACATATCGACTTTGGACACCTAAAATATCGATTTTTAGCATGTTTTGACCCTATATTTTGAAAACATTCTAGCACTGAGTATCCAAGTACAGATCGCTTCTGGGACCCAAAAATATCGAATTTTCGGGGATTTTGAACCTGAATTTGGGATATAGACGGATACAGAAGATGCATGCACATATCGACTTTGGGCACCTAAAATATTGATTTTGAGCATGTTTTGGGCCTGTATTTTGAAAATACTCTAACACGGAGTAGACATGTAAAGATGGCTTCGGGGACCCAAAAATATCGAATTTTCGGGTGTTTTGAGCCTGAATTTGAGATATAAACGGGTACAGAAGATGCATGCACATTTCGACTTTTTGCACCTAAAATATCGATTTTGATCATGTTTTGGGTCTGTATCTTGAAAACATTCTAGCAAAAGTAGGCATGTACAGATTGCTTCTGGGACCCAAAAATATCGAATTTTCGAGTGTTTTGAACCTGAATTTGGGATATAGACGGGTACAGAAGATGCATACACATATTGACTTTGGGAAGCTAAAATATCGATTTTCAGCATCTTTTAGGCCTGTATTTTGAAAATACTCTAACACGGAGTATGCATGTACACATTGCTTTTGGGACCCAAAAATATCGAATATTCGGGTGTTTTGAGTCTGAATTTGAGATATAAACGGGTACAGAAGATGCATGCACATATCGACTTTGGGCACCCAAAATATCGATTTTGAGCATGTTTTGGGCCTGTATTTTTAAAATACTCTAACACTGAGTAGACACGTACAGATCGCTTCAGGAACCCAAATAAATCAAATTTTAGGGTGTTCTGAGCCTGAATTTGAGATATGAACGGGTACAAAAGATGCATGCACATATCGACTTTGGGCACCTAAAATATCGATTTTGAGCATGTTTTGGGCCTGTATTTTGAAAATACTATAGCACGGTGTAGACATGTACAGATCGCTTCTGGGACACTAAAATATCGATTTTTTGGGTGTTTTGAGCCTGAATTTGAGATATAAACGGGTACAGAAGATGCATGCACATATCGACTTTGGCACCCAAAATATCGATTTTTAGTATGTTTTGGGCGTATAATTTGAAAATATTCTAGCACTGAGTAGGCAGGTACAGATCGTTTCTGGGACCCAAAAATATCGAATTTTGGGGGGTTTTGAGCCAGAATTTGGGATATAACCAGGTACAGAGGATGCATGCACATATCGACTTTTTGCACCTAAAATATCGATTTTGAGCATGTTTCGGGTCTGTATCTTGAAAACATTCTAGCAAGGAGTAGGCATGTACAGATCGCTTCTGGGACCCAAAAATACCGAATTTTCTGGAGTTTTGAACCTGAATTTGGGATATAGACTTGTACAGAAGATGCATACACATATTGACTTTGGGCACCTAAAATATAGATTTTCAGCATGTTTTGGGCCTGTATTTCGAAAATACATTAACACGGAGTAGGCATGTACAGATCGCTTCTGGGACCCAAAAATATCGAATTTTCGGGTGTTTTGAGCCTGAATTTGAGATATAAACGGATACAGAAGATTCATGCACATATCGACTTTGGGCACCTAAAATATCGATTTTGAGCATGTTTTGGGCCTGTATTTTAAAAATACTCTAACACGGAGTAGGCATGTACAGATCGTTTCTGGGACACAAAAATATCGATTTTTTGGGTGTTTTGAGCCTGAATTTGAGATATATACGGGTTCAGAAGATACATGCACATATCGACTTAGGACACCTAAAATATCGATTTATAGCATCTTTTAAGCCTGTATTTTAAAAACATTCTAGCACAGAGTAGGCATGTGCAGATTGCTTAAGGGAACCAAAAAAATCGAATTTTCGGACTTTTGAGCCTGAATTTGAGATATAAACGGGTACAGAGGATGCATGCACATATCGACTTTGGGCACCTAAAATATCGATTTTGAGCATGTTTTTGGTCTGTATCTTGAAAACATTCTAGCAAGGAGTAGGCATGTACAGATCGCTTTTGGGACCCAAAAATATCGAATTTTCGGGTGTTTTGAACTTGAATTAGGGATATACACGTGTACAGAAGATTCATGCACATATCGACTTTGGGCACCTAAAATATCGATTTTGAGCATGTTTTGGGCCTGTATTTTAAAAATACTCTAACACGGAGTAGACATGTACAGATCGCTTTTGGGACCCAAAAATATTGAATTTTCGGGTGTTTTGAGCCTGAATTTGTGATATAAACGGGTTCAGAAGATGCATGCACATATCGACTTTGGACACCTAAAATATCGATTTTTAGCATGTTTTGACCCTATATTTTGAAAACATTCTAGCACTGAGTATCCAAGTACAGATCGCTTCTGGGACCCAAAAATATCGAATTTTCGGGGATTTTGAACCTGAATTTGGGATATAGACGGATACAGAAGATGCATGCACATATCGACTTTGGGCACCTAAAATATTGATTTTGAGCATGTTTTGGGCCTGTATTTTGAAAATACTCTAACACGGAGTAGACATGTAAAGATGGCTTCGGGGACCCAAAAATATCGAATTTTCGGGTGTTTTGAGCCTGAATTTGAGATATAAACGGGTACAGAAGATGCATGCACATTTCGACTTTTTGCACCTAAAATATCGATTTTGATCATGTTTTGGGTCTGTATCTTGAAAACATTCTAGCAAAAGTAGGCATGTACAGATTGCTTCTGGGACCCAAAAATATCGAATTTTCGAGTGTTTTGAACCTGAATTTGGGATATAGACGGGTACAGAAGATGCATACACATATTGACTTTGGGAAGCTAAAATATCGATTTTCAGCATGTTTTAGGCCTGTATTTTGAAAATACTCTAACACGGAGTATGCATGTACACATTGCTTTTGGGACCCAAAAATATCGAATATTCGGGTGTTTTGAGTCTGAATTTGAGATATAAACGGGTACAGAAGATGCATGCACATATCGACTTTGGGCACCCAAAATATCGATTTTGAGCATGTTTTGGGCCTGTATTTTTAAAATACTCTAACACTGAGTAGACACCTACAGATCGCTTCAGGAACCCAAATAAATCAAATTTTAGGGTGTTCTGAGCCTGAATTTGAGATATGAACGGGTACAAAAGATGCATGCACATATCGACTTTGGGCACCTAAAATATCGATTTTGAGCATGTTTTGGGCCTGTATTTTGAAAATACTATAGCACGGTGTAGACATGTACAGATCGCTTCTGGGACACTAAAATATCGATTTTTTGGGTGTTTTGAGCCTGAATTTGAGATATAAACGGGTACAGAAGATGCATGCACATATCGACTTTGGCACCCAAAATATCGATTTTTAGTATGTTTTGGGCGTATAATTTGAAAATATTCTAGCACTGAGTAGGCAGGTACAGATCGTTTCTGGGACCCAAAAATATCGAATTTTGGGGGGTTTTGAGCCAGAATTTGGGATATAACCAGGTACAGAGGATGCATGCACATATCGACTTTTTGCACCTAAAATATCGATTTTGAGCATGTTTCGGGTCTGTATCTTGAAAACATTCTAGCAAGGAGTAGGCATGTACAGATCGCTTCTGGGACCCAAAAATACCGAATTTTCTGGAGTTTTGAACCTGAATTTGGGATATAGACTTGTACAGAAGATGCATACACATATTGACTTTGGGCACCTAAAATATAGATTTTCAGCATGTTTTGGGCCTGTATTTCGAAAATACATTAACACGGAGTAGGCATGTACAGATCGCTTCTGGGACCCAAAAATATCGAATTTTCGGGTGTTTTGAGCCTGAATTTGAGATATAAACGGATACAGAAGATTCATGCACATATCGACTTTGGGCACCTAAAATATCGATTTTGAGCATGTTTTGGGCCTGTATTTTAAAAATACTCTAACACGGAGTAGGCATGTACAGATCGTTTCTGGGACACAAAAATATCGATTTTTTGGGTGTTTTGAGCCTGAATTTGAGATATATACGGGTTCAGAAGATACATGCACATATCGACTTAGGACACCTAAAATATCGATTTATAGCATCTTTTAAGCCTGTATTTTAAAAACATTCTAGCACAGAGTAGGCATGTGCAGATTGCTTAAGGGAACCAAAAAAATCGAATTTTCGGACTTTTGAGCCTGAATTTGAGATATAAACGGGTACAGAAGATGCATGCACATATCGACTTTTTGCACTTAAAATATCGATTTTGAGCATGTTTTTGGTCTGTATCTTGAAAATATTCTAGGAAGGAGTAGGCATGTACAGATCGCTTTTGGTACCCAAAAATATCGAATTTTCGGGTGTTTTGAAATTGAATTAGGGATATACACGTGTACAGAAGATGCATACACAAATTGACTTTGGGCACATAAAATATCGATTTTCAGCATGTTTTGGGCCTGTATTTTAAAAACATTCTAGCACTGAGTAGGCATGTGCAGATTGCTTAAGGGACCCAAAAATATCGAATTTTCGGAGTTTTGAGCCTGAATTTGAGATATAAACGGGTACAGAAGATGCATGCACATATCGACTTTTTGCCCTTAAAATATCGATTATAATCATGTTTTGGGTCTGTATCTTAAAAAAAATTCTAGCAAGGAGTAGGCATGTACAGATCGCTTCTGGGACCCAAAAATACCGAATTTTCTGGTGTTTTGACCCTGAATTTGCGTAATAGACGGGTACAGAAGATGCATGCACATATCGACTTTGGGCACCTAAAATATCGATTTTGAGCATGTTTTGGGCCTGTATTTTGAAAATACATTAACACGGAGTAGGCATGTACAGATCGCTTCTGGGACCCAAAAATATTGAATTTTCGGGTGTTTTGAGCCTGAATTTTAGATATAAAAGGGTACAGAAGATGCATGCACATATCGACGTTTTGCACCGAAAATATCGATTTTGAGCATGTCTTGGGTTTGTATCTTAAAAAATTCTAGCAAGGAGTAGGCATGTACAGATCGCTTCAGGGACCCAAAAATATCGAATTTTCGGGTTTTTTGAACCTGAATTTGGGATATAGACGGATACAGAAGATGCATGCACATATCGACTTTTTGCACTTAAAATATCGATTTTGAGCATGTTTTTGGTCTGTATCTTGAAAACATTCTAGCAAGGAGTAAGCATGTACAGATCGCTTCTGGGACCCAAAAATATCGAATTTTCGGGTGTTTTGAGCCTGAATTTTAGATATAAACGGGTACAGAAGATGCATGCACATATCGACTTTGGCACCCAAAATATCGATTTTTAGTATGTTAACAGCGTATAATTTGAAAATATTCTAGCACTGAGTAGGCATGTACAGATCGCTTAAGGGACCCAAAAATATGGAATTTTCGGGTGTTTTAAACCTGAATTTGAGATATAAACGGATACATAAGATGCATGCAAATATCGACTTTTTGCACCTAAGATATCGATTTTGAGCATGTCTTGGGTTTGTATCTTAAAAAATTCTATCAAGAAGTAGGCATGTACAGATCGCTTCTGGGACCCAAAAATATCGAATTTTCTGTTGTTTTGAACCTGAATTTGGGATATAGACGGATACAGAAGATGCATGCACATATCGACTTTGGGCACCTATAATATCGATTTTGAGCTTGTTTTAGGCCTGTATTTTGAAAATACTCTAACACGGAGTAGGCATGTACAGATGGCTTCGGGGACCCAAAAATATCGAATTTTCGGGTGTTTTGAGCCTGAATTTGAGATATAAACGGGTACAGAAGATGCATGCACATTTCGACTTTTTGCACCTAAAATATCGATTTTGATCATATTTTGGGTCAGTATCTTGAAAACATTCTAGCAAGAAGTAGGCATGTACAGATTGCTTCTGGGACCCAAAAAAATCGAATTTTCGAGTGTTTTGAACCTGAATTTGGGATATAGACGAGTACAGAAGATGCATACACATATTGACTTTGGGCAGCTAAAATATCGATTTTCAGCATGTTTTAGGCCTGTAATTTGAAAATACTCTAACACGGAGTATGCATGTACACATTGCTTTTTGGACCCAAAAATATCGAATATTCGGGTGTTTTGAGTCTGAATTTGAGATATAAACGGATATAGAAGATGCATGCACATATCGACTTTGGGCACCCAAAATATCGATTTTGAGCATGTTTTGGGCCTGTATTTTTAAAATACTCTAACACTGAGTAGACACGTACAGATCGCTTCTGGAACCCAAATAAATCGAATTTTAGGGTGTTCTGAGCCTGAATTTGAGATATGAACGGGTACAGAAGATGCATGCACATATCAACTTTGGGCACCTAAAATATCGATTTTGAGCATGTTTTGGGTCTGTATCTTGAAAAAATTCTAGCAAGGAGTAGGCATGTACAGATCGCTTCTGGGACCCAAAAATACCGAATTTTCTGGTGTTTTGACCCTGAATTTGGGTAATAGACGGGTACAGAAGATGCATGCACATATCGACTTTGGGCACTTAAAATATCGATTTTTAGCATGTTTTGGGCCTGTATTTTAAAAATACTCTAACACGGAGTAGACATGTACAGATCGCTTTTGGGACCCAAAATTATCGAATTTTCGGGTGTTTTGAGCCTGAATTTGAGATATAAACGGGTACAGAAGATGCATGCACTTAACGACTTTGGACACCTAAAATATCGATTTTTAGCATGTTTTGAGCCTGTATTTTAAAAACATTCTAGCACTGAGTAGGCATGTGCAGATTGCTTAAGGGACCCAAAAATATCGAATTTTCGCAGTTTTGAGCCTGAATTTGAGATATAAACGGGTACAGAAGATGCATGCACATATCGACTTTTTGCACTTAAAATATCGATTTTGAGCATGTTTTTGGTCTGTATCTTGAAAACATTCTAGCAAGGAGTAGGCATGTACAGATCGCTTCGGGGACCCAAAAATATCGAATTTTTGGGTGTTTTGAACTTGAATTAGGGATATACACGTGTACAGAAGATGCTTACACATATTGACTTTGGGCACATAAAATATCGATTTTCAGCATGTTTTGGGCCTGTATTTTAAAAACACTCTAACACGGAGTATGCACGTACAGATTGCTTCTGGGACCCAAAAATATGGAATTTTCGGGTGTTTTGAGCCTGAATTTGAGATATAAACGGGTACAGAAGATGCATGCACATATCGACTTTGGGCACTTAAAATATCGATTTTTAGCATGTTTTGGGCCTGTATTTTAAAAATACTCTAACACGGAGTAGACATGTACAGATCGCTTTTAGAACCCAAAAATATCGAATTTTCGGGTGTTTTGAGCCTGAATTTGAGATTTAAACGGGTACAGAAGATGCATGCACATATCGACTTTGGACACTTAAAATATCGATTTTTAGCATGTTTTGATCCTATATTTTGAAAAAATTCTAGCACTGAGTATGCATGTACAGAACGCTTAAGGGACCCACAAATATGGAATTTTCGGGTGTTTTCAACCTGAATTTGAGATATAAACGGGTACAGAAGATGCATGCACATTTCGACTTTTTGCACCTAAAATATCGATTTTGATCATGTTTTGGGTCTGTATATTGAAAACAATTTAGCAAGAAGTAGGCATGTACAGATTGCTTCTGGGACCCAAGAATATCGAATTTTCGAGTGTTTTGAACCTGAATTTGGGATATAGACGGGTACAGAAGATGCATACACATTTTGACTTTGGGCAGCTAAAATATCGATTTTCAGCATGTTTTAGGCCTGTAATTTGAAAATACTCTAATACGGAGTATGCATGTACACATTGCTTTTTGGACCCAAAAATATCGAATATTCGGGTGTTTTGAGTCTGAATCTGAGATATAAACGGGTACAGAAGATGCATGCACATATCGACTTTGGGCACCCAAAATATCGATTTTGAGCATGTTTTGGGCCCGTATTTTAAAAATACTCTAACACTGAGTAGACACGTACAGATCGCTTTTAGGACCCAAAAATATCGAATTTTCGGGTGTTTTG
Organism: Petrolisthes cinctipes; assembly: GCA_033782935.1. Classification (NCBI taxonomy): domain Eukaryota; kingdom Metazoa; phylum Arthropoda; class Malacostraca; order Decapoda; family Porcellanidae; genus Petrolisthes; species Petrolisthes cinctipes. Next base: position 881,836 of record JAWQEG010000509.1, on the reverse strand, counting down.
AGCCTGAATTTGAGATATAAACGGGTACAGAAGATGCATGCACATATCAACTTTGGACACTTAAAATATCGATTTTTAGCATGTTTTGAGCCTATATTTTGAAAACATTCTAGCACTGAGTATGCATGTACAGATCGCTTAAGGGACCCAAAAATATGGAATTTTCGGGTGTTTTCAACCTGAATTTGAGATATAAACGGGTACAGAAGATGCATGCACATATCGACTTTGGACATCTAAAATATCGATTTATAGCATGTTTTAAGCCTGTTTTTTAAAAACATTCTAGCACTGAGTAGGCATGTGCAGATTGCTTCTGGGACCCTAAAATATCGAATTTTCGGGGTTTTGAGCCTGTATTTGAGATATAAACGGGTACAGAAGATGCATGCACATATCGACTTTTTGCACTTAAAATATCGATTTTGAGCATGTTTGGGGTCTGTATCTTGAAAACATTCTAGCAAGGAGTAGGCATGTAAAGATCGCTTTTGGGACCCAAAAATATCGAATTTTCTGGTGTTTTGAACTTGAATTAGGGATATACACGTGTACAGAAGATGCTTACACATATTGACTGTGGTCACATAAAATATCGATTTTCAGCATGTTTTGGGCCTGTATTTTAAAAACACTCTAACACGTAGTATGCACGTACAGATCGCTTCTGGGACCCAAAAATATTGAATTTTCGGGTGTTTTGAGCCTAAATTTGAGATATGAACGGGTACAGAAGATGCATGCACTTAACGACTTTGGACACCTAAAATATCGATTTATAGCATGTTTTAAGCCTGTATTTTAAAAACATTCTAGCACTGAGTAGGCATGTGCAGATTGCTTAAGGGACCCAAAAATATCGAATTTTCGGAGTTTTGAGCCTGAATTTGAGATATAAACGGGTACAGAAGATGCATGCACATATCGACTTTTTGTACTTAAAATATCGATTTTGAGCATGTTTTTGGTCTGTATCTTGAAAACATTCTAGCAAGGAGTAGGCATGTACAGATCGCTTTTGGGACCCAAAAATATCGAATTTTTGGGTGTTTTGAACTTGAATTTGGGATATACACGTGTACAGAAGATGCTTACACATATTGACTTTGGGCACGTAAAATATCGATTTTCAGCATGTTTTGGGCCTGTATTTTAAAAACACTCTAACACGGAGTATGCACGTACAGATTGCTTCTGGGACCCAAAAATATGGAATTTTCGGGTGTTTTGAGCCTGAATTTGAGATATTAACGGGTACAGAAGATGCATGCACATATCGACTTTGGACACTTAAAATATCGATTTTTAGCATGTTTTGGGCCTGTATTTTAAAAATAGTCTAACACGGAGTAGACATGTACAGATCGCTTTTAGGACCCAAAAATATCGAATTTTCGGGTGTTTTGAGCCTGAATTTGAGATATAAACGGGTACAGAAGATGCATGCACATATCGACTTTGGGCAGCTAAAATATCGATTTTCAGCATGTTTTAGGCCTGTAATTTGAAAATACTCTAACACGGAGTATGCATGTACACATTGCTTTTGGGACCAAAAAATATCGAAAATTCGGGTGTTTTGAGTCTGAATTTGTGATATAAACGGGTACAGAAGATGCATGCACATATCGACTTTGGGCACCCAAAATATCGATTTTGAGAATGTTTTGGGCCTGTATTTTTAAAATACTCTAACACTGAGTAGACACGGACAGATTGCTTAAGGGACCCAAAAATATCGAATTTTCGGAGTTTTGAGCCTGAATTTGAGATATAAACGGGTACAGAAGATGCATGCACATATCGACTTTTTGTACTTAAAATATCGATTTTGAGCATGTTTTTGGTCTGTATCTTGAAAACATTCTAGCAAGGAGTAGGCATGTACAGATCGCTTTTGGGACCCAAAAATATCGAATTTTTGGGTGTTTTGAACTTGAATTTGGGATATACACGTGTACAGAAGATGCTTACACATATTGACTTTGGGCACGTAAAATATCGATTTTCAGCATGTTTTGGGCCTGTATTTTAAAAACACTCTAACACGGAGTATGCACGTACAGATTGCTTCTGGGACCCAAAAATATGGAATTTTCGGGTGTTTTGAGCCTGAATTTGAGATATTAACGGGTACAGAAGATGCATGCACATATCGACTTTGGACACTTAAAATATCGATTTTTAGCATGTTTTGGGCCTGTATTTTAAAAATAGTCTAACACGGAGTAGACATGTACAGATCGCTTTTAGGACCCAAAAATATCGAATTTTCGGGTGTTTTGAGCCTGAATTTGAGATATAAACGGGTACAGAAGATGCATGCACATATCGACTTTGGGCAGCTAAAATATCGATTTTCAGCATGTTTTAGGCCTGTAATTTGAAAATACTCTAACACGGAGTATGCATGTACACATTGCTTTTGGGACCAAAAAATATCGAAAATTCGGGTGTTTTGAGTCTGAATTTGTGATATAAACGGGTACAGAAGATGCATGCACATATCGACTTTGGGCACCCAAAATATCGATTTTGAGAATGTTTTGGGCCTGTATTTTTAAAATACTCTAACACTGAGTAGACACGGACAGATCGCTTCTGGAACCCAAATAAATCGAATTTTAGGGTGTTCTGAGCCTGAATTTGAGATATGAACGGGTACAGAAGATGCATGCACATATCGACTTTGGGCACCTAAAATATCGATTTTGAGCATGTTTTGGGCCTGTATTTTGAAAATACTATAGCACGGTGTAGACATGTACAAATCGCTTCTGGGACACAAAAATATCGATTTTTTTTGGTGTTTTGAGCCTGAATTTGAGATATAAACGGGTACAGAAGATGCATGCACATATCGGCTTTGGCATCCAAAATATCGATTTTTAGTATGTTTTAAGGGTATAATTTGAAAATATTCTAGCACTGAGTAGGCATGTACAGATCGCTTCTGGGACCCAAAAATATCGAATTTTCGGGGGTTTTGAGCCAGAATTTGGGATATAACCGGGTACAGACGATGCATGCACATATCGACTTTTTGCACCTAAAATATCGATTTTGAGCATGTTTTGGGTCTGTATCTTGAAAAAATTCTAGCAAGGAGTAGCCATGTACAGATCGCTTCTGGGACCCAAAAATACCGAATTTTCTGGTGTTTTGAACCTGAATTTGGGATATAGACGGGTACAGAAGATGCATACTCATATTGACTTTGGGCACCTAATATATAGATTTTCAGCATGTTTTGGGCCTGTATTTTGAAAATACATTAACACGGAGTAGGCATGTACAGATCGCTTCTGGGACCCAAAAATATCGAATTTTCGGGTGTTTTGAGCCTGAATTTGTGATATAAACGGGTACAGAAGATGCATGTACATATCGACTTTGGGCACCTAAAATATCGATTTTGAGCGTGTTTTGGGCCGGTATTTTGAAAATACTCTAACACGGAGTAGGCATGTACAGATCGTTTCTGGGACACAAAAATATCGATTTTTCGGGTGTTTTGAGCCTGAATTTGAGATATAAACGGGTACAGAAGATGCATGCACTTAACGACTTTGGACACCTAAAATATCGATTTATAGCATGTTTTAAGCCTGTATTTTAAAAAACATTCTAGCACTGAGTAGGCATGTGCAGATTGCTTAAGGGACCCAAAAATATCGAATTTTCGGAGTTTTGAGCCTGAATTTGAGATATAAACGGGTACAGAAGATGCATGCACATATCGACTTTTTGCACTTAAAATATTGATTTTGAGCATGTTTTTGGTCTGTATCTTGAAAACATTCTAGCAAGGAGTAGGCATGTACAGATCGCTTTTGGGAACAAAAATATTGAATTTTCGGGTGTTTTGAACTTGAATTAGGGATATACACGTGTACAGAAGATACTTACACATATTGACTTTGGGCACATAAAATATCGATTTTCAGCATGTTTTGGCCTGTATTTTAAAAACACTCTAACACGTAGTATGCACGTACAGATTGCTTCTGGGACCCAAAAATATGGAATTTTCGGGTGTTTTGAGCCTGAATTTGAGATATAAACGGGTACAGAAGATGCATGCACATATCGACTTTGGGCACTTAAAATATCGATTTTTAGCATGTTTTGGGCCTGTATTTTAAAAATACTCTAACACGGAGTAGACATGTACAGATCGCTTTTAGAACCCAAAAATATCGAATTTTCGGGTGTTTTGAGCCTGAATTTGAGATTTAAACGGGTACAGAAGATGCATGCACATATCGACTTTGGACACTTAAAATATCGATTTTTAGCATGTTTTGATCCTATATTTTGAAAAAATTCTAGCACTGAGTATGCATGTACAGAACGCTTAAGGGACCCACAAATATGGAATTTTCGGGTGTTTTCAACCTGAATTTGAGATATAAACGGGTACAGAAGATGCATGCACATTTCGACTTTTTGCACCTAAAATATCGATTTTGATCATGTTTTGGGTCTGTATATTGAAAACAATTTAGCAAGAAGTAGGCATGTACAGATTGCTTCTGGGACCCAAGAATATCGAATTTTCGAGTGTTTTGAACCTGAATTTGGGATATAGACGGGTACAGAAGATGAATACACATTTTGACTTTGGGCAGCTAAAATATCGATTTTCAGCATGTTTTAGGCCTGTAATTTGAAAATACTCTAATACGGAGTATGCATGTACACATTGCTTTTTGGACCCAAAAATATCGAATATTCGGGTGTTTTGAGTCTGAATTTGAGATATAAACGGGTACAGAAGATGCATGCACATATCGACTTTGGGCACCCAAAATATCGATTTTGAGCATGTTTTGGGCCCGTATTTTAAAAATACTCTAACACTGAGTAGACACGTACAGATCGCTTTTAGGACCCAAAAATATCGAATTTTCGGGTGTTTTGAGCCTGAATTTGAGATATAAACGGGTACAGAAGATGCATGCACATATCAACTTTGGACACTTAAAATATCGATTTTTAGCATGTTTTGAGCCTATATTTTGAAAACATTCTAGCACTGAGTATGCATGTACAGATCGCTTAAGGGACCCAAAAATATGGAATTTTCGGGTGTTTTCAACCTGAATTTGAGATATAAACGGGTACAGAAGATGCATGCACATATCGACTTTGGACATCTAAAATATCGATTTATAGCATGTTTTAAGCCTGTATTTTAAAAAACATTCTAGCACTGAGTAGGCATGTGCAGATTGCTTAAGGGACTCAAAAAATATCGAATTTTCGGAGTTTTTAGCCTGAATTTGAGATATAAACGGGTACAGAAGATGCATGCACATATCGACTTTTTGCACTTAAAATATTGATTTTGAGCATGTTTTTGGTCTGTATCTTGAAAACATTCTAGCAAGGAGTAGGCATGTACAGATCGCTTTTGGGAACAAAAATATTGAATTTTCGGGTGTTTTGAACTTGAATTAGGGATATACACGTGTACAGAAGATGCTTACACATATTGACTTTGGGCACATAAAATATCGATTTTCAGCATGTTTTGGCCTGTATTTTAAAAACACTCTAACACGGAGTATGCACGTACAGATTGCTTCTGGGACCCAAAAATATCGAATTTTCGGGTGTTTTGAGCCTGAATTTGAAATATAAACGGGTACAGAAGATGCATGCACATATCGACTTTGGACACTTAAAATATCGATTTTTAGCATGTTTTGAGCCTATTTTTTGAAAACATTCTAGCACTGAGTATGCATGCACAGATCGCTTAAGGGACCCAAAAATATGGAATTTTCGGGTGTTTTCAACCTGAATTTGAGATATAAACGGGTACAGAAGATGCATGCAAATATCTACTTTTTGCACCTAAAATATCGATTTTGATCATGTTTTGGGTCTGTATCTTGAAAACATTCTAGCAAGAAGTAGGCATGTACAGATTGCTTCTGGGACCCAAAAATACCGAATTTTCTGGTGTTTTGATCCTGAATTTGGGTAATAGACGGGTACAGAAGATGCATGCACATATCAACTTTGGACACTTAAAATATCGATTTTTAGCATGTTTTGAGCCTATATTTTGAAAACATTCTAGCACTGAGTATGCATGTACAGATCGCTTAAGGGACCCAAAAATATGGAATTTTCGGGTGTTTTCAACCTGAATTTGAGATATAAACGGGTACAGAAGATGCATGCACATATCGACTTTGGACATCTAAAATATCGATTTATAGCATGTTTGAAGCCTGTATTTTAAAAACATTCTAGCACTGAGTAGGCATGTGCAGATTGCTTCTGGGACCCTAAAATATCGAATTTTCGGAGTTTTGAGCCTGTATTTGAGATATAAACGGGTACAGAAGATGCATGCACATATCAACTTTTTGCACTTAAAATATCGATTTTGAGCATGTTTGGGGTCTGTATCTTGAAAACATTCTAGCAAGGAGTAGGCATGTACAGATCGCTTTTGTGACCCAAAAATATCGAATTTTCTGGTGTTTTGAGCCTAAATTTGAGATATAAACGGGTACAGAAGATGCATGCACTTAACGACTTTGGACACCTAAAATATCGATTTTTAGCATGTTTTGAGCCTATTTTTTGAAAACATTCTAGCACTGAGTATGCATGCACAGATCGCTTAAGGGACCCAAAAATATGGAATTTTCGGGTGTTTTCAACCTGAATTTGAGATATAAACGGGTACAGAAGATGCATGCAAATATCGACTTTTTGCACCTAAAATATCGATTTTGATCATGTTTTGGGTCTGTATCTTGAAAACATTCTAGCAAGAAGTAGGCATGTACAGATTGCTTCTGGGACCCAAAAATATCGAATTTTCGAGTGTTTTGAACCTGAATTTGGGATATAGACGGGTACAGAAGATACATACACATATTGACTTTGGGCAGCTAAAATATCGATTTTCAGCATGTTTTAGGCCTGTAATTTGAAAATACTTTAACACGGAGTATGCATGTACACATTGATTTTGGGACCCAAAAATATCGAATATTCGGGTGTTTTGAGTCTGAATTTGAGATATAAACGGGTTCAGAAGATGCATGCACATATCGACTTTGGGCACCCAAAATATCGATTTTGAGCATGTTTTGGGCCTGTATTTTTAAAATACTCTAACACTGAGTAGACACGTACAGATCGCTTCTGGAACCCAAATAAATCGAATTATAGGGTGTTCTGAACCTGAATTTGAGATATGAACGGGTACAGAAGATGCATGCACATATCAACTTTGGGCACTTAAAATATCGATTTTGAACATGTTTTGGGTCTGTATCTTGAAAAAATTCTAGCAAGGAGTAGGCATGTACAGATCGCTTCTGGGACCCAAAAATACCGAATTTTCTGGTGTTTTGACCCTGAATTTGGGTAATAGACGGGTACAGAAGATGCATGCACATATCGACTTTGGGCACTTAAAATATCGATTTTTAGCATGTTTTGGGCCTGTATTTTAAAAATACTCTAACACGGAGTAGACATGTACAGATCGCTTTTGGGACCCAAAAATATCGAATTTTCGGGTGTATTGAGCCTGAATTTGAGATATAAACGGGTACAGAAGATGCATGCACATATCAACTTTGGACACTTAAAATATCGATTTTTAGCATGTTTTGAGCCTATATTTTGAAAACATTCTAGCACTGAGTATGCATGTACAGATCGCTTAAGGGACCCAAAAATATGGAATTTTCGGGTGTTTTCAACCTGAATTTGAGATATAAACGGGTACAGAAGATGCATGCACATATCGACTTTGGACATCTAAAATATCGATTTATAGCATGTTTTAAGCCTGTATTTTAAAAACATTCTAGCACTGAGTAGGCATGTCCAGATTGCTTCTGGGACCCTAAAATATCGAATTTTCGGAGTTTTGAGCCTGTATTTGAGATATAAACGGGTACAGAAGATGCATGCACATATCGACTTTTTGCACTTAAAATATCGATTTTGAGCATGTTTGGGGTCTGTATCTTGAAAACATTCTAGCAAGGAGTAGGCATGTACAGATCGCTTTTGTGACCCAAAAATATCGAATTTTCTGGTGTTTTGAGCCTAAATTTGAGATATAAACGGGTACAGAAGATGCATGCACTTAACGACTTTGGACACCTAAAATATCGATTTATAGCATGTTTTAAGCCTGTATTTTAAAAACATTCTAGCACTGAGTAGGCATGTGCAGATTGCTTAAGGGACCCAAAAATATCGAATTTTCGGAGTTTTGAGCCTGAATTTGAGATATAAACGGGTACAGAAGATGCATGCACATATCGACTTTGGACACTTAAAATATCGATTTTTAGCATGTTTTGAGCCTATTTTTTGAAAACATTCTAGCACTGAGTATGCATGTACAGATCGCTTAAGGGACCCAAAAATATGGAATTTTCGGGTGTTTTCAACCTGAATTTGAGATATAAACGGGTACAGAAGATGCATGCAAATATCGACTTTTTGCACCTAAGATATCGATTTTGAGCATGTCTTGGGTTTGTATCTTAAAAAAATCTATCAAGAAGTAGGCATGTACAGATCGCTTCTGGGACCCAAAAATATCGAATTTTCTGGTGTTTTGAACCTGAATTTGGGATATAGACGGATACAGAAGATGCATGCACATATCGACTTTGGGCACCTATAATATCGATTTTGAGCATGTTTTAGGCCTGTATTTTGAAAATACTCTAACACGGAGTATGCATGTACACATTGCTTTTTGGACCCAAAAATATCGAATATTCGGGTGTTTTGAGTCTGAATTTGAGATATAAACGGGTACAGAAGATGCATGCACATATCGACTTTGGGCACCCAAAATATCGATTTTGAGCATGTTTTGGGCCTGTATTTTTAAAATACTCTAACACTGAGTAGACACGTACAGATCGCTTCTGGAACCCAAATAAATCGAATTTTAGGGTGTTTTGAGCCTCAATTTGAGATATAAACGGGTACAGAAGATGCATGCACATATCGACTTTGGACACTTAAAATATCGATTTTTAGCATGTTTTGGGCCTGTATTTTTAAAAATACTCTAACACTGAGTAGACACGTACAGATCGCTTCTGGAACCCAAATAAATCGAATTTTAGGGTGTTCGGAGCCTGAATTTGAGATATGAACGGGTACAGAAGATGCATGCACATATCGACTTTGGGCACCTTAAATATCGATTTTGAGCATGTTTTGGGCCTGTATTTTGAAAATACTATAGCACGGTGTAGACATGTACAGATCGCTTCTGGGACACAAAAATATCGATTTTTTGGGTGTTTTGAGCCTGAATTTGAGATATAAACGGGTTCAGAAGATGCATGCACATATCGTCTTTGGGCACCTAAAATATCGATTTTGAGCATGTTTTGGGCCGGTATTTTGAAAATACTCTAACACGGAGTAGGCATGTACAGATCGTTTCTGGGACACAAAAATATCGATTTTTTGGGGTGTTTTGAGCCTGAATTTGAGATATAAACGGGTACAGAAGATGCATGCACTTAACGACTTTGGACACCTAAAATATCGATTTATAGCATGTTTTAGGCCTGTATTTTAAAAACATTCTAGCACTGAGTAGGCATGTGCAGATTGCTTAAGGGACCCAAAAATATAGAATTTTCGGAGTTTTGAGCCTGAATTTGAGATATAAACGGGTACAGAAGATGCATGCACATATCGACTTTCTACACTTAAAATATCGATTTTGAGCATGTTTTTGGTCTGTATCTTGAAAACATTCTAGCAAGGAGTAGGCATGTACAGATCGCTTCTGGGACCCAAAAATATCGAATTTTCGGGTGTTTTGAACTCGAATTAGGGATATACACGTGTACAGAAGATGCTTACACATAATGACTTTGGGCACATAAAATATCGATTTTCAGCATGTTTTGGGCCTGTATTTTAAAAACACTCTAACACGGAGTATGCACGTACAGATTGCTTCTGGGACACAAAAATATGGAATTTTCGGGTGTTTTGAGCATGAATTTGAGATATAAACGGGTACAGAAGATGCATGCACATATCGACTTTGGGCACTTAAAATATCGATTTTTAGCATGTTTTGGGCCTGTATTTTAAAAATACTCTAACACGGAGTAGACATGTACAGATCGCTTCTGGGACCCAAAAATATCGAATTTTCTGGTGTTTTGAGCCTGAAATTGAGATATAAACGGGTACAGAAGATGCATGCACATATCAACTTTGGACACTTAAAATATCGATTTTTAGCATGTTTTGAGCCTATATTTTGAAAACATTCTAGCACTGAGTATGCATGTACAGATCGCTTAAGGGACCCAAAAATATGGAATTTTCGGGTGTTTTCAACCTGAATTTGAGATATAAACGGGTACAGAAGATGCATGCACATATCGACTTTGGACATCTAAAATATCGATTTATAGCATGTTTTAAGCCTGTATTTTAAAAACATTCTAGCACTGAGTAGGCATGTGCAGATTGCTTCTGGGACCCTAAAATATCGAATTTTCGGGGTTTTGAGCCTGTATTTGAGATATAAACGGGTACAGAAGATGCATGCACATATCGACTTTTTGAACTTAAAATATCGATTTTGAGCATGTTTGGGGTCTGTATCTTGAAAACATTCTAGCAAGGAGTAGGCATGTACAGATCGCTTCTGGGACCCAAAAATATCGAATTTTCGGGTGTTTTGAGCCTGAATTTGAGATATAAACGGGTACAGAAGATGCATACACATATTGACTTTGGTCACATAAAATATCGATTTTCAGCATGTTTTGGGCCTGTATTTAAAAAATACTCTAACTCGGAGTAGACATGTACAGATCGCTTTTGGGACCCAAAAATATGGAATTTTCGCGTGTTTTGAGCCTGAATTTGAGATATAAACGGGAACAGATGATGCATGCACATATCGACTTTTTGCACCTAAAATATCGATTTTGAGCATGTCTTGGGTTTGTATCTTTAAAAATTCTAGCAAGGAGTAGGCATGTACAGATCGCTTCTGGAATCCAAAAATATCGAATTTTCGGGGGTTTTGAGCCTGAATTTGAGATATAAACGGGTACAGAAGATGCATGCACATTTCGACTTTTTGCACCTAAAATATCGATTTTGAGCATGTTTTGGGTCTGTATCTTGAAAACATTCTAGCAAGGAGTAGGCATGTACAGATCGCTTCTGGGACCCAAAAATACCGGAATTTCTGGTGTTTTGAACCTGAATTTGGGATATAAACGGGTACAGAAGATGCATACACATATTGACTTTAGGCACCTAAAATATAGATTTTCAGCATATTTTGGGCCTGTATTTTGAAAAAACATTAACACGGAGTAGGCATGTACAGATCGCTTCTGGGAGCCAAAAATATCGAATTTTCGGGTGTTTTGAGCCTGAATTTGAGATATAAACGGATTCAGAAGATGCATGCACATATCGACTTTGGACACTTAAAATATCGATTTTTAGCATGTTTTGAGCCTATATTTTGAAAACATTCTAGCACTGAGTATGCATGTACAGATCGCTTAAGGGACCCAAAAATATGGAATTTTCGGGTGTTTTCAACCTGAATTTGAGATATAAACGGGTACAGAAGATGCATGCACATATCGACTTTGGACATCTAAAATATCGATTTATAGCATGTTTTAAGCCTGTATTTTAAAAACATTCTAGCACTAAGTAGGCATGTGCAGATTGCTTCTGGGACCCTAAAATATCGAATTTTAGGAATTTTGAGCCTGTATTTGAGATATAAACGGGTACAGAAGATGCATGCACATATCGACTTTTTGCACTTAAAATATCGATTTTGAGCATGTTTGGGGTCTGTATCTTGAAAACATTCTCGCAAGGAGTAGGCATGTACAGATCGCTTTTGGGACCCAAAAATATCGAATTTTCTGGTGTTTTGAACTTGAATTAGGGATATACACGTGTACAGAAGATGCATACACATATTGACTTTGGTCACATAAAATATCGATTTTCAACATGTTTTGGGCCTGTATTTTAAAAACACTCTAACACGTAGTATGCACGTACAGATCGCTTCTGGGACACAAAAATATTGAATTTTCGGGTGTTTTGAGCCTGAATTTGAGATATAAACGGGTACAGAAGATGAATGCACATATCGACTTTGGGCACCTAAAATATCGATTTTTAGCATGTTTTGGGCCTGTATTTAAAAAATACTCTAACTCGGAGTAGGCATGTACAGATCGCTACTGGGACCCAAAAATATCGAATATTCGGGTTTTTTGAACCTGAATTTGGGATATAGACGGATACAGAAGATGCATGCACATATCGACTTTGGGCACCTAAAATATCGATTTTGAGCATGTTTTGGGCCTGTATTTTGAAAATACTCTAACACGGAGTAGGGATGTAAAGATCGCTTCGGGGACCCAAAAATATCGAATTTTCTGGTGTTTTGAGCCTGAATTTGAGATATAAACGGGTACAGAAGATGCATGCACATTTCGACTTTTTGCACCTAAAATATCGATTTTGAGCATGTTTTGGGTCTGTATCTTGAAAACATTCTAGCAAGAAGTAGGCATGTACAGATTGCTTCTGGGACCCAAAAATATCGAATTTTCGAGTTTTTTGAACCTGAATTTGGGATATAGACGGGTACAGAAGATGCATACACATATTGACTTTGGGCAGCTAAAATATCGATTTTCAGCATGTTTTAGGCTTGTACTTTGAAAATACTCTAACACGGAGTATGCATGTACACATTGCTTTTGGGACCCAAAAATATCGAATATTCGGGTGTTTTGAGTCTGAATTTGAGATATTAACGGGTACAGAAGATGCATGCACATATCGACTTTGGGCACCCAAAATATCGATTTTAAGCATGTTTTGGGCCTGTATCTTTAAAAATACTCTAACACTGAGAAGACACGTACAGATCGCTTCTGGAACCCAAATAAATCGAATTTTAGGGTGTTCTGAGCCTGAATTTGAGATATGAACGGGTACAGAAGATGCATGCACATATCGACTTTGGGCACCCAAAATATCGATTTTTAGTATGTTTTCGGCGTATAATTTGAAAATATTCTAGCACTGAGTATGCATGTACAGATCGCTTCTGGGACCCAAAAATATCGAATTTTCGGGGGTTTTGAGCCAGAATTTGGGATATAACCGGGTACAGAGGATGCATGCACATATCGACTTTTTTGCACCTTAAATATCGATTTTGAGCATGTTTTGGGTCTGTATCTTGAAAAAATTCTAGCAAGGAGTAGGCATGTACAGATCGCTTCTGGGACCCAAAAATACCGGAATTTCTGGTGTTTTGAACCTGAATTTGGGATATAAACGGGTACAGAAGATGCATACACATATTGACTTTGGGCACCTAAAATATAGATTTTCAGCATGTTTTGGGCCTGTATATTGAAAATACATTAACACGGAGTAGGCATGTACAGATCGCTTCTGGGATCCAAAAATATCGAATTTTCGGGTGTTTTGAGCCTGAATTTGAGATATAAACGGATTCAGAAGATGCATGCACATATCGACTTTTTGCACCTAAAATATCGATTTTGAGCATGTTTTGGGTCTGTATCTTGAAAACATTCTAGCAAGGAGTAGGCATGTACAAATCGCTTCGGGGAACCAAAAATATCGAATTTTCTGGTGTTTTGAACCTGAATTAGGGATATACACGTGTACAGAAGATGCATACACATATTGACTTTGGGCATATAAAATATCGATTTTTAGCATGTTTTGGGCCTGTATTTTAAAAACACTCCAACACGGAGTAGACATCTACAGATCGCTTCTGGGACCCAAAAATATCGAATTTTCGGGTGTTTTCAACCTGAATTTGAGATATAAACGGGTACAGAAGATGCATGCACATATCGACTTTGGCACCCAAAATATCGATTTTTAGTATGTTTTGGGCGTATAATTTGAAAATACTTTAACACGGAGAAGGCATGCACAGATCGCTTCTGGGACTTAAAAATATCGAATTTTCGGGTGTTTTGAGCCTGAATTTGAGATATAAACGGGCACAGAAGATGCATGCACATATCGACTTTTTGCACCTAAAATATCGATTTTGAGCATGTTTTGGGACTGTATCATGAGAACATTCTAGCAAGAAGTAGGCATGTACAGATTGCTTCTGGGACCCAAAAATATCGAATTTTCGAATGTTTTGAACCTGAATTTGGGATATAGACGGTTACAGAAGATGCATACACATATTGACTTTGAGCAGCTAAAATATCGATTTTCAGCATGTTTTAGGCTTGTATTTTGAATATACTCTGACACGGAGTATGCATGTACAGATGGCTTTTGGGACCCAAAAATATCGAATATTCGGGTGTTTTGAGTCTGAATTTGAGATATAAACGGGTACAGAAGATGCATGCACATATCGACTTTGGGCACCTAAAATATCGATTTTGAGCATGTTTTCGGTGTATAAATTGAAAATATTCTAGCACTGAGTAGGCATGTACAGATCGATTCTTCGACCCAAAAATATCGAATTTTCGGGTGTTTTGAGCCTGAATTTGCGATATAACCGGGTACAGAGGATGCATGCACATATCGACTTTTTGCACCTAAAATATCGATTTTGAGCATGTTTTTGGTCTGTATCTTGAAAACATTCTAGCAAGGAGTAGGCATGTACAGATCGCTTCTGGGACCCAAAAATACCGAATTTTCTGGTGTTTTGAACCTGAATTTGGGATATACACGGGTACAGAAGATGCATACACATATTGACTTTGGGCATCTAAAATATAGATTTTCAGCATGTTTTGGGCCTGTATTTTGAAAATACTTTAACACGGAGAAGGCATGTACAGATCGCTTCTGGGACCCAATAATATCGAATTTTCGGGTGTTTTGAGCCTGAATTTGAGATATAAACGGGTACAGAAGATGCATGCACATATCGACTTTTTGCACCTAAAATATCGATTTGGAGCATGTTTTGGGACTGTATCTTGAAAACTTTCTAGCAAGAAGTAGGCATGTACAGATTGCTTCTGGGACCCAAAAATATCGAATTTTCGATTGTTTTAAACCTGAATTTGGGATATAGACGGGTACAGAAAATGCATACACATATTGACTTTGGGCAGCTAAAATATCGATTTTCAGCATGTTTTAGGCTTGTATTTTTAAAATACTCTAACACGGTGTAGACACGTACAGATCGCTTCTGGGACACAAAAATATCGAATTTTTGGGTGTTTTGAGCCTGAATTTAAGATATAAACGGGTACAGAAGATGTATGCACATATCGACTTTGGACACCCAAAATATCGATTTGTAGCATGTTCTGAGCCTATATTTTGAAAACATTCTAGCACTGAGTAGGCATGTACAGATTGCTTCTGGGACCCAAAAATATTGAATTTTCGGGAGTTTTGAGCCTGAATTTGAGATATAACCGGGTACAGAGAATGCATACACATATTGACTTTGTGCACCTAAAATATCAATTTTTTAGCATGTTTTGGGCCTGTATTTTAAAAACACTCTAACACGTAGGATGCATGTACAGATCGCTTCTGGGACCAAAAAATATCGAATTTTCGGAGTTTTGAGCCTGAATTTGAGATATAAACGGGTACAGAAGATGCATGTACATATCGACTTTTGCAGCCAAAATATCGATTTTTAGTATGTTTTGGGCCTATATTTTGAAAATATTCTAGCACTGAGTAGGCAAGTACAGATCGCTCCTGAGATTCAAAAATATTGAATTTTCGGGTGTTTTGAGCCTGAATTTGAGATATAAACGGGTACAGAAGATGCATGCACATATCGACTTTTTGCACCTAAAATATCGATTTGGAGCATGTTTTGGGACTGTATCTTGAAAACATTCTAGCAAGAAGTAGGCATGTACAGATTGCTTCTGGGACCCAAAAACATCGAATTTTCGAATGTTTTAAACCTGAATTTGGGATATAGACGGGTACAAAAAATGCATACACATATTGACTTTGGGCAGCTAAAATATCGATTTTCAGCATGTTTTAGGCTTGTATTTTGAAAATACTCTGACACGGAGTATGCATGTACAGATGGCTTTTGGGACCCAAAAATATCGAATATTCGGGTGTTTTGAGTCTAAATTTGAGATATAAACGGGTACAGAAGATGCATGCACATATCGACTTTGGGCACCTAAAATATCGATTTTCAGCATGTTTTGGGGATATATTTTGAAAATATTCCAGCACTGAGAAGGCATGTAGAGATCGCTTTTGGGACCCAAAAATATCGAATTTTTGGGTGTTTTGAGCCTGAATTTCTGATATAACCGGGTAAAGAGGATGCATGCACATATCGACTTTTTGCACCTAAAATATCGATTTTGAGCATGTTTTGGGTTTGTATCTTGAAAACATTCTAGCAAGGAGTAGGCATGTACAGATCGCTTCTGGGACCCAAAAATATCGAATTTTCTGGTGTTTTGAACCAGAATTAGGGATATACACGGGTACAGAAGATGCATACACATATTGACTTTGGGCACATAAAATATCGATTTTCAGCATGTTTTGGGCCTGTATTTTAAAAACACTCTAACACGGAGTATGCACGTACAGATCGCTTCTGTGACCAAAAAACATTGAATTTTCGGGTGTTTTGAGCATGAATTTGAGATATAAACGTGTACAGAAGATGCATGCACATATCGACTTTGGGCACCAAAAATATCGATTTTGAGCATCTTTTGGGCCTGTATTTTGAAAATACTCAAACACGGTGTAGACATGTACAGATCGCTTCTGGGACACAAAAATATCGATTTTTTGGGTGTTTTGAGCCTGAATTTGAGATTTAAACGGGTACAGAAGATGCATGCACATATCGACTTTGGACACCCAAAATATCGATTTTTAGTATGTTTTGGGCGTATAATTTGAAAATATTCTAGCACTGAGTGCAGGCATGTACAGATCGCTTCTGGGACCCAAAAATATCGAATTTTCAGGTGTTTTGAGCCTGAATTTGGGATATAACCCGTTTCAGAGGATGCATGCACATATCGACTTTTTTCACCTAAAATATCGATTTGGAGCATGTTTTGGGACTGTATCTTGAAAACATTCTAGCAAGAAGTAGGCATGTACAGATTGCTTCAAGGACCAAAAAATATCGAATTTTTAAATGTTTTAAACCTGAATTTGTGATATAGACGGGTACAGAAAATGCATACACATATTGACTTTGGGCAGCTAAAATATCGATTTTCAGCATGTTTTAGGCTTGTATTTTGAAAATACTCTGACACGGAGTATGCATGTACAGATGGCTTTTGGGACCCAAAAATATCGAATATTCGGGTGTTTTGAGTCTGAATTTGATATATAAACGGGTACAGAAGATGCATGCACATATCGACTTTGGGCACCCAATATATCGATTTTGAGCATATTTTGGGCCTGTATTTTTAAAATACTCTAATACGGAGTAGACACGTACAGATCGCTTCTGAGACCCAAAAATATCGAATTTTTGGGTGTTTTGAGCCTGAATTTAAGATATAAACGGGTACAGAATATGCATGCACATATCGACTTTGGCACCCAAAATATCGATTATTAGTATGTTTTGGGCGTATAATTTAAAATATTCTAGCACTGAGTAGGCATGTACAGATCGTTTCTGGGTCCTAAAAATATCGATTCTTCGGGGGTTTTGAGCCAGAATTTGGGATATAACCGGGCACAGAGGATGCATGCACATATCGACTTTTTGCACCTGAAATATCGATTTTGAGCATGTTTTGGGTCTGTATATTGAAAACATTCTAGCAAGGAGTAGGCATGTACAGATCGCTTCTGGGACTCAAAAATACCGAATTTTCTGGTGTTTTGAACCTGAATTTGGGATATAGACGGGTACAGAAGATGCATACACTTATTGACTTTGGGCACCTAAAATATAGATTTTCAGCATGTTTTGAGCCTGTATTTTGAAAATACTTTAACACGGAGAAGGCATGTACAGATCGCTACTGGGACCCAAAAATATCGAATTTTCGGGTGTTTTGAGCCTGGATTTGAGATATAAACGGGTACAGAAGATGCATGCACATATCGACTTTTTGCACCTAAAATATCGATTTTCAGCATGTTTTGGGACTGTATTTTAAAAACACTCTAACACGGAGTATGCACGTACAGATCGCTTCTGGGACCCAAAAATATCGAATTTTCGGGTGTTTTGAGCCTGAATTTGAGATATAAACGGGTACAGAAGATGCATGCACATATCGAATTTGGGAACCTAAAATATCGATTTTGAGCATCTTTTGGGCCTGTATTTTGAAAATACTCAAACACGGTGTAGACATGTACAGATCGCTTCTGGGACCCAAAAATATGGAATTTTCGGGTGTTTTGAGACTACATTTGAGATATAAACGGATACAGAAGATGCATGCACATATCGACTTTGGGCACCTAAAATATCGATTTTGAGCATGTTTTGGGCCTGTATTTTAAAAACACGCTAACACGGAGTATGCATGTACAGATCGCTTCTGGGACACAAAATATCGAATTTTCGGAGTTTTGAGCCTGAATTTGAGATATAAATGGGTACAGAAGATGCATGCACATATCGACTTTTTGCACCTAAAATATCGATTTTGAGCATGTTTTGGGTCTGTATATTGAAAACATTCTAGCAAGAAGTAGGCATCTACAGATTGCTTCTGGGACCCAAAAATATCGATTTTTTGGGTGTTTTGAACCAGAATTAGCAATATACACGGGTACAGAAGATGCATACACATATTGACCTTGGGCACATAAAATATCGGTTTTCAGTATGTTTTGGGCCTGTATTTTAAAAACACTCTAACACGGAGTATGCACGTACAGATCACTTCTGGGACCCAAAAATATCGAATTTTTGGGTGTTTTGAACCTGAATTTAGGATATAGACGGGTACAGAAGATGCATACACATATTGACTTTGGGCACATAAAATATAGATTTTTAGTATGTTTTGGGCGTATAATTTGAAAATATTCTAGCACTGAGTAGGCATGTACAGATCGCTTCTGGGACCCAAAAATATCGAATTTTCAGGGGTTTTGAGCCAAAACTTGGGATATAACCGGGTACGGAGAATGCATGCACATATCGACTTTTTGCACCTAAAATATCGATTTTGAGCATGTTTTGGGTCTGTATCTTGAAAATACTCAAACACGGTGTAGACATGTACAGATCGCTTCTGGGACACAAAAATATCGATTATTTGGGTATTTTGAGCCTGAATTTGAGATATAAACGGGTACAGAAGATGCATGCACATATCGACTTTGGCACCCAAAATATCGATTTTTAGTATGTTTTAGGCGTATAATTTGAAAAAATTCTAGCACTGAGTAGGCATATACAGATAGCTTCTGGGACCCAAAAACATCGAGTTTTCAGGGTTTTTGAACCTGAATTAGGGATATACACGGGTACAGAAGATGCATACACATATTGACTTTGGGCACATAAAATATAGATTTTCAGCATGTTTTGGGCCTGTATTTTAAAAACACTCTAACACGGAGTATGCACGTACAGATCGCTTCTGGGACCCAAAAATATTGAATTTTCGGGTGTTTTGAGCCTGAATTTGAGATATAAACAGGTACAGAAGATGCATGAACATATCGAATTTGGGAACCTAAAATATCGATTTTGAGCATCTTTTGGGCCTGTATTTTGAAAATACTCAAACACGGTGTAGACATGTACAGATCGCTTCTGGGACCCAAAAATATGGAATTTTCGGGTGTTTTGAGCCTACATTTGAGATATAAACGGATACAGAAGATGCATGCACATATCGACTTTGGGCACCTAAAATATCGATTTTGAGCATGTTTTGGGCCTGTATTTTAAAAACACGCTAACACGGAGTATGCATGTACAGATCGCTTCTGGGACACAAAATATCGAATTTTCGGAGTTTTGAGCCTGAATTTGAGATATAAATGGGTACAGAAGATGCATGCACATATCGACTTTTTGCACCTAAAATATCGATTTTGAGCATGTTTTGGGTCTGTATATTGAAAACATTCTAGCAAGAAGTAGGCATGTACAGATTGCTTCTGGGACCCAAAAATATCGAATTTTTGGGTGTTTTGAACCAGAATTAGGGATATACACGGGTACAGAAGATGCATACACATATTGACCTTGGGCACATAAAATATCAGTTTTCAGTATGTTTTGGGCCTGTATTTTAAAAACACTCTAACACGGAGTATGCACGTACAGATCACTTCTGGGACCCAAAAATATCGAATTTTTGGGTGTTTTGAACCTGAATTTAGGATATAGACGGGTACAGAAGATGCATACACATATTGACTTTGGGCACCTAAAATATAGATTTTTAGTATGTTTTGGGCGTATAATTTGAAAATATTCTAGCACTGAGTAGGCATGTACAGATCGCTTCTGGGACCCAAAAATATCGAATTTTCAGGGGTTTTGAGCCAAAACTTGGGATATAACCGGGTACGGAGAATGCATGCACATATCGACTTTTTGCACCTAAAATATCGATTTTGAGCATGTTTTGGGTCTGTATCTTGAAAATACTCAAACACGGTGTAGACATGTACAGATCGCTTCTGGGACACAAAAATATCGATTATTTGGGTATTTTGAGCCTGAATTTGAGATATAAACGGGTACAGAAGATGCATGCACATATCGACTTTGGCACCCAAAATATCGATTTTTAGTATGTTTTAGGCGTATAATTTGAAAAAATTCTAGCACTGAGTAGGCATATACAGATAGCTTCTGGGACCCAAAAACATCGAGTTTTCAGGGGTTTTGAACCTGAATTAGGGATATACACGGGTACAGAAGATGCATACACATATTGACTTTGGGCACATAAAATATAGATTTTCAGCATGTTTTGGGCCTGTATTTTAAAAACACTCTAACACGGAGTATGCACGTACAGATCGCTTCTGGGACCCAAAAATATTGAATTTTCGGGTGTTTTGAGCCTGAATTTGAGATATAAACAGGTACAGAAGATGCATGCACATATCGACTATGGGCACCCAAAATATCGATTATTAGTATGTTTTGGGCGTATAATTTAAAATATTCTAGCACTGAGTAGGCATGTACAGATCGCTTCTGGGTCCTAAAAATATCGATTCTTCGGGGGTTTTGAGCCAGAATTTGGGATATAACCGGGCACAGAGGATGCATGCACATATCGACTTTTTGCACCTGAAATATCGATTTTGAGCATGTTTTGGGTCTGTATATTGAAAACATTCTAGCAAGGAGTAGGCATGTACAGATCGCTTCTGGGACTCAAAAATACCGAATTTTCTGGTGTTTTGAACCTGAATTTGGGATATAGACGGGTACAGAAGATGCATACACTTATTGACTTTGGGCACCTAAAATATAGATTTTCAGCATGTTTTGAGCCTGTATTTTGAAAATACTTTAACACGGAGAAGGCATGTACAGATCGCTACTGGGACCCAAAAATATCGAATTTTCGGGTGTTTTGAGCCTGGATTTGAGATATAAACGGGTACAGAAGATGCATGCACATATCGACTTTTTGCACCTAAAATATCGATTTTCAGCATGTTTTGGGACTGTATTTTAAAAACACTCTAACACGGAGTATGCACGTACAGATCGCTTCTGGGACCCAAAAATATCGAATTTTCGGGTGTTTTGAGCCTGAATTTGAGATATAAACGGGTACAGAAGATGCATGCACATATCGAATTTGGGAACCTAAAATATCGATTTTGAGCATCTTTTGGGCCTGTATTTTGAAAATACTCAAACACGGTGTAGACATGTACAGATCGCTTCTGGGACCCAAAAATATGGAATTTTCGGGTGTTTTGAGCCTACATTTGAGATATAAACGGATACAGAAGATGCATGCACATATCGACTTTGGGCACCTAAAATATCGATTTTGAGCATGTTTTGGGCCTGTATTTTAAAAACACGCTAACACGGAGTATGCATGTACAGATCGCTTCTGGGACACAAAATATCGAATTTTCGGAGTTTTGAGCCTGAATTTGAGATATAAATGGGTACAGAAGATGCATGCACATATCGACTTTTTGCACCTAAAATATCGATTTTGAGCATGTTTTGGGTCTGTATATTGAAAACATTCTAGCAAGAAGTAGGCATGTACAGATTGCTTCTGGGACCCAAAAATATCGAATTTTTGGGTGTTTTGAACCAGAATTAGGGATATACACGGGTACAGAAGATGCATACACATATTGACCTTGGGCACATAAAATATCGGTTTTCAGTATGTTTTGGGCCTGTATTTTAAAAACACTCTAACACGGAGTATGCACGTACAGATCACTTCTGGGACCCAAAAATATCGAATTTTTGGGTGTTTTGAACCTGAATTTAGGATATAGACGGGTACAGAAGATGCATACACATATTGACTTTGGGCACATAAAATATAGATTTTTAGTATGTTTTGGGCGTATAATTTGAAAATATTCTAGCACTGAGTAGGCATGTACAGATCGCTTCTGGGACCCAAAAATATCGAATTTTCAGGGGTTTTGAGCCAAAACTTGGGATATAACCGGGTACGGAGAATGCATGCACATATCGACTTTTTGCACCTGAAATATCGATTTTGAGCATGTTTTGGGTCTGTATCTTGAAAATACTCAAACACGGTGTAGACATGTACAGATCGCTTCTGGGACACAAAAATATCGATTATTTGGGTATTTTGAGCCTGAATTTGAGATATAAACGGGTACAGAAGATGCATGCACATATCGACTTTGGCACCCAAAATATCGATTTTTAGTATGTTTTAGGCGTATAATTTGAAAAAATTCTAGCACTGAGTAGGCATATACAGATAGCTTCTGGGACCCAAAAACATCGAGTTTTCAGGGGTTTTGAACCTGAATTAGGGATATACACGGGTACAGAAGATGCATACACATATTGACTTTGGGCACATAAAATATAGATTTTCAGCATGTTTTGGGCCTGTATTTTAAAAACACTCTAACACGGAGTATGCACGTACAGATCGCTTCTGGGACCCAAAAATATTGAATTTTCGGGTGTTTTGAGCCTGAATTTGAGATATAAACAGGTACAGAAGATGCATGAACATATCGAATTTGGGAACCTAAAATATCGATTTTGAGCATCTTTTGGGCCTGTATTTTGAAAATACTCAAACACGGTGTAGACATGTACAGATCGCTTCTGGGACCCAAAAATATGGAATTTTCGGGTGTTTTGAGCCTGAATTTGAGATATAAACGGGTACAGAAGATGCATGCACATATCGACTTTTGGGCACCTAAAAGATCAATTTTCAGTATGTTTTAGCCTGTATTTTGAAAATACTCTAACACGGAGTATGCATGTACAGTTCGCTTCTGGGACCCCAAAATATCGAATTTTCGGGTGTTTTGGGCCTGAATTTGAGATATGGACTTTGGGCACCTAAAATATCGATTTTTAGCATGTTTTGGGCCAATATTTTGAAAATATTCTAGCACTAAGTAGGCATGTACAGATCACTTCTGGGACCCCAAAATATCGAATTTTCGGGTGTTTTGAGCCTGAATTTGAGATATAAACGGGTACAAAAGATGCATACACATATTGACTTTGGTCACCTAAAATATCGATTTTCAGCATGTTTTGGGCCTGCATTTTGAAAATACTCTAACCCGGAGTAGGCATGTACAGATCGCTTCTGGGACCCCAAAATATCGAACTTTCGGGTGTTTTGGGTCAGAATTTAAGATATCGACTTTGGGCACCTAAAATATCGATTTTAGCATGTTTTGGGCCTATATTTTGAAAATATTCTAGCACTGAGAAGGCATGTACAGATCGCTTCTGGGACCCCAAAATATCGAATTTTCGGGTGTTTTTAGCCTGAAATTGAGATATAAATGGGTACAGAAAATGCATGCACATATTGAGTTTGGGCACCTAAAATATCGATTTTCAGCATGTTTTGGGCCTGTAATTTGAAAATACTTTAACACGGAGTAGGCATGTACAGATCGCTTTTGGGTCCCAAAAATATAGAATTTTCCGGTGTTTTGAGCCTGAATTTGAGATATGAACAGGTACTGAAGATGCATGCATATATCGACTTTTGGGCACTTAAAATATCGATTTTGAGCATGTTTTGGGTCTGTATCTTGAAAACATTCTAACACGGAGTAGGCATTTACAGATCGCTTCTGGGTCCCAAAAATATAGAATTTTCGGGTGTTTTGAGCCT
The DNA here is from genome assembly GCA_033782935.1 of Petrolisthes cinctipes. Lineage (NCBI taxonomy): Eukaryota > Metazoa > Arthropoda > Malacostraca > Decapoda > Porcellanidae > Petrolisthes > Petrolisthes cinctipes. The sequence goes on along the minus strand of JAWQEG010000509.1, from coordinate 857,447 downwards.
GAATTTGAGATATAAACAGGTACTGAAGATGCATGCACATATCGACTTTTGGGCACTTAAGGGGATACCACACTACTTAACGTCATAAAAAACGAGAAGCAGAAGCTAAAAAAAATTTCGCATTAAAATAATCACCAAAAATCAATAGTTACCCCTATATACAGCCACTTCTTCATGCTCTATAGTCTAGGCCAAGCCGAAGAGAATGAAAGTATAGAGCACCAACTGAAGCATTTCCTAGTGATTTTAGTTTCAGTGATTTTTTTGTATTTTTTTTCAAATTTCTCCACTAAAAAAGCAAACAACACGAAAGGTATTGACGTTTTGTCAATGAATATGATTCACACGTGATATACGTATATATGAGCACAGTTTGTCGTTTGGATTTCGATCTAAAAGGATTATTTTTGTTTTGGCGAATTTTTTCCCAAACATTTCTGGCGAAATTTTTTTTCAACAATTTCAGGCGAGGAATTTTCCCATTTATAGCAGTGATAATGGACTCTTTCGTCATCAGAAGTGTTGCTATATATCAGAGGATAGTCCACATAAATCTTATGCAATTCTGAAACATAGTTTTTTTTTTGTTAATTTTTTACAAAATAATTTTAAAAGTGTTAGGAAAAATATTATTTGTTGCTCGATTGTAATGAAAATTTGTCAATATATGTAAAACCAAACGAGAATTACGATGGCAAAAAGCTTTTGCTTCTAAAATTAACAGGAGCGCAGATAGGGTGTTGGAGTGTGAGGTCCCCATAAAATATCGAATTTGAGCATGTTTCGGGTCTGTATCTTGAAAACATTCTAGCACTGAGTAGGCATATACATATCGCTTCTGGGACTCAAAAATATCGAATTTTCGGGTGTTTTGAGGTTGAATTTGAGATATAAACGAGTGCAGAAGATGCATGCACATATCGACTTTGAACACTTAAAATATCGATTTTTAGCATGTTTTGGGCCTCTATTTTGAAAACATTTTAGCACTGGGTAGGCATGTACAGATCACTTCTGGGACCCCAAAATATCGAATTTTCGTGTGTTTTGAGGTTGAATTTGAGATATAAACGAGTGCAGAAGATGCATACACATATTAACTTTGGGCACCTAAAATATCGATTTTCAGCATGTTTTGGGCCTGTATCTGAGTAGGCATGTACAGATCGCTTCTGGGACCCCAAAATATCGAATTTTCGGGTGTTTGGATCTTTAATTTGAGATATAAACGGGTACAGAAGATGCATGCACATATCGACTTTTGGACACCTAAAATATCGATATTCTGTATGTTTTGGGCCTGTATTTTGAAAATACTCTAACACGGAGTAGGCATCTACAGATCGCTTCTGGGTTTACAAAATATCGAATTTTCGGGTGTTTTGGGCCTGAATTTGAGATATCGACTTTGGGCACCTAAAATATCGATTTTTAGCATGTTTTGGGCCTATATATTGAAAATATTCTAGCACTGATTAGTCATGTACAGATCGCTTCTGGGACCCCAAAATATCGAATTTTCGGGTGTTTTGATGCCTGAATTTGAGATATAAACGGGTACAGAAGATGCATACACATATTGACTTTGGTCACTTAAAATATCGATTTTCAGCATGTTTTGGGCCTGCATTTTGAAAATACTCTAACCCGGAGTAGGCATATACAGATCGCTTCTGGGACCCCAAAATATCGAATTTTCGGGTGTTTTGGGCCAGAATTTGAGATATCGACTTTGTTCACCTAAAATATCGATTTTAGCATGTTTTGGGCCTATATTTTGAAAACATTCTAGCACTGAGTAGGCATATACATATCGCTTCTGGGACTCAAAAATATCGAATTTTCGGGTGTTTTGAGGTTGAATTTGAGATATAAACGAGTGCAGAAGATGCATGCACATATCGACTTTGAACACTTAAAATATCGATTTTTAGCATGTTTTGGGCCTCTATTTTGAAAACATTTTAGCACTGGGTAGGCATGTACAGATCACTTCTGGGACCCCAAAATATCGAATTTTCGTGTGTTTTGAGGTTGAATTTGAGATATAAACGAGTGCAGAAGATGCATACACATATTAACTTTGGGCACCTAAAATATCGATTTTCAGCATGTTTTGGGCCTGTATCTGAGTAGGCATGTACAGATCGCTTCTGGGACCCCAAAATATCGAATTTTCGGGTGTTTGGATCTTTAATTTGAGATATAAACGGGTACAGAAGATGCATGCACATATCGACTTTTGGACACCTAAAATATCGATATTCTGTATGTTTTGGGCCTGTATTTTGAAAATACTCTAACACGGAGTAGGCATCTACAGATCGCTTCTGGGTTTACAAAATATCGAATTTTCGGGTGTTTTGGGCCTGAATTTGAGATATCGACTTTGGGCACCTAAAATATCGATTTTTAGCATGTTTTGGGCCTATATATTGAAAATATTCTAGCACTGATTAGTCATGTACAGATCGCTTCTGGGACCCCAAAATATCGAATTTTCGGGTGTTTTGATGCCTGAATTTGAGATATAAACGGGTACAGAAGATGCATACACATATTGACTTTGGTCACTTAAAATATCGATTTTCAGCATGTTTTGGGCCTGTATTTTGAAAATACTCTAACCCGGAGTAGGCATGTACAGATCGCTTCTGGGACCCCAAAATATCGAATTTTCGGGTGTTTTGGGCCAGAATTTGAGATATCGACTTTGGGCACCTAAAATATCGATTTTAGCATGTTTTGGGCCTATATTTTGAAAATATTCTAGCACTGAGTAGGCATGTACAGATCGCTTCTGGGACCCCAAAATCTCGAATTTTCGGGTGTTTTGACCTGAATTTGAGATATAAACGGCTACAGAAGATGCATGGGCATATCGACTTTGAACACTTAAAATATCGATGTTTAGCATGTTTTGGGCCTATATTTTGAAAACATTCTAGCACTGAGTAGGCATGTACAGATCACTTTTGGGACCCCAAAATATCGGATTTACGTGTGTTTTGAGGTTGAATTTGAGATATAAACGAGTGCAGAAGATACATACACATATTAACTTTGGGCACCTAAAATATCGATTTTCAGCATGTTTTGGGCCTGTATCTGAGTAGGCATGTACAGATCGCTTCTGGGACCCCAAAATATCGAATTTTCGAGTGTTTGGATCTTTAATTTGAGATATAAACGGGTACAGAAGATGCATGCACATATCGACTTTTGGACACCTAAAATATCGATATTCTGTATGTTTGGGCCTGTATTTTGAAAATACTCTAACACGGAGTAGGCATGTACAGATCGCTTCTGGGATTACAAAATATCGAATTTTCGGGTGTTTTGGGCCTGAATTTGAGATATCGACTTTGGGCACCTAAAATATCGATTTTTCGCATGTTTTTGGCCTATATATTGAATATATTCTAGCACTGATTAGTCATGTACAGATCGCTTCTGGGACCCCAAAATATCGAATTTTCGGGTGTTTTGATGCCTGAATTTGAGATATAAACGGGTACAGAAGCATCCACATATCGACTTTTGGGCACCTAAAAGAACGATTTTCAGTATGTTTTGTGCCTGTATATTGAAAATACTCTGACAGATCGCTTCTGGGACCCCAAAATATCGAATTTTCGGGTGTTTTGGGCCTGAATTTAAGATATCGACTTTGGGCACCTAAAATATTGATTTTTAGCATGTTTTGGGCCTATATTTTAAAAATATTCTAGCACTGAGTAGGCATGTACAGATCGTTTTTGAGACCCCAAAATATCGAATTTTCGGGTGTTTTGAGCCTGAATTTGAGATATAAACGGGTACAAAAGATGCATGCACATATCGACTTTTAGGCACCTAAAATATCGATTTTGAGCATGTTTTGGGTCTGTATCTGAGTAGGCATGTACAGATCACTTCTGGGACCCCAAAATATAGAATTTTCGGGTGTTTTGGGCCTGAATTTCAGATATCGACTTTAGGCACCAAAAATATCGATTTTTAGCATGTTTTGGGCCTATGTTTTGAAAACATTCTAGCACTGAGTAGGCATGTACAGATCACTTTTGGGACCCCAAAATATCGAATTTTCGTGTGTTTTGAGGTTGAATTTGAGATAAAAACGAGTGCAGAAGATGCATACACATATTAACTTTGGGCACCTAAAATATCGATTTTGAGCATGTTTCGGGTCTGTATCTTGAAAACATTCTAGCATTGAGTAGGCATGTACAGATCGCTTTTGGGACTCAAAAATATCGAATTTTCGGGTGTTTTGAGGTTGAATTTGAGATATAAACGAGTGCAGAAGATGCATGGACATATCGACTTTGAACACTTAAAATATCGATTTTTAGCATGTTTTGGGCCTATATTTTGAAAACATTCTAGCACTGAGTAGGCATGTACAGATCACTTTTGGGACCCCAAAATATCGAATTTTCGTGTGTTTTGAGGTTGAATTTGAGATATAAACGAGTGCAGAAGATGCATGCACATATCGACTTTGAACACTTAAAATATCGATTTTTAGCATGTTTTGGGCCTCTATTTTGAAAACATTTTAGCACTGGGTAGGCATGTACAGATCACTTCTTGGACCCCAAAATATCGAATTTTCGTGTGTTTTGAGGTTGAATTTGAGATATAAACGAGTGCAGAAGATGCATACACATATTAACTTTGGGCACCTAAAATATCGATTTTCAGCATGTTTTGGGCCTGTATCTGAGTAGGCATGTACAGATCGCTTCTGGGACCCCAAAATATCGAATTTTCGGGTGTTTGGATCTTTAATTTGAGATATAAACGGGTACAGAAGATGCATGCACATATCGACTTTTGGACACCTAAAATATCGATATTTTGTATGTTTTGGGCCTGTATTTTGAAAATACTCTAACACGGAGTAGGCATCTACAGATCGCTTCTGGGTTTACAAAATATCGAATTTTCGGGTGTTTTGGGCCTGAATTTGAGATATCGACTTTGGGCACCTAAAATATCGATTTTTAGCATGTTTTGGGCCTATATATTGAAAATATTCTAGCACAGATTAGTCATGTACAGATCGCTTCTGGGACCCCAAAATATCGAATTTTCGGGTGTTTTGATGCCTGAATTTGAGATATAAACGGGTACAGAAGATGCATACACATATTGACTTTGGTCACTTAAAATATCGATTTTCAGCATGTTTTGGGCCTGCATTTTGAAAATACTCTAACCCGGAGTAGGCATGTACAGATCGCTTCTGGGACCCCAAAATATCGAATTTTCGGGTGTTTTGGGCCAGAATTTGAGATATCGACTTTGGGCACCTAAAATATCGATTTTAGCATGTTTTGGGCCTATATTTTGAAAACATTCTAGCACTGAGTAGGCATATACATATCGCTTCTGGGACTCAAAAATATCGAATTTTCGGGTGTTTTGAGGTTGAATTTGAGATATAAACGAGTGCAGAAGATGCATGCACATATCGACTTTGAACACTTAAAATATCGATTTTTAGCATGTTTTGGGCCTCTATTTTGAAAACATTTTAGCACTGGGTAGGCATGTACAGATCACTTCTGGGACCCCAAAATATCGAATTTTCGTGTGTTTTGAGGTTGAATTTGAGATATAAACGAGTGCAGAAGATGCATACACATATTAACTTTGGGCACCTAAAATATCGATTTTCAGCATGTTTTGGGCCTGTATCTGAGTAGGCATGTACAGATCGCTTCTGGGACCCCAAAATATTGAATTTTCGGGTGTTTGGATCTTTAATTTGAGATATAAACGGGTACAGAAGATGCATGCACATATCGACTTTTGGACACCTAAAATATCGATATTCTGTATGTTTTGGGCCTGTATTTTGAAAATACTCTAACACGGAGTAGGCATGTACAGATCGCTTCTGGGATTACAAAATATCGAATTTTCGGGTGTTTTGGGCCTGAATTTGAGATATCGACTTTGGGCACCTAAAATATCGATTTTTCGCATGTTTTTGGCCTATATATTGAATATATTCTAGCACTGATTAGTCATGTACATATCGCTTCTGGGACCCCAAAATATCGAATTTTCGGGTGTTTTGATGCCTGAATTTGAGATATAAACGGGTACAGAAGATGCATACACATATTGACTTTGGTCACTTGAAATATCGATTTTCAGCATGTTTTGGGCCTGGATATTGAAAATATTCTATCACGGAGTAGGCAAGTACAGATCGCTTCTGGGACCCCAAAATATCGAATTTTCGGGTGTTTGGAGCCTGAATTTGAGATATAAACGGGTACAGAAGCATCCACATATCGACTTTTGGGCACCTAAAAGAACGATTTTCAGTATGTTTTGGGCCTGTATATTGAAAATACTCTGACAGATCGCTTCTGGGACCCCAAAATATCGAATTTTCGGGTGTTTTGGGCCTGAATTTAAGATATCGACTTTGGGCACCTAAAATATTGATTTTTAGCATGTTTTGGGCCTATATTTTAAAAATATTCTAGCACTGAGTAGGCATGTACAGATCGTTTTTGAGACCCCAAAATATCGAATTTTCGGGTGTTTTGAGCCTGAATTTGAGATATAAACGGGTACAAAAGATGCATGCACATATCGACTTTTAGGCACCTAAAATATCGATTTTGAGCATGTTTTGGGTCTGTATCTGAGTAGGCATGTACAGATCACTTCTGGGACCCCAAAATATAGAATTTTCGGGTGTTTTGGGCCTGAATTTCAGATATCGACTTTAGGCACCAAAAATATCGATTTTTAGCATGTTTTGGGCCTATATTTTGAAAACATTCTAGCACTGAGTAGGCATGTACAGATCACTTTTGGGACCCCAAAATATCGAATTTTCGTGTGTTTTGAGGTTGAATTTGAGATATAAACGAGTGCAGAAGATGCATACACATATTAACTTTGGGCACCTAAAATATCGATTTTGAGCATGTTTCGGGTCTGTATCTTGAAAACATTCTAGCATTGAGTAGGCATGTACAGATCGCTTTTGGGACTCAAAAATATCGATTTTTCGGGTGTTTTGAGGTTGAATTTGAGATATAAACGAGTGCAGAAGATGCATGGACATATCGACTTTGAACACTTAAAATATCGATTTTTAGCATGTTTTGGGCCTATATTTTGAAAACATTCTAGCACTGAGTAGGCATGTACAGATCACTTTTGGGACCCCAAAATATCGAATTTTCGGGTGTTTTGATGCCTGAATTTGAGATATAAACGGGTACAGAAGATGCATACACATATTGACTTTGGTCACTTAAAATATCGATTTTCAGCATGTTTTGGGCCTGCATTTTGAAAATACTCTAACCCGGAGTAGGCATGTACAGATCGCTTCTGGGACCCCAAAATATCGAATTTTCGGGTGTTTTGGGCCAGAATTTGAGATATCGACTTTGGGCACCTAAAATATCGATTTTAGCATGTTTTGGGCCTATATTTTGAAAACATTCTAGCACTGAGTAGGCATATACATATCGCTTCTGGGACTCAAAAATATCGAATTTTCGGGTGTTTTGAGGTTGAATTTGAGATATAAACGAGTGCAGAAGATGCATGCACATATCGACTTTGAACACTTAAAATATCGATTTTTAGCATGTTTTGGGCCTCTATTTTGAAAACATTTTAGCACTGGGTAGGCATGTACAGATCACTTCTGGGACCCCAAAATATCGAATTTTCGTGTGTTTTGAGGTTGAATTTGAGATATAAACGAGTGCAGAAGATGCATACACATATTAACTTTGGGCACCTAAAATATCGATTTTCAGCATGTTTTGGGCCTGTATCTGAGTAGGCATGTACAGATCGCTTCTGGGACCCCAAAATATCGAATTTTTGGGTGTTTGGATCTTTAATTTGAGATATAAACGGGTACAGAAGATGCATGCACATATCGACTTTTGGACACCTAAAATATCGATATTCTGTATGTTTTGGGCCTGTATTTTGAAAATACTCTAACACGGAGTAGGCATCTACAGATCGCTTCTGGGTTTACAAAATATCGAATTTTCGGGTGTTTTGGGCCTGAATTTGAGATATCGACTTTGGGCACCTAAAATATCGATTTTTAGCATGTTTTGGGCCTATATATTGAAAATATTCTAGCACTGATTAGTCATGTACAGATCGCTTCTGGGACCCCAAAATATCGAATTTTCGGGTGTTTTGATGCCTGAATTTGAGATATAAACGGGTACAGAAGATGCATACACATATTGACTTTGGTCACTTAAAATATCGATTTTCAGCATGTTTTGGGCCTGCATTTTGAAAATACTCTAACCCGGAGTAGGCATGTACAGATCGCTTCTGGGACCCCAAAATATCGAATTTTCGGGTGTTTTGGGCCAGAATTTGAGATATCGACTTTGGGCACCTAAAATATCGATTTTAGCATGTTTTGGGCCTATATTTTGAAAATATTCTAGCACTGAGTAGGCATGTACAGATCGCTTCTGAGACCCCAAAATCTCGAATTTTCGGGTGTTTTGACCTGAATTTGAGATATAAACGGCTACAGAAGATGCATGGGCATATCGACTTTGAACACTTAAAATATCGATGTTTAGCATGTTTTGGGCCTATATTTTGAAAACATTCTAGCACTGAGTAGGCATGTACAGATCACTTTTGGGACCCCAAAATATCGAATTTTCGTGTGTTTTGAGGTTGAATTTGAGATATAAACGAGTGCAGAAGATACATACACATATTAACTTTGGGCACCTAAAATATCGATTTTCAGCATGTTTTGGGCCTGTATCTGAGTAGGCATGTACAGATCGCTTCTCGGACCCCAAAATATCGAATTTTTGGGTGTTTGGATCTTTAATTTGAGATATAAACGGGTACAGAAGATGCATGCACATATCGACTTTTGGACACCTAAAATATCGATATTCTGTATGTTTTGGGCCTGTATTTTGAAAATACTCTAACACGGAGTAGGCATGTACAGATCGCTTCTGGGATTACAAAATATCGAATTTTCGGGTGTTTTGGGCCTGAATTTGAGATATCGACTTTGGGCACCTAAAATATCGATTTTTCGCATGTTTTTGGCCTATATATTGAATATATTCTAGCACTGATTAGTCATGTACAGATCGCTTCTGGGACCCCAAAATATCGAATTTTCGGGTGTTTTGATGCCTGAATTTGAGATATAAACGGGTACAGAAGATGCATACACATATTGACTTTGGTCACTTGAAATATCGATTTTCAGCATGTTTTGGGCCTGGATATTGAAAATATTCTATCACGGAGTAGGCAAGTACAGATCGCTTCTGGGACCCCAAAATATCGAATTTTCGGGTGTTTGGAGCCTGAATTTGAGATATAAACGGGTACAGAAGCATCCACATATCGACTTTTGGGCACCTAAAAGAACGATTTTCAGTATGTTTTGGGCCTGTATATTGAAAATACTCTGACAGATCGCTTCTGGGACCCGAAAATATCGAATTTTCGGGTGTTTTGGGCCTGAATTTAAGATATCGACTTTGGGCACCTAAAATATTGATTTTTAGCATGTTTTGGGCCTATATTTTAAAAATATTCTAGCACTGAGTAGGCATGTACAGATCGTTTTTGAGACCCCAAAATATCGAATTTCCGGGTGTTTTGAGCCTGAATTTGAGATATAAACGGGTACAGAAGATGCATGCACATATCGACTTTTAGGCACCTAAAATATCGATTTTGAGCATGTTTTGGGTCTGTATCTGAGTAGGCATGTACAGATCACTTCTGGGACCCCAAAATATAGAATTTTCGGGTGTTTTGGGCCTGAATTTCAGATATCGACTTTAGGCACCAAAAATATCGATTTTTAGCATGTTTTGGGCCTATATTTTGAAAACATTCTAGCACTGAGTAGGCATGTACAGATCACTTTTGGGACCCCAAAATATCGAATTTTCGTGTGTTTTGAGGTTGAATTTGAGATATAAACGAGTGCAGAAGATGCATACACATATTAACTTTGGGCACCTAAAATATCGATTTTGAGCATGTTTCGGGTCTGTATCTTGAAAACATTCTAGCATTGAGTAGGCATGTACAGATCGCTTTTGGGACTCAAAAATATCGAATTTTCGGGTGTTTTGAGGTTGAATTTGAGATATAAACGAGTGCAGAAGATGCATGGACATATCGACTTTGAACACTTAAAATATCGATTTTTAGCATGTTTTGGGCCTATATTTTGAAAACATTCTAGCACTGAGTAGGCATGTACAGATCACTTTTGGGACCCCAAAATATCGAATTTTCGTGTGTTTTGAGGTTGAATTTGAGATATAAACGAGTGCAGAAGATACATACACATATTAACTTTGGGCAACTAAAATATCGATTTTCAGCATGTTTTGGGCCTGTATCTGAGTAGGCATGTACAGATCGCTTCTGGGACCCCAAAATATCGAATTTTCGGGTGTTTGGATCTTTAATTTGAGATATAAACGGGTACAGAAGATGCATGCACATATCGACTTTTGGACACCTAAAATATCGATATTCTGTATGTTTTGGGCCTGTATTTTGAAAATACTCTAACACGGAGTAGGCATGTACATATCGCTTCTGGGATTACAAAATATCGAATTTTCGGGTGTTTTGGGCCTGAATTTGAGATATCGACTTTGGGCACCTAAAATATCGATTTTTAGCATGTTTTTGGCCTATATATTGAAAATATTCTAGCACTGATTAGTCATGTACATATCGCTTCTGGGACCCCAAAATATCGAATTTTCGGGTGTTTTGATGCCTGAATTTGAGATATAAACAGGTACAGAAGATGCATACACATATTGACTTTGGTCACTTGAAATATCGATTTTCAGCATGTTTTGGGCCTGGATATTGAAAATATTCTATCACGGAGTAGGCAAGTACAGATCGCTTCTGGGACCCCAAAATATCGAATTTTCGGGTGTTTGGAGCCTGAATTTGAGATATAAACGGGTACAGAAGCATCCACATATCGACTTTTGGGTACCTAAAAGAACGATTTTCAGTATGTTTTGGGCCTGTATATTGAAAATACTCTGACAGATCGCTTCTGGGACCCCAAAATATCGAATTTTCGGGTGTTTTGGGCCTGAATTTAAGATATCGACTTTGGGCACCTAAAATATCGATTTTTAGAATGTTTTGGGCCTATATTTTAAAAATATTCTAGCACTGAGTAGGCATGAGATCGCTTTTGAGACCCCAAAATATCGAATTTTCGGGTGTTTTGAGCCTGAATTTGAGATATAAACGGGTACAGAAGATGCATGCACATATCGACTTTTAGGCACCTAAAATATCGATTTTGAGCATGTTTTGGGTCTGTATCTGAGTAGGCATGTACAGATCACTTCTGGGACCCCAAAATATAGAATTTTCGGGTGTTTTGGGCCTGAATTTCAGATATCGACTTTAGGCACCAAAAATATCGATTTTTAGCATGTTTTGGGCCTATATTTTGAAAATATTCTAGCACTGAGTAGGCATGTACAGATCGCTTCTGAGACCCCAAAATATCGAATTTTCGGGTGTTTTGGGCCTGAATTTCAGATATCGACTTTAGGCACCATAAATATCGATTTTTTAGCATGCTTTGGGCCTATATTTTGAAAATATTCTAGCAATGAGTAGGCATGTACAGATCGCTTCTGGTACCCCAAAATATCGAATTTTTGGGTGTTTTGAGCCTGAATTTAAGATATAAACGGGTACAGAAAATGCATGCACATATTGACTTTGGGCACCTAAAATATCGATTTTCAGCATGTTTTGGGCTTGTATTTTGAAAATACTCTAACACGGAGTAGGCATGTACAGATCGCTTCTGGGACCCAAAAATATCGAATTTTCGGGTGTTATGAGTCTGAATTTGAGATATAAACATGTACTGAAGATGCATGCACATATCGACTTTTGGGCACCTAAAATATCGATTTTAAGCATGTTTTGGGCCTGTATCTGAGTAGGCATGTACAGATCGCTTCTTGGTCTCCAAAATATCGAATTTTCGGGTGTTTTGCGCCTGAATTTGAGATATCGACTTTGGGCACCTAAAATATCGATTTTTAGCATGTTTTGGGTCTGTATTTTGAAAATACTCTAACACGGAGTAGGCATGTACAGATCGCTTCTGGGACCACAAAATATCGAATTTTCGGGTGTTTTGGGCCTGAATTTGAGATATCGACATTGGGCACCTAAAATATCGATTTTTAGCATGTTTTGAGCCTATATTTTAAAAACATACTAGCACTGAGTGTACAGATCGCTTCTGGGACCCAAAAATATCGAATTTTCGGGTGTTTTGAGGTTGAATTTGAGATATAAACGAGTGCAGAAGATGCATACACATATTACCTTTGGGCACCTAAAATATCGATTTTCAGCATGTTTTGGGCCTATATCTGAGTAGGCATGTACATATAGCTTCTGGAACTCCAACATATCGAATTTTCGGGTGTTTGGAGCCTGAATTTGAGATATAAACGGGTACAGAAGATGCATGCACATATCGACTTTTGGGCACCTAAAATATCGATTTTCTGTATGTTTTGGGCCTGTATTTTGAAAATACTCTAACACGGAGTAAGTATGTACAGATCGCTTCTGGGACCCCAAAATATCGAATTTTCTGGTGTTTTGGGCCTGAATTTCAGATATTGACTTTGGGCACCTAAAATATCGATTTCTAGCATGTTTTGGGCCTATATTTTGAAAATATTCTAGCACTGAGTAGGCATGTACAGATCGCTTCTGAGACCCCAAAATATAGAATTTTCGGGTGTTTTTAGCCTGAATTTGAGATATAAACGGGTACAGAAGCATCCACATATCGACTTTTGGGCACCTAAAAGATCGATTTTCAGTATGTTTTGGGCCTGTATATTGAAAATACTCTAACAGATCGCTTCTGGGACTCCAAAATATCGAATTTTCGGGTGTTTTGGGCCTGAATTTGGGATATCGACTTTGGGCACCTAAAATATCGATTTTTAGCATGTTTTGGGCCTATATTTTGAAAACATTCTAGCACTGAGTAGGCATGTACAGATCACTTTTGGGACCCCAAAATATCGAATTTTCGTGTGTTTTGAGGTTGAATTTGAGATATAAACGAGTGCAGAAGATGCATACACATATTAACTTTGGGCACCTAAAATATCGATTTTGAGCATGTTTCGGGTCTGTATCTTGAAAACATTCTAGCATTGAGTAGGCATGTACAGATCGCTTTTGGGACTCAAAAATATCGAATTTTCGGGTGTTTGGAGCCTGAATTTGAGATATAAACGGGTACAGAAGCATCTACATATCGACTTTTGGGTAACTAAAAGAACGATTTTCAGTATGTTTTGGGCCTGTATATTGAAAATACTCTGACAGATCGCTTCTGGGACCCCAAAATATCGAATTTTCGGGTGTTTTGGGCCTGAATTTAAGATATCGACTTTGGGCACCTAAAATATCGATTTTTAGCATGTTTTGGGCATATATTTTAAAAATATTCTAGCACTGAGTAGGCATGAGATCGCTTTTGAGACCCCAAAATATCGAATTTTCGGGTGTTTTGAGCCTGAATTTGAGATATAAACGGGTACAGAAGATGCATGCACATATCGACTTTTAGGCACCTAAAATATCGATTTTGAGCATGTTTTGGGTCTGTATCTGAGTAGGCATGTACAGATCACTTCTGGGACCCCAAAATATAGAATTTTCGGGTGTTTTGGGCCTGAATTTCAGATATCGACTTTAGGCACCAAAAATATCGATTTTTAGCATGTTTTGGGCCTATATTTTGAAAATATTCTAGCACTGAGTAGGCATGTACAGATCGCTTCTGAGACCCCAAAATATCGAATTTTCGGGTGTTTTGGGCCTGAATTTCAGATATCGACTTTAGGCACCAAAAATATCGATTTTTTAGCATGCTTTGGGCCTATATTTTGAAAATATTCTAGCAATGAGTAGGCATGTACAGATCGCTTCTGGGACCCCAAAATATCGAATTTTCGGGTGTTTTGAGCCTGAATTTAAGATATAAACGGGTACAGAAAATGCATGCACATATTGACTTTGGGCACCTAAAATATCGATTTTCAGCATGTTTTGGGCTTGTATTTTGAAAATACTCTAACACGGAGTAGGCATGTACAGATCGCTTCTGGGACCCCAAAATATCGAATTTTCGGGTGTTATGAGTCTGAATTTGAGATATAAACATGTACTGAAGATGCATGCACATATCGACTTTTGGGCACCTAAAATATCGTTTTGAGCATGTTTTGGGCCTGTATCTGAGTAGGCATGTACAGATCGCTTCTTGGACTCCAAAATATCGAATTTTCGGGTGTTTTGTGCCTGAATTTGAGATATCGACTTTGGGCACCTAAAATATCGATTTTTAGCATGTTTTGGGTCTGTATTTTGAAAATACTCTAACACGGAGTAGGCATGTACAGATCGCTTCTGGGACCCCAAAATATCGAATTTTCGGGTGTTTTGGGCCTGACTTTGAGATATCGACTTTGGGCACCTAAAATATCGATTTTTAGCATGTTTTGGGCCTATATTTTGAAAATATTCTAGCACTGAGTAGGCATGTACAGATCGCTTCTGGGACCCCAAAATATCGAATTTTCGGGTGTTTTGGGCCTGAATTTCAGATATCGACTTTAGGCACCAAAAATATCGATTTTTTAGCATGCTTTGGGCCTATATTTTGAAAATATTCTAGCAATGAGTAGGCATGTACAGATCGCTTCTGGTACCCCAAAATATCGAATTTTTGGGTGTTTTGAGCCTGAATTTAAGATATAAACGGGTACAGAAAATGCATGCACATATTGACTTTGGGCACCTAAAATATCGATTTTCAGCATGTTTTGGGCTTGTATTTTGAAAATACTCTAACACGGAGTAGGCATGTACAGATCGCTTCTGGGACCCAAAAATATCGAATTTTCGGGTGTTATGAGTCTGAATTTGAGATATAAACATGTACTGAAGATGCATGCACATATCGACTTTTGGGCACCTAAAATATCGATTTTAAGGATGTTTTGGGCATGTATCTGAGTAGGCATGTACAGATCGCTTCTTGGTCTCCAAAATATCGAATTTTCGGGTGTTTTGCGCCTGAATTTGAGATATCGACTTTGGGCACCTAAAATATCGATTTTTAGCATGTTTTGGGTCTGTATTTTGAAAATACTCTAACACGGAGTAGGCATGTACAGATCGCTTCTGGGACCCCAAAATATCGAATTTTCGGGTGTTTTGGGCCTGACTTTGAGATATCGACTTTGGGCACATAAAATATCGATTTTTAGCATGTTTTGGGCCTATATTTTGAAAATATTCTAGCACTGAGTAGGCATGTACAGATCGCTTCTGGGACCCCAAGATATCGAATTTTCGGGTGTTTTGGGCCTGAATTTCAGATATCGACTGTAACGAACCTGCAAGCAACTCGACAGCCAGGCGTCAGCTGTTTTACGTGAACTACCTAGTTTGCACCACCGTTGGACGTTTCCTCAAACTGGTTCAAACTGACCCAGACCAACCTGCCCAGCTGTGCGCCCTTCTTGACCTAAACTTACCAAGTTGCGCGGGTGTGAGGGCTGTACCAACCAATGACAGACTCTCTTGCATCTTCTCAAACCAATCGGAGACATGGTTACATTCTCTGAACCTATCGGAGACTTGTGTTCGTCAGTCTCGACCAATCATATTGTCGACAGAAGTGTATATAATCCCTACCTTGGACTTTCGAACTCAGTGAATGCTCAGGCTTCACTCCGTCACTTGCCATCTCAGTTCAACTCCCTGTTATATTAGTGTATCCAGTGAAGACATAGACTCTCACTCAATTGCATACCATCTCTGTTCTGATCTTGGAGCTGTGTACTATATTATGTTTAACTCTTGATATAATTCATGTTCTATAATTTGGTCTACTAATTATTGTTATTTTGTCTGTTAACGTTAACGTAATTCTTATTGCTGTTTTTGTTTAATTGTAAATATTGTATTTATTTGGTGATGGTAAAATTAAACATGTTGAAATCCTTAGTCATTCGTTTACATTACTTTTTCTGGGTAATTATCCATTGAGGGAGTGGAGTGAGGTTCCCGTTTAATTTCAGTTGTAACTCCACTGACCCAGTAACATATTTACTAGAGTTATAACTCGAGCTGTTCACAACCCCTAATCTTCCCCTAGACATAAACGAGCCAAAACTGGGGTTGTAACAGACGTGGGGGCCTGTCCGGGATATCTTTCATCTCTGTACAGATTTGGGCACTCTGTCCAGAGTGATATTTCACTCTTAATAATTGCATTTCAATTTTTGATCTGTAACTTAATTTGTTTATTGCTTAAGCCTACATTTCATTTTCAGGTTGATTTAGATACGTTTATGCAGTATTCATGTTTAAGATTAATTATAGTTATCCAATTCCCCTCAGTGGATGAAGCATACAAGAGTTTGAACTGTGATGGTATTGTGACGTATTTTCCCACATCGGCTGTAAAATTATCACTCTCACTCAGCGATGATATTCAATGTCTTGTTCAAAAGAATTCATCATGTTTCGTTCAAAAATGAACTATTTCTTATTGTCAAACTTCTAAAGCTCATTCATACCTTAGTCGTACCCAAATAATTTAAGACCGTAGTATTACGTCTTTTCGCTCATTGCATCGGGGGACATAAGGGTCGTATCTCTCTTAATCATAGCCCAGGTTAACATAAGTAAAACATGGAGCACTTTTGGAGAATAGGGCATTTCTCAGTCACGTTCCGTATTCTGAATAATCAAAGTAACACGTTCCGTATTTCTAATCAAAGACATGGCGAAGATTCGACCGAGGAAGCGACTAGTGCTCGATAGAGACGGACCAAAGGGTTACTCACGAGACACTAAAACTTCACTAACGATCGAAATCTCATTGTCTTGGTTATAGGAGGCATCCTCTAGAAAAAAGAGAAATCCCCTACCATCGGTTCGTATTTGAATCAAGACGTACGTTGTCCCGTTGTCTTGGTCGTAGGAGGCATCCTCTAGAAAAAAGAGAAATCCCCTACTTTGGCTTGGTTATTGGAGGCATCCTCAAAAAAGAGACCCTCTACCATCGGTTTGTGACCGTAATCATGGTACTGGTTACCTTAAGCAAAACATGTGGCGCTTATGGAGAGATTCGCTTAGTTGTCATGTCAATAAATCCTCTGGCACCAGACGTGACCAGTTTTCTTTGTCACAAAGCGTGACCACTCTTCGTGATGTATTATTGTCACATCTAACTAGTGATAAACTATTGACCGATAGCCGATGTGAGGACTTTTATAATTATGTAATATCACTGTAATCACCTGTAAGCCTTGTCTATCTTCATATCACATGTGATCATCTTTTACTAAAAATGTTTCATAATCGTGATAAAATTCACCTATCTTCGTATCACATGTGATCACTTTTACTCAAAATATTTAATTCACCTTGGCTTCGTGATATATTTTTGTTGTAACATTTCAACATGTACTGTGAAATTTCCCTTGTGAGAAGGACGGACACTCTGTAAAATTTGTAAGGATCCCAAGTGTCGTCAATCAAATTTTCACGTACCTTTCACCAATCCCAGTGTAGCACCAAACGCTATATTCACCCATTCTAAATTAAAGTTCGAATCCCAAAGAAACCAGAAAAAATCTGAATCATTCGAACTTGCATCTTGATCATATGTTCACTAGGGTTGGCATTTTTTTCATATTCATTCGGACATAGATTCCAATTTTATGAGTAAACTATTTCGAGGTACTTTACTAACTCGGTATCCAGTAACAGTTGTCCAGAATTCAAGTAAATCGACTAAAGATTTTGTTGTATATTAAGTGCAGAGTTCTGTTGTACTTGGACATTGTTGGTAAATGCTTAGTTAATTGTGTGGTGGTCCTGGAGAGACAAAAATCAACACTACTGACATTTGAACCCATGAACCAGTGTTGAAATCTTCTAATTTCTCCTTGCCATTCATATTGCATGTGGATGTATGTGAGATGGAAATCGGAGCAGTACTGATGCAGCCTCAACCCGATGGAATTCTTCACCCTGTCTGCTACCAGTCGTCTCAACTGAAGCCACCTCAACACCTACGATGGTCCCTCTTCATTCAACAGTATCCAGTCGACATCCGGCACATCAAGGGTACGGACAACATCTGGGCTGACACCTTGTCTCGTGTTCTCCCATCTGCAACCTCTTCAATAAGTCTTCTACCAAGCCTTATCTTTTGGGGGGAGGTGTGACGAACCTGCAAGCAACTCGACAGCCAGGCGTCAGCTGTTTTACGTGAACTACCTAGTTTGCACCACCGTTGGACGTTTCCTCAAACTGGTTCAAACTGACCCAGACCAACCTGCCCAGCTGTGCGCCCTTCTTGACCTAAACTTACCAAGTTGCGCGGGTGTGAGGGCTGTACCAACCAATGACAGACTCTCTTGCATCTTCTCAAACCAATCGGAGACATGGTTACATTCTCTGAACCTATCGGAGACTTGTGTTCGTCAGTCTCGACCAATCATATTGTCGACAGAAGTGTATATAATCCCTACCTTGGACTTTCGAACTCAGTGAATGCTCAGGCTTCACTCCGTCACTTGCCATCTCAGTTCAACTCCCTGTTATATTAGTGTATCCAGTGAAGACATAGACTCTCACTCAATTGCATACCATCTCTGTTCTGATCTTGGAGCTGTGTACTATATTATGTTTAACTCTTGATATAATTCATGTTCTATAATTTGGTCTACTAATTATTGTTATTTTGTCTGTTAACGTTAACGTAATTCTTATTGCTGTTTTTGTTTAATTGTAAATATTGTATTTATTTGGTGATGGTAAAATTAAACATGTTGAAATCCTTAGTCATTCGTTTACATTACTTTTTCTGGGTAATTATCCATTGAGGGAGTGGAGTGAGGTTCCCGTTTAATTTCAGTTGTAACTCCACTGACCCAGTAACATATTTACTAGAGTTATAACTCGAGCTGTTCACAACCCCTAATCTTCCCCTAGACATAAACGAGCCAAAACTGGGGTTGTAACACGACTTTAGGCACCAAAATTATCGATTTTTTAGCATGCTTTGGGCCTATATTTTGAAAATATTCTAGCAATGAGTAGGCATGTACAGATCGCTTCTGGTACCCCAAAATATCGAATTTTTGGGTGTTTTGAGCCTGAATTTAAGATATAAACGGGTACAGAAAATGCATGCACATATTGACTTTGGGCACCTAAAATATCGATTTTCAGCATGTTTTGGGCTTGTATTTTGAAAATACTCTAACACGGAGTAGGCATGTACAGATCGCTTCTGGGACCCAAAAATATCGAATTTTCGGGTGTTATGAGTCTGAATTTGAGATATAAACATGTACTGAAGATGCATGCACATATCGACTTTTGGGCACCTAAAATATCGATTTTAAGCATGTTTTGGGCCTGTATCTGAGTAGGCATGTACAGATCGCTTCTGGGACCACAAAATATCGAATTTTCGGGTGTTTTGGGCCTGAATTGGAGATATCGACATTGGGCACCAAAAATATCGATTTTTAGCATGTTTTGAGCCTATATTTTAAAAACATACTAGCACTGAGTGTACAGATCGCTTCTGGGACCCAAAAATATCGAATTTTCGGGTGTTTTGAGGTTGAATTTGAGATATAAACGAGTGCAGAAGATGCATACACATATTACCTTTGGGCACCTAAAATATCGATTTTCAGCATGTTTTGGGCCTATATCTGAGTAGGCATGTACATATAGCTTCTGGGACTCCAACATATCGAATTTTCGGGTGTTTGGAGCCTGAATTTGAGATATAAACGGGTACAGAAGATGCATGCACATATCGACTTTTGGGCACCTAAAATATCGATTTTCTGTATGTTTTGGGCCTGTATTTTGAAAATACTCTAACACGGAGTAAGTATGTACAGATCGCTTCTGGGACCCCAAAATATCGAATTTTCTGGTGTTTTGGGCCTGAATTTCAGATATTGACTTTGGGCACCTAAAATATCGATTTTTAGCATGTTTTGGGCCTATATTTTGAAAATATTCTAGCACTGAGTAGGCATGTACAGATCGCTTCTGAGACCCCAAAATATAGAATTTTCGGGTGTTTTTAGCCTGAAATTGAGATATAAATGGGTACAGAAAATGCATGCACATATTGACTTTTGGCACCTAAAATATCGATTTTCAGCATGTTTTGGGCCTGTAATTTGAAAATACTCTAACACGGAGTAGGCATGTACAGATCGCTTCTGGGTCCCAAAAATATAGAATTTTCCGGTGTTTTGAGCCTGAATTTGAGATATGAACAGGTACTGAAGATGCATGCATATATCGACTTTTGGGCACTTAAAATATCGATTTTGAGCATGTTTTGGGTCTGTATCTTGAAAACATTCTAACACGGAGTAGGCATTTACAGATCGCTTCTGGGTCCCAAAAATATAGAATTTTCGGGTGTTTTGAGCCTGAATTTGAGATATAAACAGGTACTGAAGATGCATGCACATATCGACTTTTGGGCACTTAAGGGGATACCACACTACTTAACGTCATAAAAAACGAGAAGCAGAAGCTAAAAAAAATTTCGCATTAAAATAATCACCAAAAATCAATAGTTACCCCTATATACAGCCACTTCTTCATGCTCTATAGTCTAGGCCAAGCCGAAGAGAATGAAAGTATAGAGCACCAACTGAAGCATTTCCTAGTGATTTTAGTTTCAGTGATTTTTTTGTATTTTTTTTCAAATTTCTCCACTAAAAAAGCAAACAACACGAAAGGTATTGACGTTTTGTCAATGAATATGATTCACACGTGATATACGTATATATGAGCACAGTTTGTCGTTTGGATTTCGATCTAAAAGGATTATTTTTGTTTTGGCGAATTTTTTCCCAAACATTTCTGGCGAAATTTTTTTTCAACAATTTCAGGCGAGGAATTTTCCCATTTATAGCAGTGATAATGGACTCTTTCGTCATCAGAAGTGTTGCTATATATCAGAGGATAGTCCACATAAATCTTATGCAATTCTGAAACATAGTTTTGTTGTTGTTAATTTTTTACAAAATAATTTTAAAAGTGTTAGGAAAAATATTATTTGTTGCTCGATTGTAATGAAAATTTGTCAATATATGTAAAACCAAACGAGAATTACGATGGCAAAAAGCTTTTGCTTCTAAAATTAACAGGAGCGCAGATAGGGTGTTGGAGTGTGAGGTCCCCATAAAATATCGATTTTGAGCATGTTTCGGGTCTGTATCTTGAAAACATTCAAACACTGAGTAGGCATGTACATATCGCTTCTGGGACTAAAAAATATCGAATTTTCGGGTGTTTTGAGGTTGAATTTGAGATATAAACGAGTGCAGAAGATGCATGCACATATCGACTTTGAACACTTAAAATATCGATTTTTAGAATGTTTTGGGCCTCTATTTTGAAAACATTTTAGCACTGAGTAGGCATGTACAGATCACTTCTGGGACCCCAAAATATCGAATGTTCGTGTGTTTTGTGGTTGAATTTGAGATATAAACGAGTGCAGAAGATGCATACACATATTAACTTTGGGGACCTAAAATATCGATTTTCAGCATGTTTTGGGCCTGTATCTGAGTAAGCATGTACAGATCGCTTCTGGGACCCCAAAATATCGAATTTTCGGGTGTTTGGATCTTTAATTTGAGATATAAACGGGTACAGAAGATGCATGCACATATCGACTTTTGGGCACCTAAAATATCGATATTCTGTATGTTTTGGGCCTGTATTTTGAAAATACTCTAACACGGAGTAGGCATCTACAGATCGCTTCTGGGATTACAAAATATCGAATTTTCGTGTGTTTTGGGCCTGAATTTGAGATATCGACTTTGGGCACCTAAAATATCGATTTTTAGCATGTTTTGGGCCTATATATTGAAAATATTCTAGCACTGATTAGTCATGTACAGATCGCTTCTGGGACCCCAAAATATCGAATTTTCTGGTGTTTTGATGCCTGAATTTGAGATATAAACGGGTACAGAAGATGCATACACATATTGACTTTGGTCACTTAAAATATCGATTTTCAGCATGTTTTGGGCCTGCATTTTGAAAATACTCTAACCCGGAGTAGGCATGTACAGATCGCTTCTGGGACCCCAATATATCGAATTTTCGGGTGTTTTGGGCCAGAATTTGAGATATCGACTTTGGGCACCTAAAATATCGATTTTAGCATGTTTTGGGCCTATATTTTGAAAATATTCTAGCACTGAGTAGGCATGTACAGATCGCTTCTGGGACCCCAAAATCTCGAATTTTCGGGTGTTTTGAGCCTGAATTTGAGATATAAACGGGTACAGAAGATGCATGCACATATCGACTTTTGGGCACCTAAAATATCGATTTTGAGCATGTTTCGGGTCTGTATCTTGAAAACATTCTAGCATTGAGTAGGCATGTACAGATCGCTTTTGGGACTCAAAAATATCGAATTTTCGGGTGTTTTGAGGTTGAATTTGAGATAAAAACGAGTGCAGAAGATGCATGGACATATCGACTTTGAACACTTAAAATATCG
Source organism: Petrolisthes cinctipes (assembly GCA_033782935.1). Lineage (NCBI taxonomy): Eukaryota > Metazoa > Arthropoda > Malacostraca > Decapoda > Porcellanidae > Petrolisthes > Petrolisthes cinctipes. Next base: position 834,727 of record JAWQEG010000509.1, on the reverse strand, counting down.
ATTTTTAGCATGTTTTGGGCCAATATTTTGAAAACATTCTAGCACTGAGTAGGCATGTACAGATCACTTTTGGGACCCCAAAATATCGAATTTTCGTGTGTTTTGAGGTTGAATTTGAGATATAAACGAGTGCAGAAGATGCATACACATATTAACTTTGGGCACCTAAAATATCGATTTTCAGCATGTTTTGGGCCTGTATCTGAGTAGGCATGTACAGATCGCTTCTTTGACCCCAAAATATCGAATTTTCGGGTGTTTGGATCTTTAATTTGAGATATAAACGGGTACAGAAGATGCATGCACATATCGACTTTTGGACACCTAAAATATCGATATTCTGTATGTTTTGGGCCTGTATTTTGAAAATACTCTAACACGGAGTAGGCATGTACAGATCGCTTCTGGGATTACAAAATATCGAATTTTCGGGTGTTTTGGGCCTGAATTTGAGATATCGACTTTAGGCACCTAAAATATCGATTTTTCGCATGTTTTTGGCCTATATATTGAATATATTCTAGCACTGATTAGTCATGTACATATCGCTTCTGGGACCCCAAAATATCGAATTTTCGGGTGTTTTGATGCCTGAATTTGAGATATAAACAGGTACAGAAGATGCATACACATATTGACTTTGGTTACTTGAAATATCGATTTTCAGCATGTTTTGGGCCTGGATATTGAAAATATTCTATCACGGATTAGGCAAGTACAGATCGCTTCTGGGACCCCAAAATATCGAATTTTCGGGTGTTTGGAGCCTGAATTTGAGATATAAACGGGTACAGAAGCATCCACATATCGACTTTTGGGCACCTAAAAGAACGATTTTCAGTATGTTTTGGGCCTGTAAATTGAAAATACTCTGACAGATCGCTTCTGGGACCCCAAAATATCGAATTTTCGGGTGTTTTGGGCCTGAATTTAAGATATCGACTTTGGGCACCTAAAATATCGATTTTTAGCATGTTTTGGGCCTATATTTTAAAAATATTCTAGCACTGAGTAGGCATGAGATCGCTTTTGAGACCCCAAAATATCGAATTTTCGGGTGTTTTGAGCCTGAATTTGAGATATCGACTTTAGGCACCAAAAATATCGATTTTTAGCATGTTTTGGGCCTATATTTTGAAAATATTCTAGCACTGAGTAGGCATGTACAGATCGCTTCTGAGACCCCAAAATATCGAATTTTCGGGTGTTTTGGGCCTGAATTTCAGATATCGACTTTAGGCACCAAAAATATCGATTTTTAGCATGTTTTGGGCCTATATTTTGAAAATATTCTAGCACTGAGTAGGCATGTACAGATCGCTTCTGGGACCCCAAAATATCGAATTTTCGGGTGTTTTGGGCCTGAATTTCAGATATCGACTTTAGGCACCAAAAATATCGATTTTTTAGCATGCTTTGGGCCTATATTTTGAAAATATTCTAGCAATGAGTAGGCATGTACAGATCGCTTCTGGGACTCCAAAATATCGAATTTTTGGGTGTTTTGAGCCTGAATTTAAGATATAAACGGGTACAGAAAATGCATGCACATATTGACTTTGGGCACCTAAAATATCGATTTTCAGCATGTTTTGGGCTTGTATTTTGAAAATACTCTAACACGGAGTAGGCATGTACAGATCGCTTCTGGGACCCAAAAATATCGAATTTTCGGGTGTTATGAGTCTGAATTTGAGATATAAACATGTACTGAAGATGCATGCACATATCGACTTTTGGGCACCTAAAATATCGATTTTGAGCATGTTTTGGGCCTGTATCTGAGTAGGCATGTACAGATCGCTTCTTGGACTCCAAAATATCGAATTTTCGGGTGTTTTGTGCCTGAATTTGAGATATCGACTTTGGGCACCTAAAATATCGATTTTTAGCATGTTTTGGGTCTGTATTTTGAAAATACTCTAACACGGAGTAGGCATGTACAGATCGCTTCTGGGACCACAAAATATCGAATTTTCGGGTGTTTTGGGCCTGAATTTGAGATATCGACTTTGGGCACCTAAATTATCGATTTTTAGCATGTTTTGAGCCTATATTTTAAAAACATACTAGCACTGAGTAGGCATGTACAGATCGCTTCTGGGACCCAAAAATATCGAATTTTCGGGTGTTTTGAGGTTGAATTTGAGATATAAACGAGTGCAGAAGATGCATACACATATTACCTTTGGGCACCTAAAATAACGATTTTCAGCATGTTTTGGGCCTATATCTGAGTAGGCATGTACAGATCACTTCTGGGACCCCAAAATATCGGATTTTCGGGTGTTTTGAGCCTGAATTTGAGATATAAACGGGTACAGAAGATGCATCCACATCTCTACTTTGGTCACCTAAAATATCGATTTTCAGCATGTTTTGGGCGTGTATTTTGAAAATACTCTAACACGGAGTAGGCAAGTACAGATCGCTTCTGGGACCCAAAAATATAGAATTTTCGGGTGTTTTGAGCCTGAATTTGAGATATAAACAGGTACTGATGATGCATGCACATATCGACTTTTGGGCACTTAAAATATCGATTTTGAGCATGTTTTGAGCATATATTTTGAAAACATTCTAGCACTGAGTAGGCATGTGCAGATCGCTTCTGGGACCCAAAAATATCGAATTTTCGGGTGTTTTGAGGTTGAATTTGAGATATAAACGAGTGCAGAAGATGCATACACATATTAACTTTGGGTACCTAAAATATCGATTTTCAGCATGTTTTGGGCCTGTATCTAAGTAGGCATGTACAGATCGCTTCTGAGACCCCAAAATATCGAATTTTCGGGTGTTTGGAGCCTGAATTTGAGATATAAACGGGTACAGAAGATGCATGCACATATCGACTTTTGGGCACCTAAAATATCGATTTTGAGCATGTTCTTGGTCTGTATCTTGAAAACATTTTAACTAGGAGTAGGCATGTACAGATCGCTTCTGGGACCCAAAAATATCGAATTTTAGGGTTTTTTGGGCCTGAATTTGAGATATCGACTTTGTGCACCTAAAAGATCGATTTTCAGCATGTTTTGGGCCTGTAGATGAGAAGGCCTGTACAGATCGTTTCTGGGACCACAAAATATCGAATTTTCGGGTGTTTGGAGCCTGAATTTGAGATATAAACGGGTACAGAAGATGCATGCACATATCGACTTCCGGCACCTAAAATATCGATTTTCTGTGTGTTTTGGGCCTGTATATTGAAAATACTATAACACGGAGTAGGCATGTACAGATCGCTTCTGGGACCCTAAAATATCGAATTTTCGGGTGTTTTGGGCCTGAATTTGATATATCGACTTTGGGCACCTAAATTATCGATTTTTAGCATGTTATGGGCCTATATTTTAAAAATATTCTAGCACTGAGTAGGCATGTACAGATCACTTCTGGGACCCAAAAATATCGAATTTTCGGGTGTTTTGAGCCTGAATTTGAGATATAAACAAGTGCAGAAGATGCATACACATATTGACTTTGGGCACCAAAAATATCGATTTTCAGCATGTTTTGGGCCTGTATCTGAGTAGGCATGTACATATCGCTTCTGGGACCCCAAAATATCGAATTTTCGGGTGTTTGGAGCCTTAATTTGAGATATAAACGGGTACAGAAGATGCATGCAAATATCGACTTTTGGGCACCTAAAAGATCGATTTTCAGTATGTATTGGGCTTGTATTTTGAAAATACTCTAACACGGAGTGGGCATGTACAGTTCGCTTCTGGGACCCCAAAATATCGAATTTTCGGGTGTTTTGGGCCAGAATTTGATATATCGACTTTGGGCACCTAAAATATCGATTTTCAGAATGTTTTGGGCCTGTATTTTGAAAATACTCTAACTCGGAGTATGCACGTACAGATCGCTTCTGGGACCCCAAAATATCGAATTTTCGGTTGTTTGGAGCCTGAATTTGAGATATAAACGGGTACAGAAGATGCATTCACATATCGACTTTTGGGCACCAAAAAGATCGATTTTCAGTATGTTTTGGGCCTGTATATTGAAAATACTCTAACACGGAGTAGGCATGTACAGATCGATTCTGGGACCCCAAAATATCGAATTTTCGTGTGTTTTGGGCCTCAATTTTAATATCGACTTTGTGCACCTAAAATATCGTTTTTAGCATGTTTTGGGCCTTTATTTTGAAAATATTCTAGCACTAAGTAGGCATGTACAGATCACTTCTTGGACCCCAAAATATCGAATTTTTGGGTGTTTTGAGCCTGAATTTGAGATATAAACGGGTACAGAAGATGCATGCACATATCGACTTTGGAAACTTTAAATATCGATTTTTTGCATGTTTTGAGCCTATAATTTGAAAACATTCTAGCACTGAGTAGGCATGTACTGATCGCTTCTGGGACCAAAAAATATCGAATTTTCGGGTGTTTCGGGCCTGAATTTGATATATCGACTTTGGGCACCTAAAATATCGATTTTCAGAATGTTTTGGGCCTGTATTTTGAAAATACTCTAACACGGAGTATGCAAGTACAGATCGCTTCTGGGACCCCAAAATATTGAATTTTCGGGTGTTTGGAGCCTGAATTTGAGATATAAACGGGTACAGAAGATGCATCCACATATCGACTTTTGGGCACCTAAAAGATCGATTATCAGTATGTTTTGGGCCTGTATATTGAAAATACTCTAATACGGAGTAGGCATGTACAGATCGCTTCTGGGACCCCAAAATATCGGGTTTTCGGGTGTTTTGGGCCTGAATTTGAGATATCGACTTTGGGCACCTAAAATATCGACTTTTAGCATGTTTTGGGCCTATATTTTTAAAAACATTCTAGCACTGAGTAGGCATGTACAGATCGCTTCTGGGACCCCAAAATACCGATTTTTCGAGTGTTTTGAGCCTGAATTTGAGATATAAACGGGTACAGAAGATGCATGCACATATCGACTTTTGGGCACCTAAAAGATCGATTTTTAGTATGTTTTGGGCCTGTATTTTGAAAATACTCTAACACGGAGTAGGTATGTACAGATCGCTTCTTGGACCACAAAATATCGAATTTTCGGGCGTTTGGAGCCTGAATTTGAGATATAAACGGGTACAGAAAATGCATGCACATATTGACTTTGGGCACCTAAAATATCGATTTTCAGCATGTTTTGGGCCTGTATTATGATAATACTCTAACACGGTGTAAGTATGTACAGATCGCTTCTGGGACCCCAAAATACCGAATTTTCGGGTGTTTGGAGCCTGAATTTGAGATATCAACGGGTACAGAAGATGCATGCACATATCGACTTTTGGGCACCTAAAAGATCGATTTTCGGTATGTTTTCGGCCTGTAATTTGAAAATACTCTAACACGGAGTAGGCATGTACAGATCGCTTCTGGGACCCCAAAATATCGAATTTTCTGGTGTTTTGGGCCTGAATTTGAGATATCGACTTTGGGCACCTAAAATATCGATTTTTAGCATGTTTTGGGCCTATATTTTGAAAATATTCTAGCACTAAGTAGGCATGTACAGATCACTTCTGGGACCCCAAAATATCGAATTTTCGGGTGTTTTGAGCCTGAATTTGAGATATAAACAGGTACTGATGATGCATGCACATATCGACTTTTGGGCACTTAAAATATCGATTTTGAGCATGTTTTGAGCATATATTTTGAAAACATTCTAGCACTGAGTAGGCATGTGCAGATCGCTTCTGGGACCCAAAAATATCGAATTTTCGGGTGTTTTGAGGTTGAATTTGAGATATAAACGAGTGCAGAAGATGCATACACATATTAACTTTGGGTACCTAAAATATCGATTTTCAGCATGTTTTGGGCCTGTATCTGAGTAGGCATGTACAGATCGCTTCTGAGACCCCAAAATATCGAATTTTCGGGTGTTTGGAGCCTGAATTTGAGATATAAACGGGTACAGAAGATGCATGCACATATCGACTTCCGGCACCTAAAATATCGATTTTCTGTGTGTTTTGGGCCTGTATATTGAAAATACTATAACACGGAGTAGGCATGTACAGATCGCTTCTGGGACCCTAAAATATCGAATTTTCGGGTGTTTTGGGCCTGAATTTGATATATCGACTTTGGGCACCTAAATTATCGATTTTTAGCATGTTATGGGCCTATATTTTAAAAATATTCTAGCACTGAGTAGGCATGTACAGATCGCTTCTGGGACCCAAAAATATCGAATTTTCGGGTTTTTTGAGCCTGAATTTGAGATATAAACAAGTGCAGAAGATGCATACACATATTGACTTTGGGCACCAAAAATATCGATTTTCAGCATGTTTTGGGCCTGTATCTGAGTAGGCATGTACATATCTCTTCTGGGACCCCTAAATATCGAATTTTCGGGTGTTTGGAGCCTGAATTTGGGATATAAACGGGTACAGAAGATGCATGCAAATATCGACTTTTGGGCACCTAAAAGATCGATTTTCAGTATGTATTGGGCTTATATTTTGAAAATACTCTAACACGGAGTGGGCATGTACAGTTCGCTTCTGGGACCCCAAAATATCGAATTTTCGGGTGTTTTGGGCCAGAATTTGATATTTCGACTTTGGGCACCTAAAATATCGATTTTCAGAATGTTTTGGGCCTGTATTTTTAAAATACTCTAACACGGAGTATGCACGTACAGATCGCTTCTGGGACCCCAAAATATCGAATTTTCGGGTGTTTGGAGCCTGAATTTGAGATATAAACGGGTACAGAAGATGTATTCACATATCGACTTTTGGGCACCAAAAAGATCGATTTTCAGTATGTTTTGGGCCTGTATATTGAAAATACTCTAACACGGAGTAGGCATGTACAGATCGATTCTGGGACCCCAAAATATAGAATTTTCGTGTGTTTTGGGCCTCAATTTTAATATCGACTTTGGGCACCTAAAATATCGATTTTTAGCATGTTTTGGGCCTATATTTTGAAAATATTCTAGCACTAAGTAGGCATGTACAGATCACTTCTTGGACCCCAAAATATCGAATTTTTGGGTGTTTTGAGCCTGAATTTGAGATATAAACGGGTACAGAAGATGCATGCACATATCGACTTTGGAAACTTAAAATATCGATTTTTTGCATGTTTTGAGCCTATAATTTGAAAACATTCTAGCACTGAGTAGGCATGTACTGATCGCTTCTGGGACCAAAAAATATCGAATTTTCGGGTGTTTTGAGGTTGAATTTGGGATATAAACGGGTGCAGAAGATGCATGCACAAATCGACTTTTGGGCACCTAAAAGATCGATTTTCAGTATGTTTTGGGCCTGTAATTTGAAAATACTCTAACACGGAGTAGGCATGTACAGTTCGCTTCTGGGACCCCAAAATATCGAATTTTCGGGTGTTCTGGGCCTGAATTTGAGATATCGACTTTGGGCACCTAAAATATCGATTTTTCGCATGTTTTGGGCCTATATTTTAAAAACAATCTAGCACTGAGTATGCATGTACAGATCGCTTCTGGGACCCCAAAATACCGAATTTTCGGGTGTTTTGAGCCTGAATTTGAGATATAAACGGGTACAGAAGATTCATGCACATATCGTCTTTTGGGCACCTAAAAGATCGATTTTCAGTATGTTTTGGGCCTGTATTTTGAAAATACTCTAACACGGAGTAGGTATGTACAGATCGCTTCTAGGACCCCAAAATATCGAATTTTCGTGTGTTTAAGGACTGAATTTGAGATATCGACTTTGGGCACCTAAAATATCGATTTTTCGCATGTTTTGGGCCTATATTTTAAAAACAATCTAGCACTGAGTAGGCATGTACTGATCGCTTCTGGGACCCCAAAATACCGAATTTTCGGGTGTTTTGAGCCTGAATTTGAGATATAAACGGGTACAGAAGATTCATGCACATATCGTCTTTTGGGCACCTAAAAGATCGATTTTCAGTATGTTTTGGGCCTGTATTTTGAAAATACTCTAACACGGAGTAGGCATGTACAATTCGCTTCTGGGGCCCCAAAATATCGAATTTTCGGGTGTTTTGGGCCTGAATTTGAGATATCGACTTTGGGCACCTAAAATATCGATTTTTCGCATGTTTTGGGCCAATATTTTGAAAATATTCTAGCACTAAGTAGGCATGTACAGCTCACATCTGGGACCCCAAAATATCTAATTTTCGGGTATTTTGAGCCAGAATTTGAGATATAAACGGGTACAGAAGATGCATGCACATCTCTACTTTGGTCACCTAAAATATCGATTTTCAGCATGTTTTGGGCCTGTATTTTGAAAATACTCTAACACGGAGTAGTCAAGCACAGATCGCTTCTGGGACCCCAAAATATCGAATTTTCGGGTGTTTGGAGACTGAATTTGAGATATAAACGGGTACAGAAGATGCATCCACATATCGACTTTTGGGCAACTAAAAGATCGATTTTCAGTATGTTTTGGGCCAGTATATTGAAAAAACTCTAATACGGAGTAGGCATGTACAGATCGCTTCTGGGTCCCCAAAATATCGGGTTTTCGTGCGTTTTGGGCCTGAATTTGAGATATCGACTTTGGGCACCTTAATTATCGATTTTTAGCATGTTTTGGGCCTATATTTTGAAAATATTCTAGAACTAAGTAGGCATGTACAGATCACTTCTGGGACCCCAAAATATCGAATTTTCGGGTGTTTTGAGCCTGAATTTGAGATATAAACGGGTCCAGAAGATGCATTCACATATCGACTTTGGACACTTAAAATATCGATTTTTAGCATGTTTTGAGCCTATATTTTGAAAAAATTCTAGCACTGAGTAGGCATGTACGGATCGCTTCTTGAACCAAATAATTATCGAATTTTCGAGGGTTTTGAGGTTGAATTTGGGATATAAACGGGTGCAGTAGATGCATACACATATTGACTTTGGTCACCTAAAATATCGATTTTCAGCATGTTTTGGGCCTGTATTTTGAAAATACTCTAACACGGAGTAGGCAAGTACAGATCACTTCTGGGACCCCAAAATATCGAATTTTCGGGTGTTTGGAGCCTGAATTTGAGATATAAACGGGTACAGAAGATGCATGCACATATCGACTTTTGGGCACCTAAAATATCGATTATTTGTATGTTTTGGACCTGTATTTTATAAATACTATAACACGGAGTAGGTATGTACAGATCGCTTCTAGGACCCTAAAATATCGAATTTTCGGGTGTTTAAGGACTAAATTTGAGATATCGACTTTGGGCACCTAAAATATCGATTTCTAGCATGTTTTGGACCTATATTTTGAAAACATTCTAGCACTGAGTAGGCATTTACAGATCGCTTCTGGGACCCCGAAATATGGAATTTTCGGGTGTTTTAAGCCTGAATTTGAGATATAAACGGGTACAGAAAATGCATGCACATGTTGACTTTGGGCACCTAAAATATCGATTTTTAGCATGTTTTGGGCCTGTATTTTGAAAATACTCTAACACGGAGTAGGCATGTACAGATCGCTTCTGGGACCCAAAAATATAGAATTTTCGGGTGTTTTGAGCCTGAATATGAGATATAAACAGGTCCTGAAGATTCATGCACATATCGACTTTTGGGCACTTAAAATATCGATTTTGAGCATGTTTTGGGTCTGTATCTTGAAAACATTCTAACAAGGAGTAGGAATGTACAGATCGCTTCTAAGACCCAAAAATACCGAATTTTCGGGTGTTTCGGGCCTGAATTTGATATATCGACTTTGGGCACCTAAAATATCGATTTTCAGAATGTTTTGGGCCTGTATTTTGAAAATACTCTAACACGGAGTATGCAAGTACAGATCGCTTCTGGGACCCCAAAATACCGAATTTTCGGGTGTTTCGAGCCCGAATTTGAGATATAAACGGGTACAGAAGATGCATGCACATATCGACTTTTGGGCACCTAAAAGATCGATTTTCAGTATGTTTTGGGCCTGTATTTTTAAAATACTCTAACACGGTGTAGGCATGTACAGTTCGCTTCTGGGACCCCAAAATATCGAATTTTCGGGTGTTTTGGGCCTGAATTTGAGATATCGACTTTGGGCACCTAAAATATCGATTTTAGCATGTTTTGGGTCTATATTTTAAAAATATTCTAGCACTAAGTAGGCATGTACAGGTCACTTCTTAGACCCCAAAATATCGAATTTTGGTTGTTTTGAGCCTGAATTTGAGATATAAACGGGTACAGTAGATGCATGCACATCTCTACTTTGGTCACCTAAAATATCGATTTTCAGCATGTTTTGGGCCTGTATTTTGAAAATACTCTAACATGGAGTAGGCAAGTACAGATCGCTTCTGGGACCCCAAAATATCGAATGTTTGGGTGTTAGGAGCCTGAATTTGAGATATAAACGGGTACAGAAGATACATCCACATATCGACTTTTGGGCACCTAAAAGATCGATTTTCAGTATGTTTTGGGCCTGTATATTGAAAATACTCTAACACGGAGTAGGCATGTACAGATCGCTTCTGGGACCCTAAAATATCGAATTTTCGGGTGTTTTGGGCCTGAATTTGAGATATCGACTTTGGGCACCTAAAATATCGATTTTTAGCATGTTTTGGGCCTATATTTTGAAAATATTCTAGCACTGAGTAGGCATGTACAGATTGCTTCTAGGACCCCAAAATATCAAATTTTCGGGTGTTTTGATCCTGAATTTGAGATATAAACTTGTACAGAAAATGCATGCACATATCGACTTTTGGGCACCTAAAATATTGATTTTGAGCATGTTTTGGGTCTGTATCTTGATAACATTCTTACTAGGAGTAGGCATGTACAGATCGCTTCAGGGACCCCCAAAAATATCGAATTTTCGGGTGTTTTTAGGTTGAATTTGGGATATAAACGGGTGCAGAAGATGCATACAGATATTGACTTTGTGCACCTAAAATATCGATTTTCAGCATGTTTTGGGCCTATATCTGAGTAGACATGTACAGATCGCTTCTGGGACCCCAAAAAATCGAATTTTCGGGTGTTTGGAGCCTGAAATTGAGATATAAACTTGTACAGAAGATGCTTGCACATATCGACTTTTGGGCACCTAAAAGATCGATTTTCAGTATGTTATGGGCCTGTATTTTGAAAATACACTAACACAGAGTAGGCTTGTACAGATCGCTTCTGGGACCCCATAATATCGAATTTTCAAGTGTTTTTGGCCTGAATTTGTGATATCGACTTTGGGCACCTAAAATATCGATTTTTAGCATGTTTTGAGCCTATATTTTGAAAACCTTCTAGCACTGAGTAGGCATGTACAGATCGCTTCTGGGACCCCAAAATATCGAATTTTCGGGTGTTTTGGGCCTAAATTTGAGATATAAACGGGTACAGAAGATGCATGCACATATCGACTTTTGGGCCATTAAAATATCGATTTTGAGCATGTTTTGTGTCTGTATCTTGAAAACATTCTAACTAAGAGTAGGCATGTACAGATCGCTTCTAGGACCCAAAAATAACGAATGTTCGGGTTTTTTGAGGTTGAATTTGGGATAGAAACGGGTGCAGAAGATGCATACACATATTGACTTTGGTCACCTACAATATCGATTTTCAGCATGTTTTGGGCCTGTATTTTGAAAATACTATAACACGGAGTAGGCAAGTACAGATTGCTTCTGGGACCTCAAAATATCAAATTTTCGGGTGTTTTGGGCCTGAATTTTAGATATCGACTTTTGGCACCTAAAATATCGATTTTTAGCATGTTTTGAGCCTATATTTTGAAAAAATTCTAGCACTGAGAAGGCATGTACAGATCGCTTCTGGGAACCAAAAATATCTAATTTTCGGGTGTTTTGAGGTTGAATATGAGATATAAACGAGTGCAGAAGATGCATACACATATTAACTTTGGGCACCTAAAATATCGATTTTCAGCATGTTTTGGGTCTGTATCTGAATAGGCATGTACAGATCGCTTCTGGGACCCCAAAATATCAAATTTTCGGGTGTTTGGAGCCTGAATTTGAGATATAAACGGGTACAGAAGATGCATGCACATATCGACTTTTGGGCACCTAAAAGATCGATTTTCAGTATGTTATGGGCCTGTATTTTGAAAATACTCTAACACGGAGTAGGCATGTACAGTTCGCTTCTGGGACTCCAAAATATCGAATTTTCGGGTGTTTTGCACCTGAATTTGAGATATCGACTTTGGGCACATAAAATATCGATTTTTAGCATGTTTTGGGCCAATATTTTGAAAATATTCTAGCACTAAGTAGGCATGTACAGATCACTTCTGGGACCCCAAAATATCGAATTTTCGGGTGTTTTGATCCTGAATTTGAGATATAAACGGGTACAGAAGATGCATGCACATATCGACTTTGGACACTTAAAATATCGATTTTTAGCATGTTTTGAGCCTATATTTTGAAAACATTGTAGCACTGAGTAGGCATGTGCAGATCGCTTCTGGGACCCAAAAATATCGAATTTTCGGGTGTTTTGAGGTTGAATTTGAGATATAAACGAGTGCAGAAGATGCATACACATATTAACTTTGGGCACCTAAAATATCGATTTTCAGCATGTTTTGGGCCTGTATCTGAGTAGGCATGTACAGATCGCTTTTGGGACCCCAAAATATCGAATTTTCGGGTGTTTGGAGCCTGAATTTGAGATATAAACGGGTACAGAAGATGCATCCACATATCGACTTTTGGGCACCTAAAAGATCGATTTTCAGTATGTTATGGGCCTGTATTTTGAAAATACTCTAACACGGAGTAGGCATGTACAGTTCGCTTCTGGGACCCCAAAATATCGAATTTTCAGGTGTTTTGGGCCTGAATTTGAGATATCGACTTTAGGCACCTAAAATATCAATTTTTAGCATGTTTTGAGCCTATATTTTGAAAACATTCTAGCACTGAGTAGGCATGTACAGATCACTTCTGGGACCCCAAAATATCGAATTTTCGGGAGTTTTGATCCTGAATTTGAAATATAAACGGGTACAGAAGATACATGCAGATATCGACTTTGGACACTTAAAATATTGATTTTTAGCATGTTTTGAGCCTATATTTTGAAAACATTCTAGCACTGAGTAGGCATGTACAGTTCGCTTCTGGGACCCAAAAAATATCGAATTTTCGGGTGTTTTGAGGTTGAATTTGGGATATAAACGGGTACAGAAGATGCATACACATATTGACTTTGGTCACCTAAACTATCGATTTTCAGCATGTTTTGGGCCTGTATTTTGAAAATACTCTAACACGGAGTAGGCATTCACAGATCGCTTCTGGGATCCAAAAATATCGAATTTTCGGGTGTTTTGATGTTGAATTTGAGATATAAACGGGTACAGAAGATGCTAGCACTTTGGACACTTAAAATATCGATTTTAAGCATGTTTTGAGCCTATATTTTGAAAACATTCTAGCACTGAGTAGGCATTCACAGATCGCTTCTGGGAACCAAAAATCTCTAATTTTCGGGTGTTTTGAAGTTGAAATTGAGATATAAACGAGTGCAGAAGATGCATACACATATTAACTTTGGGCACCTAAAATATCGATTTTCAGCATGTTTTGGGCCTGTATCTGAATAGGCATGTACCGATCGCTTCTGGGACCCCAAAATATCAAATTTTCGGGTGTTTGGAGCCTGAATTTGAGATATAAACGGGTACAGAAGATGCATGCACATATCGACTTTTGGGCACCTAAAAGATCGATTTTCAGTATGTTATGGGCCTGTATTTTGAAAATACTCTAACACGGAGTAGGCATGTACAGTTCGCTTCTGGGACCCCAAAATATCGAATTTTCGGTGTTTTGGGCATGAATTTGAGATATCGACTTTGGGCACCTAAAATTTCGATTTTTAGCATGTTTTGGGCCTATATTTGAAAATACTCTGACACAGAGTAGGCATGTACAGATCGCTTCTTGCACTCAAAAATATCGAATTTTCGGGTGTTTTGAGCCTGAATTTGAAATATAAACGGCTACTGAAGATGCATGAACATATCGACTTTTGGGCCACTAAAATATCGATTTTGAGCATGTTTTTGGTCTGTATCTTGAAAACATTTTAACTAGGTGTAGGCATTTACAGATCGCTTCTAGGACAAAAAAATACCGTATTTTTGGGTGTTTTGATCCTGAATTTGAGATATAAACGGTTACAGAAGATGCATGCACATATCGACTTAGGACACTAAAAATATTTATTTTTAGCATGTTTTGAGCCTATATTTTGAAAACATTCTAGCACTGAGTAGGCATGTACAGATTGCTTGTGGGACCCAAAAATATCGAATTTTCGGGTGTTTTGAGGTTGAATTTGAGATATAAACGGGTACAGAAGATGCATGCACATATCGACTTTGGACACTTAAAATATCTATTTTTAGCATGTTTTGAGACTATATTTTGAAAACATTTTAGCACTGAGTAGGCATTCACAGATTGCTTCTGGGATCCAAAAATATCGAATTTTCGGGTGTTTTGAGGTTGAATTTGAGATATAAACGAGTGCAGAAGATGCATACACATATTGACTTTGGTCACCTAAAATATCGATTTTCAGCATGTTTTGGGCCTGTATTTTGAAAATACTCTCACACAGAGTAGGCAAGTACATATCACTTCTAGGACCAAAAAATATCAAATTTTCAGGTGTTTGGAGCCTGAATTTGAGGTATAAACAGGTACAGAAGATGCATACACATATTAACTTTGGGCACCTAAAATATCGATTTTCAGCATATTTTGGGCCTGTATCTGAGTAGGCATGTACAGATCGCTTCTGGGACCCCAAAATATCGAATTTTCGGGTGTTTGTAGCCTGAGTTTGAGATATAAACGGGTACAGAAGATGCATGCACATATCGACTTTTGGGCAATTAAAAGATCGATTTTCAGTATGATATGGGCCTGTATTTTGAAAATACTCTAACACGGAGTAGGCATGTACAGTTCGCTTCTGGGACCCCAAAATATCGAATTTTCGGGTGTTTTGGGGCTGAATTTGTGATATCGACTTTGGGCACCTAAAATATCGATTTTTTTAGCATGTTTTGGGCCTATATTTTGAAAATATTCTAGCACTAAGTAGGCATGTACAGATCACTTCTGGGACCCCAAAATATCGAATTTTCGGGTGTTTTGATCCTGAATTTGAGATATAAACGGGTACAGAAGATGCATGCACATATCGACTTTGGATACTTAAAATATCGATTTTTAGCGTGTTTTGAGCCTATATTTTGAAAACATTCTTGCACTGACTAGGCATATACAGTTCGCTTCTGGGACCCAAAAAATATCGAATTTTTGGGTGTTTTGAGGTTGAATTTGGGATATAAATGGGTGCAGAAGATGCATACACATATTGACTTTGGTCACCTAAAATATCGATTTTCAGTATGTTTTGGGACTGTATATTGAAAATACTCTCACAAGGAGTAGGCATGTACAGATCGCTTCTGGGACCCCAAAATATCGAATTTTCGGTTGTTTTGGGCATGAAATTAATATATCGACTTTGGGCACCTAAAATATCGATTTTCAGCATGTTTTGGGCCTGTATTTTGAAAATACTCTACCACGGAGTAGGAATGTACAGATCACTTCTGGGACCCCAAAATATCGAATTTTCGGGTGTTAGAGCCTGAATTTGAGATATAAACGGGTACTGATTTTTTTTTTTTTTTTTTTTTTTTCGACACAGGACATAGGCTTCATCAAGCCCGTTACCGTGGCCCAGGTCAACTGCTACTCACACACACACGTGTGTCAACTGCATGCACATATCGACTTTTGGGCACCTAAAATATCGATTTTGAGCATGTTTTCGGTCTGTATCTTGAAAACATTCTCACTAGGTGTAGGCATGTACATTTCGCTTCTAGGTCCCCAAAATACCGAATTTTCAGGTGTTTTGAGCCTGAATTTGAGATATAAACGGGTACAGAAGATGCATGTACATATCGACTTTAGACACTTAAAATATCGATTTTTAGCATGTTTTCAGCCTTTACTTTGAAAACATTCTAGCACTGAGTAGGCATGTACAGATCGCTTCTGGGACCCAAAATATCGAATTTTCGGGTGTTTTGAGGTTGAATTTTTGATATAAACGGGTGCAGAAGATGCATACACATATTGACTTTAGGCACCTAAACTAGCGATTTTCAGCATGTTTTGATCCTGTATTTTGAAAATGCTCTAACACGGAGTAGGCATGTACAGATCGCTTCGGGGACCCCAAAATATTAAATTTTCGGGTGTTTTGACCCTGAATTTAAGATATAAACGGGTACAGAAGAAGCATGCACATATCGAATTTTCGGGTGTTTTGGGCCTGAATTTGAGAAATCGACTTTGGGC
The DNA here is from genome assembly GCA_033782935.1 of Petrolisthes cinctipes. Lineage (NCBI taxonomy): Eukaryota > Metazoa > Arthropoda > Malacostraca > Decapoda > Porcellanidae > Petrolisthes > Petrolisthes cinctipes. The sequence continues at coordinate 818,342 of JAWQEG010000509.1, read as the reverse complement.
ACCTAAAATATCGATTTTCAGCATGTTTTGGGCCTGTATTTTGAAAATATTCTAACACGGAGTAGGAATGTACAGATCGCTCATGGGACCCCAAAATATCGAATTTTCGGGTGTTTTGAGCCTGAATTTCAGATATAAACGGGTACTGAAGATACATGCACATATCGACTTTTGGGCACCAAAAATACCGATTTTAAGCATGTTTTGGGTCTGTATCTTGAAAACATTCTAACTAGGAGTAGGCATGTACAGATCGCTACTAGGACCCAAAAATACTGAATTTTCGGGTGTTTTGATCCTGAATTTGAGATATAAACGGGTACAGAAGATGCATGCACATATTGACTTTGGTCACCTAAAATATAGATTTTCAACATGTTTTGGGCCTGTATTTTGAAAATACTAAAACACGGAGTAGGCATGTACAGATCGCTTCTGGGACCCCAAAATATCGAATTTTCGGGTGTTTTGAGCCTGAATTTGAGATATAAACGGGTACTGATTTTTTTTTTTTTTTTTTTTTTTTTGACACAGGACATAGGCTTCATCAAGCCCGTTACCGTGGCCCAGGTCAACTGCTACTCACACACACACGTGTGTCAACTGCATGCACATATCGACTTTTGGGCACCTAAAATATCGATTTTGAGCATGTTTTCGGTCTGTATCTTGAAAACATTCTCACTAGGTGTAGGCATGTACATTTCGCTTCTAGGTCCCCAAAATACCGAATTTTCAGGTGTTTTGAGCCTGAATTTGAGATATAAACGGGTACAGAAGATGCATGTACATATCGACTTTAGACACTTAAAATATCGATTTTTAGCATGTTTTCAGCCTTTACTTTGAAAACATTCTAGCACTGAGTAGGCATGTACAGATCGCTTCTGGGACCCAAAATATCGAATTTTCGGGTGTTTTGATCCTGAATTTGAGATATAAACGGGTGCAGAAGATGCATACACATATTAACTTTGGGCACCTAAAATATCGATTTTCAGCATGTTTTGGGCCTGTATCTGAGTAGGCATGTACAGATCGCTTCTGGGACCCCAAAATATCGAATTTTCGGGTGTTTGTAGCCTGAGTTTGAGATATAAACGGGTACAGAAGATGCATGCACATATCGACTTTTGGGCACTTAAAAGATCGATTTTCAGTATGATATGGGCCTGTAATTTGAAAAAGCTCTAACACGGAGTAGGCATGTACAGATCGCTTCTGGGATCCCAAAATATCGAGTTTTCAGGTGTCTTTGGCCTGAATTTGAGATATCGACTTTGGGCACCTAAAATATCGATTTTTAGCATGTTTTGGGCCAATATTTTGAAAATAATCTAGCACTGAGTAGGCATGTACAAATCGCTTCTGGGACCCAAAAATATCGAATTTTTGGATGTTTTGAGGTTGAATTTGGAATATAAACGGGTGCAGAAGATGCATACACATATTGACTTTGGGCACCTAAAATATCGATTTTCAGCATGTTTAGGACCTGTATCTGAGTAGGCATGTACAGATCGCTTCTGGGACCATGAAATATCGAATTTTCGGGTGTTTGGAGCCTGAATTTGAGATATAAACGGGTACAGAAGATGCACGCACATATCGACTTTTGGGCACCTAAAAGATCGATTTTCAGTATGTTTTGAGCCTATATTTTGAAAAAATTCTAGCACTGAGTAGGCATATACAGATCGCTTCTGGGACCAAAAAATATCGAATTTTCGTGTGTTTTGGGGTCGAATTTGGGATATAAACGGTTGCAGAAGATGCATACACATATTGACTTGGGGCACCTAAAATATCGATTTTCATCATGTTTTGGGCCTGTATCTGAATAGGCTTGTACAGATCGCTTTTGGGACCCCAAAATATCGAATTTCCGGGTGTTTGGAACCTGAATTTGAGATATAAACGGGTACAGAAGATGCATGCACATATCGACTTTTGGGCACTTAAAAGATCGATTTTCAGTATGATATGGGCCTGTAATTTGAAAAAGCTCTAACACGTAGTAGGCATGTACAGATCGCTTCTGGGATCCCAAAATATCGAGTTTTCAGGTGTCTTTGGCCTGAATTTGAGATATCGACTTTGGGCACCTAAAATATCGATTTTTAGCATGTTTTGGGCCAATATTTTGAAAATAATCTAGCACTGAGTAGGCATGTACAAATCGCTTCTGGGACCCAAAAATATCGAATTTTTGGATGTTTTGAGGTTGAATTTGGAATATAAACGGGTGCAGAAGATGCATACACATATTGACTTTGGGCACCTAAAATATCGATTTTCAGCATGTTTAGGACCTGTATCTGAGTAGGCATGTACAGATCGCTTCTGGGACCATGAAATATCGAATTTTCGGGTGTTTGGAGCCTGAATTTGAGATATAAACGGGTACAGAAGATGCACGCACATATCGACTTTTGGGCACCTAAAAGATCGATTTTCAGTATGTTTTGAGCCTATATTTTGAAAAAATTCTAGCACTGAGTAGGCATATACAGATCGCTTCTGGGACCAAAAAATATCGAATTTTCGTGTGTTTTGGGGTCGAATTTGGGATATAAACGGTTGCAGAAGATGCATACACATATTGACTTGGGGCACCTAAAATATCGATTTTCATCATGTTTTGGGCCTGTATCTGAATAGGCTTGTACAGATCGCTTTTGGGACCCCAAAATATCGAATTTCCGGGTGTTTGGAACCTGAATTTGAGATATAAACGGGTACAGAAGATGCATGCACATATCGACTTTGAACACTTAAAATATCGATTTTTAGCATGTTTTTAGCCTATATTTTGAAAACATTCTAGCACTGAGTAGGCATGTACAGATCGCTTCTGGGACCCCAAAATATCGAATTTTCGGGTGTTTTGGGCCTGAATTTGAGATATCGACTTTGGGCACGTAAAATATCGATTTTCAGCATGTTTTGGGCCTGTATTTTGAAAATACTATAACACTGAGTAGGCATGTACAGATCGCTTCTGGGACCCAAAAATATAGAATTTTCGGGTGTTTTCAGCCTGAATTAGAGATATAAACGGGTACTGAAGATGCATGCACATATCGACTTTTAGGCACCTAAAATATCGATTTTGAGCATGTTTTGGGTCTGTATCTTGAAAACATTCTAACTAGTAGTAGGCATGTACATATCGCTTTTAGGACCCAAAAATACCGAATTTTCGGGTGTTTTGAGCCTGAATTTAAGATATAAACGGGTACAGAAGATCGAATTTGGACACTAAAAATATCGATTTTTAGCATGTTTTGAGCCTATATTTTGAAAACATTCTAGCACTGAGTAGGCATGTACAGATCACTTCTGGGGCCAAAAAATATCAAATTTTCGGGTGTTTTGGGGTTGAATTTGGGATATAAACGGTTGCAGAAGATACATACACATATTGACTTTGGGCACCTAAAATATCGATTTTCAGCATGTTTTTGGCCTGTATCTGAATAGGCATGTACAGAACGCTTCTGGGACCCCAAAATATCGATTTTCCGGGTGTTTGGAAACTGAATTAGAGATATAAACGGGTACAGAAGATGCACGCACATATCGACTTTTGGGCACCTAAAAGATCGATTTTCAGTATGTTTTGTGCCTGTATTTTGTAAATACTCTAACACGGAGTAAGCATGTACATATCGCTTCTGGGACTCCAAAATATCGAATTTTCGGGTGTTTTGAGCCTGAATTTGAGATATAAACGGGTACAGAAGATGCATGCACATATCAACTTTTGGACACCTAAAATATCGATTTTGAGCATGTTTTGGGTCTGTATCTTGAAAACATTCTAACTAGGAGTAGGCATGTACATATCGCTTCTAGGACCCAAAAATACCGAATTTTCGAGTGTTTTGAGCCTGAATTTAAGATATAAACGGGTACAGAAGATCGACTTTTGACACTAAAAATATCGATTTTTAGCATGTTTTGAGCCTATATTTTGAAAACAATCTAGCACTGAGTAGGCATGTACAGATCGCTTCTGGGAACCCAAAATATCGAATTTTCGGGTGTTTTTGAGGATGAATTTGGAATATAATCTGGTGCAGAAGATGCATGCACATATTGACTTTGGGCACCTAAAATATCGATTTTGAGCATGTTTTGGGTCTGTATCTTGAAAACATTCTAACTAGGAGTAGGCATGTACAGATCGCTTCTAGAACCTCAAAATATCGAATTTTCGGGTGTTTTGAGCCTGAATTTGAGATATAAACGGGCACCTAAATTATCGATTTTGAGCATGTTTTGGGTCTGTATCTTGAAAACATTCTAACTAGGAGTAGGCATGTACATATCGCTTCTAGGACCCAAAAATACCGAATTTTCGGGTGTTTTGAGCCTGAATTTAAGATATAAACAGATACAGAAGATCAACTTTGGACACTAAAAATATCGATTTTTAGCATGTTTTGAGCCTATATTTTGAAAACATTCTAGCACTGAGTAGGCATGTACAGATCGCTTCTGGGACCCAAAAATATCGAATTTTCGAGTGTTTTAAGCCTGAATTTGAGATATAAACGGGTACAGAAGATGAATGCACATATTGACTTTGGGCACCTAAAAGATCGATTTTCAGCATGTTTTGCAGCTATATTTAGAAAATTCTCTAACACGGGGTATGCATGTACAGATCGCTACTGGAACCTCAAAATATCGAATTTTCGAGTGTTTTGAGCCTGAATTTGAGATATAAACTGGTACTGAAGATGCATCCACATATTGACTTTGGACACTTAAAATATCGATTTTTAGCATGTTTTGAGCCTATATTTTGTAAACATTCTAACACTGAGTAGGCATGTACAGATCGCTTCTGGGAACCCAAAATATCGTATTTTCGGTTGTTTTAAGGATGAATTTGGAATATAATCTGGTGCAGAAGATGCATGTACGTATTGACTTTGGGCACCTAAAATATCGATTTTGAGCATGTTTTGGGTCTGTATCTCGAAAACATTCTAACAAGGAGTAGGCATGTACAGATCGCTTCTGGGACCCCAAAATATCGAATTTTCGGGTGTTTGGAGCATGAATTTGAGATATAAACGGGTACACAAGATGCATGTACATATTGACTTTGGGCACCTAAAATATCGATTTTCAGCATGTTTTGGGCCTGTATTTAAAAAATACTCTAACACGGATTAGGCATGTATTGATCGCTTCTGGGACCTCAAAATATCGAATTTTCGGGTGTTTTGAGGTTGAATTTGAGATATAAACGGGTACAGAAGATGCATGCACGATATATATCGACTTTTGGGCACCTAAAAGATCGATTTTCAGTATGTTTTGGGCCTGTATTCAGAAAATTCTCTAACACGGGTTAGGCATGTACAGATCGCATCAGCAACCCCACAATATCGAATTTTTGGGTGTTTTGAGGTTGAAAATTGGGATATAAACGGGTGCAGAAGATGCATACACATATTGACTTTGGGCACCTAAAATATCGATTTTCAACATGTTTTGAGCCTATATTTTGAAAATATTCTTGCACTGAGTAGGCATGTACAGATCGCTTCTGGGATCCAGAAATGTAAAATTTTCGGGTGTTTTTAATGTTGAATTTGGGATATAAACGGGTGCAGAAGATGCATACACATATTGACTTTGGGCACCTAAAATATCGATTTTCAGAATGTTTTGGGCCTGTATCTGACTAGGCATGTACAGATCGCTTCTGGGACCCCAAAATATCAAATTTTCGGGTGTTTGGAGCTGAATTTAAAATATAAACGGGTACAGAAGATGCATGCTCATATCGACTTTAAGGCACGTAAAAGAACGATTTTCAGTATGTTTTGGGCCTGTATTTTGAAAATACTCTAACACGGAGTAGGCATGTACAGTTCGCTTGTCGGACACCAAAATATCGAATTTTCGGGTGTTTTGAGGTTAAATTTGGGATATAAACGGGTGCAAAAGATGCATGCACATATCGACTTTTAGTCACCTAAAATATCGATTTTGAGCATGTTTTGGGTCTGTATCTTGACAATATTCTAACTAGGAGTAGGCATGTACAGATCGCTTCTAGGAACCAAAAATACCGAATTTTCGAGTGTTTTGAGTCTGAATTTGAGATATAAACGGGTACAGAAGATGCATGCACATATCGACTTTTGGGCACCTAAAAGATCGATTTTCAGTATGTTTTGGGCTTGTATTTTGAAAGAACTCTAACAAGGAGTAGACATGTACAAATCGCTTCAGGGACCTCAAAATATCGAATTTTCGGGTGTTTTGGGCATGAATTTGAGATATCGACTTTGGGCACCTAAAATATCGATTTTTAGCATGTTTTGGGCCTATATTTTTTAAAATATTCTAGCACTGAGTAGGCATGTACAGGTTGCGTCTGGGACCCCAAAATATCGAATTTTCAGGTGTTTTGATCCTGAATTTGAGATATAAACGGGTACAGAAGATGCATGCACATATCGACTTTTGGGCTCCTAAAATATCGATTTTCAGCATGTTTTTGGTCTGTATCTTGAAAACATTTTTAATAGGAGTAGGCATGTACAGATCGCTTCTAGGACCAAAAAATACCGAATTTTCGGGTGTTTTGAGCCTGAATTTGAGATATAAACGGGTACAGAAGATGTATGCACATATCGACTTTGGACACTTAAAATATCGATTTTGAGCATGTTTTGGGTCTATATTTTGAAAATATTCTAGCACTGAGTAGGCATGTACAGATCGCTTCTGGGACCCCAAAATATCGAATTTTCGGGTGTTTTGAGCCTGAATTTGGGATATAAACGGGTACAGAAGATGCATGCACATATCGACTTTAGACACTTAAAATATAGATTTTTAGCATGTTTTGAGCCTTTACTTTGAAAACATTCTAGCACTGAGTAGGCATGTACAGATCGCTTCTGGGACCCAAAAATTTCGAATTTTCGGGTGTTTTGAGGTTGAATATTTTATATAAACGGGTGCAGAAGATGCATACACATATTGACTTTGGGCACCTAAACTAGCGATTTTCAGCATGCTTTGGGCCTGTATTTTGAAAATGCTCTAACACGGAGTATGCATGTACAGATCGCTTCTGGGATCCCAAAATATCGAGTTTTCAGGTGTTTTTGGCCTGAATTTGAGATATCGACTATGGGCACTTAAAATATCGATTTTTAGCATGTTTTGGGCCTATATTTTGAAAATAATCTGGCACTGAGTAGGCATGTACAAATCGCTTCTGGGACCCAAAAATATCGAATTTTCGGGTGTTTGGAGTCTGAATTTGAGATATAAACGGGTACAGAAGATGCATGCACATATCGACTTTTGGGCACCTAAAAGATCGATTTTCAGTATGTTTTGGGCTTGTATTTTGAAAGAACTCTAACAAGGAGTAGCCATGTACAAATCGCTTCAGGGACCCCAAAATATCGAATTTTCGGGTGTTTTGGGCCTGAATTTGAGATATCGACTTTGGGCACCTTAAATATCGATTTTTAGCATGTTTTAGGCCTATGTTTTTGAAAATATTCTAGCACTGAGTAGGCATGTACAGATCGCTTCTGGGACCCCAAAATATCGAATTTTCAGGTGTTTAGAGCCTGAATTTCAGATATAAACGTGTACAGAAGATGCATGCACATATCGACTTTTGGGCTCCTAAAATATCGATTTTCAGCATGTTTTTGGTCTGTATCTTGAAAACATTCTTACTAGGAGTAGGCATGTACAGATCGCTTCTTGGACCAAAAAATACCGAATTTTCGGGTGTTTTGAGCCTGAATTTGAGATATAAACGGGTACAGAAGATGTATGCACATATCGACTTTGGACACTTAAAATATCGATTTTGAGCATGTTTTGGGTCTATATTTTGAAAATATTCTAGCACTGAGTAGGCATGTACAGATCGCTTCTTGGACCCCAAAATATCGAATTTTCGGGTGTTTTGAGCCTGAATTTGGGATATAAACGGGTACAGAAGATGCATGCACATATCGACTTTAGACACTTAAAATATCGATTTTTAGCATGTTTTGAGCCTTTACTTTGAAAACATTCTAGCACTGAATAGGCATGTACAGATCGCTTCTGGGACCCAAAAATATCGAATTTTCGGGTGTTTTGAGGTTGAATATTTTATATAAACGGGTGCAGAAGATGCATACACATATTGACTTTGGGCACCTAAACTAGCGATTTTCAGCATGCTTTGGGCCTGTATTTTGAAAATGCTCTAACACGGAGTAGGCATGTAGAGATCGCTTCTGGGAACCCAAAATATCGAGTTTTCAGGTGTTTTTGGCCTGAATTTGAGATATCGACTTTGAGCACTAAAAATATCGATTTTTAGCATGTTTTGGGCCTATATTTTGAAAATAATCTGGCACTGAGTAGGCATGTACAAATCGCTTCTGGGACCCTAAAATATCGAATTTTCGGGTGTTTGGAGTCTGAATTTGAGATATAAACGGGTACAGAAGATGCATGCACATATCGACTTTTGGGCACCTAAAAGATCGATTTTCAGTATGTTTTGGGCTTGTATTTTGAAAGAACTCTAACAAGGAGTAGCCATGTACAAATCGCTTCAGGGACCCCAAAATATCGAATTTTCGGGTGTTTTGGGCCTGAATTTGAGATATCGACTTTGTGCACCTAAAATATCGATTTTTAGCATGTTTTGGGCCTATATTTTTGAAAATATTCTAGCACTGTGTAGGCATGTACAGATCGCGTGTGGGACCCCAAAATATCGAATTTTCAGGTGTTTTGAGCCTGAATTTGAGATATAAACGGGTACAGAAGATGCATGCACATATCGACTTTTGGGCTCCTAAAATATCGATTTTCAGCATGTTTTTGGTCTGTATCTTGAAAACATTCTTACTAGGAGTAGGCATGTACAGATCGCTTCTAGGACCAAAAAATACCGAATTTACGGGTGTTTTGAGCCTGAATTTGAGATATAAACGGGTACAGAAGATGTATTCACATATCGACTTTGGACACTTAAAATATCGATTTTAAGCATGTTTTGGGTCTATATTTTGAAAATATTCTAGCACTGAGTAGGCATGTACAGATCGCTTCTGGGACCCCAAAATATCGAATTTTCGTGTGTTTTGAGCCTGAATTTGGGATATAAACGGGTACAGAAGATGCATGCACATATCGACTCTAGACACTTAAAATATCGATTTTTAGCATGTTTTGAGCCTTTACTTTGAAAACATTCTAGCACTGAGTAGGCATGTACAGATCGCTTCTGGGACCCAAAAATATCGAATTTTCGGGTGTTTTGAGGTTGAATATTTTATATAAACGGGTGCAGAAGATGCATACACATATTGACTTTGGGCACCTAAACTAGCGATTTTCAGCATGCTTTGGGCCTGTAGTTTGAAAATGCTCTAACACGGAGTAGGCATGTACAGATTGCTTCTGGGATCCCAAAATATCGAGATTTCAGGTGTTTTTGGCCTGAATTTGAGATATCGACTTTGGGCACTTAAAATATCGATTTTTAGCATGTTTTGGGCCTATATTTTGAAAATAATCTGGCACTGAGTAGGCATGTACAAATCGCTTCTGGGACCCAAAAATATCGAATTTTCGGGTGTTTGGAGTCAGAATTTGAGATATAAACGGGTACAGAAGATGCATGCACATATCGACTTTTGGGCACCTAAAAGATCGATTTTCAGTATGTTTTGGGCTTGTATTTTGAAAGAACTCTAACAAGGAGTAGCCATGTACAAATCGCTTCAGGGACCCCAAAATATCGAATTTTCGGGTGTTTTGGGCCTGAATTTGAGATATCGACTTTGGGCACCTAAAATATCGATTTTTAGCATGTTTTGGGCCTATATTTTTGAAAATATTCTAGCACTGAGTATGCATGTACAAATCGCTTCTGGGACCTCAAAATATCTAATTATCAGGTGTTTTGAGCCTGAATTTCAGATATAAACGTGTACAGAAGATGCATGCACATATCGACTTTTGGGCTCCTAAAATATCGATTTTCAGCATGTTTTTGGTCTGTATCTTGAAAACATTCTTACTAGGAGTAGGCATGTACAGATCGCTTCTAGGACCAAAAAATACCGAATTTTCGGGTGTTTTGAGCCTGAATTTGAGATATAAACGGGTACAGAAGATGTATGCACATATCGACTTTGGACACTTAAAATATCGATTTTGAGCATGTTTTGGGTCTATATTTTGAAAATATTGTAGCACTGAGTAGGCATGTACAGATCACTTCTGGGACCCCAAAATATCGAATTTTCGGGTGTTTTGAGCCTGAATTTGGGATGTAAACGGGTACATAAGATGCATGCACATATCGACTTTAGACACTTAAAATATCGATTTATAGCATGTTTTGAGTCTTTACTTTGAAAACATTCTAGCACTGAGTAGGCATGTACAAATCGCTTCTGGGACCCCAAAATATCGAATTTTCGGGTGTTTTGAGCCTGAATTTGGGATATAAACGGGTACAGAAGATGCATACACATATTGACTTTGGGCACCTAAACTAGCGATTTTCAGCATGCTTTGGGCCTGTATTTTGAAAATGCTCTAACACGGAGTAGGATTGTAGAGATCGCTTCTGGGATCCCAAAATATCGAGTTTTCAGGTGTTTTTGGCCTGAAATTGAGATATCGACTTTGGGCACTATAAATATCGATTTTTAGCATGTTTTGGGCCTATATTTTGAAAATAATTTGGCACTGAGTAGGCATGTACAAATCGCTTCTGGGACCCAAAAATATCGAATTTTCAGGTGTTTGGAGTCTGAATTTGAGATATAAACGGGTACAGAAGATTCATGCACATATCGACTTTTGGGCTCAAAAAATATCGATTTTCAGCATGTTTTTGGTCTGTATCTTTAAAACATTCTTACTAGGAGTAGGCATGTACAGATCGCTTCTTGGACCAAAAAATACCGAATTTTCGGGTGTTTTGAGCCTGAATTTGAGATATAAACGGGTACAGAAGATGTATGCACATATCGACTTTGGACACTTAAAATATCGAATTTGAGCATGTTTTGGGTCTATGTTTTGAAAATATTCTAGCACTGAGTAGGCATGTACAGATCGCTTCTGGGACCCCAAAATATCGAATTTTCGGGTGTTTTGAGCCTGAATTTGGGATATAAACGGGTACAGAAGATGCATGCACATATCGACTTTAGACACTTAAAATATCGAATTTTAGCATGTTTTGAGCCTTTAGTTTGAAAACATTCTAGAACTGAGTAGGCATGTACAGATCGCTTCTGGGACCCAAAAATATCGAATTTTCGGGTGTTTTGAGGTTAAATATTTTATATAAACGGGTGCAGAAGATGCATACACATATTGACTTTGGGCACCTAAACTAGCGATTTTCAGCATGCTTTGGGCCTGTATTTTGAAAATGCTCTAACACGGAGTATGCATGTACAGATCGCTTCTGGGATCCCAAAATATCGAGTTTTCAGGTGTTTTTGGCCTGAAATTGAGATATCGAATTTGGGCACTATAAATATCGATTTTTAGAATGTTTTGGGCCTATATTTTGAAAATAATTTGGCACTGAGTAGGCATGTACAAATCGCTTCTGGGACCCAAAAATATCGAATTTTCAGGTGTTTGGAGTCTGAATTTGAGATATAAACGGGTACAGAAGATTCATGCACATATCGACTTTTGGGCTAAAAAAATATCGATTTTCAGCATGTTTTTGGTCTGTATCTTTAAAACATTCTTACTAGGAGTAGGCATGTACAGATCGCTTCTTGGACCAAAAAATACCGAATTTTCGGGTGTTTTGAGCCTGAATTTGAGATATAAACGGGTACAGAAGATGTATGCACATATCGACTTTGGACACTTAAAATATCGAATTTGAGCATGTTTTGGGTCTATGTTTTGAAAATATTCTAGCACTGAGTAGGCATGTACAGATCGCTTCTGGGACCCCAAAATATCGAATTTTCGGGTGTTTTGAGCCTGAATTTGGGATATAAACGGGTACAGAAGATGCATGCACATATCGACTTTAGACACTTAAAATATCGATTTTTAGCATGTTTTGAGCCTTTAGTTTGAAAACATTCTAGCACTGAGTAGGCATGTACAGATCGCTTCTGGGACCCAAAAATATCGAATTTTCGGGTGTTTTGAGGTTGAATATTTTATATAAACGGGTGCAGAAGATGCATACACATATTGACTTTGGGCACCTAAACTAGCGATTTTCAGCATGCTTTGGGCCTGTATTTTGAAAATGCTCTAACACGGAGTAGGCATGTAGAGATCGCTTCTGGGATCCCAAAATATCGAGTTTTCAGGTGTTTTTGGCCTGAAATTGAGATATCGACTTTGGGCACTATAAATATCGATTTTTAGCATGTTTTGGGCCTATATTTTGAAAATAATCTGGCACTGAGTAGGCATGTACAAATCGCTTCTGGGACCCAAAAATATCGAATTTTCAGGTGTTTGGAGTCTGAATTTGAGATATAAACGGGTACAGAAGATTCATGCACATATCGACTTTTGGGCTCAAAAAATATCGATTTTCAGCATGTTTTTGGTCTGTATCTTTAAAACATTCTTACTAGGAGTAGGCATGTACAGATCGCTTCTTGGACCAAAAAATACCGAATTTTCGGGTGTTTTGAGCCTGAATTTGAGATATAAACGGGTACAGAAGATGTATGCACATATCGACTTTGGATACTTAAAATATCGATTTTGAGCATGTTTTGGGTCTATGTTTTGAAATTATTCTAGCACTGAGTAGGCATGTACAGATCGCTTCTGGGACCCCAAAATATCGATTTTTCGGGTGTTTTGAGCCTGAATTTGGGATATAAACGGTTGCAGAAGATGCATACACATATTGACTTTGGGCACCTAAAATATCGATTTTCAGCATGTTTTGGGCCTGTATCTGAGTAGGCATGTACAGATCGCTTCTGGGACCCCAAAATATCGAATTTCCGGGTGTTAGGAACCTGAATTTGAGATATAAACGGAAACAGAAGATGCATGCACATATCGACTTTGGGCACCTAAAAGATCGATTTTCAGTATACAGTAATTTGGGCCTGTATTTTGAAAATACTCTAACACGGAGTAGACATGTACAGATCGCTTCTGGGACTCCAAAATATCGGATTTTCGGGTGTTTTGGGCCTGAATATGAGATATCGACTTTGGGCACTTAAAATATCCATTTCTAGCATGTTTTGGGTCTATATTTTGAAAATATTCTAGCACTGAGTAGGCATGTACAGATCGCTTCTGGGACCCCAAAATATCGAATTTTCGGGTGTTTTGAGCCTGAATTTGATATATAAACGGGTACTGAAGATGCATGCACATATCGACTTTTGGGCACCTAAAATATCGATTTTCAGCATGTTTTGGGCTTGTATTTTGAAAATACTCTAACACGGAGTAGGCATTTACAGATCGCTTCTGGGACCTCAAAATATCGAATTTTCGGGTGTTTTCAGCCTGAATTTGAGATATAAACGGGTACTGAAGATGCAGGCACATATCGACTTTTGGGCTCCTAAAATATCGATTTTTAAGTATGTTTTGGGTCTGTATCTTGAAAACATTCTAACTAGGAGTAGGCATGTACTGATCGCTTCTAGGACCCCGAAATACCGAATTTTCGGGTGTTTTGATCCTGAATTTAAGATTTAAACGGGTACAGAAGATCGACTTTGGACACAAAAAATATCGATTTTTAGCATGTTTTGAGCCTATATTTTGAAAACATTCTAGCACTGAGTAGGCATGTACAGATCGCTTCTGGGACCGAAAAATATCGAATTTTCGGGTGTTTTCGGGTTGAATTTGGGATATAAACGGTTGCAGAAGATGCATACACATATTGACTTTGGGCAACTAAAATATCGATTTTCAGCATGTTTTGGGCCTGTATCTGAATAGGCATGTACAGATCGCTTCTGGGACCCGAAAATATCGAATTTCCGGGTGTTTGGAACCTGAATTTGAGATTTAAACGGTTACAGAAGATGCATGCATATATCGACTTTTGGGCACCTAAAAGATCGATTTTCAGTATGTTTTGGGCCTGTATTTTGAAAATACTCTAACACGGATTAGGCATGTACAGATCGCTTCTGGGACCCCAAAATAACGAATTTTCGGGTGTTTTGGGCCTGAATTTGACATATCGACTTTGTGCACCTAAAATATCGATTTTTAGCATGTTTTGGGCCTATATTTTGAAAATATTCTAGCACTGAGTAGGCATGTACAGATCGCTTTTGGGACCCCAAAATATCAAATTTTCTGGTGTTTTGAGCCTGAATTTGAGATATAAACGGGTACTGAAGATGCATGCACATATAAACTTTTGGGCACCTAAAATATCGATTTTGCGTATGTTTTGAGCCTATATTTTGAAAACATTCTAACTAGGAGTAGGCATGTCCTGATCGCTTCTAGGACACCGAAATACCGAATTTTCGGGTGTTTTGATCCAGAATTTGAGATATAAACGTGTACAGAAGATGCATGCACATATCGACTTTGGACACTTAAAATATCGATTTTTAGCATGTTTTGTGCCTATATTTTGAAAATACTCTAACACGGAGTAAGCATGTACAGATCGCTTTTGGGACCCCAAAATATCGAATTTTTGGGTGTTTTGGGCCTGAATTTGAGATATTGACTTTGGGCACCTAAAATATCGATTTTTAGCATGTTTTGGGACTATATTTTGAAAATATTCTAGCAGTGACTAGGCATGTACAGATCGCTTTTGGGACCCCCAAATATTGAATTTTCGGGTGTTTTGACCCTGAATTTGATATATAAACGGGTACTGAAGATGCATGCACATATCAACTTTGGGCACCTAAAATATCGATTTTGAGCATGTTTTGGGTATGTATCTTGAAAACATTCTAACTAGGAGTAGGCATGTACAGATCGCTTCTGGGACCCCAAAATATCGAATTTTCGGGTGTTTTGAGCCTAAATTTGAGATATAAACGGGTACACAAGATGTATGTACATATTGACTTTGGGCACCTAAAATATCGATTTTCAGCATGTTTTGGGCCTGTATTTTGAAAATACTCTAACACGGAGTAGGCATGTCCAGATCGCTTCAGGGACCCCAAAATATCGAATTTTCGGGTGTTTTGAGCCTGAATTTGAGATATAAACGGGTACTGAAGATGCATGCACATATCGACTTTTGTTCACCGAAAATATCGATTTTGAGCATGTTTTGGGTCTGTATCTAGAAAACATTCTAACTAGGAGTAGGCATGTACAGATCGCTCCCAGGACCCAAAAATACCGAATTTTCGGGTGTTTTGAGCCTGAATTTGAGATATAAACAGGTACAGAAGATGCATGCACATATCGACTTTGGACACTTAAAATATCGATTTTTAGCATGTTTTGAGCCCATATTTTGAAAACATTCTAGCACTGAGTAGGCTCGTACAGATCGCTTCTAGAACCAAAAATATCGAATTTTTGGGTGTTTTGGGCCTGAATTTGAGATATCGACTTTGGGCACCTAAAAGATCGATTTTCAGTATGTTTTGGGCCTGTATTTTAAAAATACTCGAACACGGAGTAGGCATGTACAGATCACTTCTTGGACACCAAAATATCGAATTTTCGGGTGTTTTGGGCCTGAATTTGAGATATCAACTTTAGGCACCTAAAATATCGATATTTAGCATGTTTTGGACCTATAATTTGAAAATATTCTAGCAATGAGTAGGTATGTACAGATCGCTTCTGGGACCCCAAAATATCGAATTTTCGGGTGTTTTGGGCCTTAATTTGAGATATCGACTTTGGGCACCTAAAATATCGATTTTTAGCATGTTTTGGGCCTGTATTTTGAAAATACTCTAACACGAAGTAGGCATGTACAGATCGCTTCTCGGACCCCAAAATATGGAATTTTCGGGTGTTTTGAGCCTAAATTTGAGATATAAACGGGTACAGAAAATGCATGCACATATCGACTTTTGGGCACCTAAAAGATCGATTTTCAGTATGTTTTGGGCCAGTATTTTGAAATTACTCGAACACGGTGTAGGCATGTACAGATCACTTCTTGGACACCAAAATATCGAATTTTCGGGTGTTTTGGGCCTGAATTTGAGATATCAACTTTAGGCACCTAAAATATCGATATTTAGCATGTTTTGGACCTATAATTTGAAAATATTCTAGCAATGAGTAGGTATGTACAGATCGCTTCTGGGACCCCAAAATATTTAATGTTCGGGTGTTTTGAGCCTGAATTTGAGATATAAACGGGTACAGAAGATGCATGCACGTATTGACTTTGGGCACCTTAAATATCGATTATCAGCATGTTTTGGGCCTGTATTTTTAAAATACTCTAACACGGAGTAGACATGTACAGATCGCTTCAAGTACTCCAAAATATCGAATTTTCGGGAGATTTGAGCCTGAATTTGAGATATAAACGGGTACTGAAGATGCATGCACATATTGACTTTGGGCACCTAAAATATCGATTTTCAGTATGTTTTCGGCCTGTATTTTGAAAATACTCTAACACGGAGTAGGCATGTACAGATCGCTTCTGGGACCCCAAAATATCGAATTTTCGGGTGTTTGGGGCCTTTATTTGAGTTATCGACTTTGGGCACCTAAAATATTTTGTTTTAGCATGTTTTGGGCCTGTATTTTGAAAATACTCTAACACGAAGTAGGCATGTACAGATCGCTTCTGGGACCCCAAAATATCGAATTTTTGAGTGTTTTGAGCCTGAATTTAAAATATAAACGGGTACTGAAGATGCATGCAAATATCGACTTTTGGGAACCGAAAATATCGATTTCTAGCATGTTTTGGGTCTGTATCTTGAAAACATTATAACTAGGAGTAGTCATGTACAGATCGCTTCTAGGACCAAAAAATACCGAATTTTCGGGTGTTTTGACCCTCAATTTGAGATATAAACGGGTACAGAAGATGCATGCACATATCGACTTTGGACACTTAAAATATCGATTTTTAGCATGTTTTGAGCCTATGTTTTGAAAACACTCTAGCACTGAGTAGGCATGTACAAATCGCTTCTGTGACCCAAAAATATCGAATTTTCGGGTGTTTTGAGCCTGAATTTGGGATATAAACGGGTGCAGAAGATGCATACATATATTGACTTTGGGCACCAAAAACATCGATTTTCAGCATGTGTTTTGGCCGGTTTCTGATTAGGCATGTACAGATCGTTTCTGGGACCCCAAAATATCGAATTTTCGGGTGTTTGGAGCCTTAATTTGAGATATAAACGGGTACACAAGATTAATGTACATATTGACTTTGGGCACCTAAAATATCGATTTTCAGCATGTTATGGGCCTGTATTTTGAAAATCCTCTAACACGAAGTAGGCATGTACAGATCGCTTCTGGGACCCCAAAATATCGAATTTTCGGGTGTTTTGAGCCTGAATTTGAGATATCAACTTTGGGCACCTGAAATATCGATTTTTAACATGTTTTGGACCTATGTTTTGAAAATATTTTAGCAATGAGTAGGTATGTACAGATCGCTTCTGGGACCCCAAAATATCGAATTTTCGGGTGTTTTGAGCATGAATTTGAGATATCGACTTAGGGCACCTAAAATATCAATTTTTAGCACGTTTTGGGCCTATATTTTGAAAATATTCTAGCACTGAGTAGGCATGTACAGATCGCTTCTGGGACCCCAAAATATCGAATTTTCGGGTGTTTTGAGCCTAAATTTGAGATATAAACGGGTACAGAAGATGCATGCACATATTGACTTTGGACACTTAAAATATCGATTTTTAGCTTGTTTTGAGCCTATATTTTGAAAACATTCTAGCACTGAGTAGGCATGTACAGATCCCTTCTTGGGCACAAAAATATCGAATTTTCGGATGTTTTGAGCCTGAATTTGAGATATAAACAGGTACATATCGACTTTTGTGCTCCTAAAATATCGATTTTGAGCATGTTTTTGGTCTGTATCTTGAAAACATTCTAATTAGGAGTAAGTATGTACAGATCGCGTCTATTACCCAAAAATACCGAATTTTCGGGTGTTTTGAGGTTGAATTTGAGATATAAACGGGTATAGAAGATTCATGCACATATCGAATTTGGACACTTAAAATATCGATTTTTAGCTTGTTTTCAGCCTATATTTTGAAAACATTCTAGCACTGAGTAGGCATGTACAGATTGCTTCTGGGACCCCAAAATATCGAATTTTTGGGTGTTTGGAGCCTGAATTTGAGATATAAACGGGTACAGAAGATGCATGCACATATCGACTTTTGGGCACCTAAAATATCGATTTTCTGTATGTTTTGGGCCTGTATTTTGAAAATACTCTAACACGGAGTAGGCATGTACAGATCGCTTCTGGGACCCCAAAATATCGAATTTTCGGGTGTTTTGGGGATAAATTTGAGATATCGACTTTGGGCACCTGAAATATCGATTTTTAGCATGTTTTGGGCCTGAATTTTGAAAATATTCTAGCACTGAGTAGGCATGTACAGATCGCTTCTGGGACCCCAAAATATCGAATTTTTGGGTGTTTTGAGCCTGAATTTGAGATACAAACGGGTACAGAAGATGCATGCACATATTAAATTTGGGCACCTAAAATATCGATTTTCAGCATGTTTTGGGCCTGTATTTTGAAAATACTCTAAAACGGAGTAGGCAAGTACAGATCGCTTCTGGGACCCCAAAATATCGAATTTTCGGGTGTTTGGAGCCTGAATTTGAGATATAAACGGGTACAGAAGATGCATCCACATATCGACTTTTGGGCACCTAAAAGATCGATTTTCAGTATGTTTTGGGCCTGTATATTGAAAATACTCTAACACGGAGTAAGCATGTACAGATCGCTTCTGGAACCCCAAAATATCGAATTTTCGGGTGTTTTGGGCCTGAATTTGAGATATCGACTTTGGGCACCTAAAATATCGATTTTTAGCATGTTTTGGGCCTGAATTTTGAAAATATTCTAGGACTGAGTAGGCATGTACAGATCGCTTCTGGGACCCCAAAATATCGAATTTTTGGGTGTTTTGAGCCTGAATTTGATATATAAACGGGTACAGAAGATGCATGCACATATCGACTTTTGGGCACCTAAAATATCGATTTTGAGCATGTTTTGGGTCTGTATCTTAAAAACATTCTAACTAGGAGTAGCCATGTACAGATCTATTCTAGAACCCAAAAATACCGAATTTTCGGGTGTTTTGAGCCTGAATTTGAGATATAAACAGGTACAGAAGATGCATGCACGTATCGACTTTGGACACTTAAAATATCGATTTTTAGCATGTTTTGAGCCTATATTTTGAAAACATTCTAGCATTGAGTAGGCATGTACAGATCGCTTCTGAGACCGAAAAATATCGAATTTTCGGGTGTTATGTGATTGAATTTGAGATATAAACGGGTGCAGAAGATGCATGCACATATCGACTTTTGGGCACCTAAAATATCGATTTTGAGCATGTTTTGGGTCTGTATCTTGAAAACATTCTAACTAGGAGTAGGCATGTACAGATCGCTTCTAGGACCCAAAAATATAGAATTTTCGGGTGATTTGAGCCTGAATTTGAGATAGAAACCGGTACTAAAGATACATGCACATATCGACTTTGGTCACCGGAAGTATCGATTTTTAGCATGTTTTGAGCCTATATTTTGAAAACATTCTAGCACTGAGTAGGCATGTACAGATCGCTTCTGGAACCGAAAAATATAGAATTTTCGGGTGTTTTGTGGTTGAATTTGAGATATAAACGGGTGCAGAAGATGCATACACATATTGACTTTGGGCACCTAAAATATCGATTTTCAGCATGTTTTGGGCCTGTATCCGAGTAGACATGTACAGATCGCTTCTGGGACCCCAAAATATCGAATTTTCGGGTGTTTGGAGCCTGAATTTGAGATATAAACGGGTACAGAAGATGCATGCACATATCGACTTTGGACACTTAAAATATCGATTTTTAGCATATTTTGAGCCTATATTTTGAAAATATTCTAGCAAAAAGTAGATATGTACAGATCACTTCTGGGACCCAAAAATATCGAATTTTAGGGTGTTTTGAGGTTGAATTTGGGATATAAACGGGTGCAGAAGATGCATACACATATTGACTTTGGGCACCTAAAATATCGATTTTCAGCATGTTTTGGGCCTGTATCTGAGTAGGCATGTACAGATCGCTTCTGGGACCAAAAAATATCGAATTTTCGGGTGTTTTGAGCCTGAATTTGAGATATAAACGGGTATGGAAAATGCGTGCACATATTGACTTTGGTCACCTAAAAGATCGATTTTCAGTAAGTTTTGGGCCTGTAAATTAAAAATACTCAAACACGGAGTAGACATGTACAAAACTCTTCTGGGACCCCAAAATATCGAATTTTCGGGTGTTTTGGTCCTGAATTTGATATATCGACTTTGGGCACCTAAAATATCGATTTTTAGCATGTTTTGGGCCTGTATTTTGAAAATATTCTAGCACTGCGTAGGCATGTACAGATCGCTTCTGGGACCCCAAAATATCGAATTTTCGGGTGTTTTGAGAATGAATTTGTGATAGAAACCGGTACTGAAGATACATTCACATATCGACTTTGGTCACCTGAAGTATCGATTTCCAGGATGTTTTGGCCCTATATTTTGAATGTATTCTAGCATTGTGTAAGCATGTTCAGATTGCTTCTGAGACCCAAAAATATCGAATTTTCGGGTGTTTTGAGCCTGAATTTGGGATATAAACGGTACAGAAGATGAATGCACATATGGATTTTGGGCACATAAAATATCGGTTTTCAGCTTGTTTTGGGTCTGTATTTTGAAAATATTTTAATATTGAGTAGGCATTTACAGATCCCTTCTGGGAACAAAAAGTATCGAATTTTAAGGTGTTTTAAGCCTGAAATTGGGATACAAGCGAGTGCTGATGATTCATGCACATATCGATTTTGGGCACCAAAAATTGCGATTTTCAGCTTATTTTGGGCCTGTATTTTGAAAATATTCTAACACTGAGTAGGCATGTACAGATCGCTTCTGGGACCCAAAAAAATCAATTTTTCAGGTGTTTTTAGCCTGAATTTGGGATATAAACGGGAACAGAAGATGCATGCAGATATCGACTTTGATCACCTATAATATCGATTTTAAGCATGTTTTGGGCCTGTAATTTGAAAATATTTTAGCACTGACTATGCATGTGGAGATTGCTTCTGGGACCCAAAAATACCGAATTTTCTGATGTTTTGAGAATCAATTTGGGATATAAACAGGTACAGAAGATGCATGCACATTTTGACTTTCTTCACAAATAAAAAAACGATTTTCAGCATGTTTTAGGCCTATATTTTGTAAAATATTCTAGCACAGAGTGAGCATGTACAGATCGCTTCTGGGACTCAAAAATATTGAATTTTCGGGTGTTTTGAACCTCAATTTGGAATATAAACGGGTACTGAAGATGCATGCACATATCGACTTTGGGCACCCAAAATATCGATTTTTAGCATGTTTTGGGCCAATATTTGGAAAATACTCTAACACGGAGGAGGCATGTACAGATCGCTTCTGGGACCCAAAAATATCGAATTTTCGGGTGTTTTGAGCCTGAATTTGGGATATAAACGGGTGCAGAAGATGCATGCACATATCGACTTTGGACACTTAAAATATCGATTTTTAGCATGTTTTGAGCCTGTATCTGAGTAGGCATGTACAGATCGCTTCTGGGACCCCAAAATATCGAATTTTCGGGTGTTTTGGGCCTGAATTTGAGATATCGACTTTGGGCACCTAAAATATCGATTTTTAGCATGTTTTGGGCCTATATTTTGAAAATATTCTAGCACTGCGTAGGCACGTACATATGGCTTCTGGGACCCCAAAATATCGAATTTTCGGGTGTTTTGAACCTGAATTTGAGATATAAACGGGTACAGAAGATGCATGCACATATCGACTTTTGGGCACCTAAAATATCGATTTTGAGCATGTTTTGGGACTGTATCTTGAAAACATTCTAACTAGGAGTAGGCATGTACAGATCGCTTCTAGGACCCAAAAATATAGAATTTTCGGGGGTTTTGAGCCTGAATTTGAGATATAAACGGGTACAGAAGATGCATGCACATATCGACTTTTGGGCACCTAAAATATCGATTTTGAGCATGTTTTGGGTCTGTATCTTGAAAACATTCTAACTAAGAGTAGGCATGTACAGATCGCTTCTAGGACCCAAAAATATATAATTTTCGGGTGTTTTGAGCATGAATTTATGATATAAACGGGTACAGAAGATGCATGCACATATCGACTTTGGACACTTAAAATATCGATTTTTAGCATGTTTTGAGCCAATATTTTGAAAAGATTCTAGCACTGAGTAGGAATGTACAAATCGCTTCTGGGACTGAAAAATATCGAATTTTCGGGTGTTTTGTGGTTGAATTTGAGATATAAACGGGTGCTGAAGATGCATACACATATTGACTTTGGGCACCTAAAATATCGATTTTCAGCATGTTTTGGGCCTGTATCTGAGTAGGCATGTACAGATCGCTTCTGGTACCCCAAAATATCGAATTTTCGGGTGTTTGGAGCCTGAATTTGAGATATAAACGGGTACAGAAGATGCATGCACATATCAACTTTGGACACTTAAAATATCGATTTTTAGCATGTTTTGAGCCTATATTTTCAAAACATTCTAGCACTGAGTAGGCATGTACAGATCCCTTATGGGACCCAAAAATATCGAATTTTCGTGTGTTTTAAGTCTGAATTTGGGATATAAACGGGTGCAGAAGATGCATACACATTTCGACTTGTGGGCACCTAAATGATCGATTTTTAGTATGTTTTGGGCCTGTATATTAAAAATACTCTAACACGGAGTAGGCATGTACAGATCGCTTCTGGGACCCCAAAATATCGAATTTTCGGGTGTTTTGGGCCTGAATTTGAGATATCGACTTTGGGCACCTATAATATCGATTTTTAGCATGTTTTGGGCCTGTATTTTGAAAATATTCTAGCACTGCGTAGGCATGTACAGATCACTTCTGGGACACCAAAATATCGAATTTTCGGGTGTTTTGAGCCTGAATTTGAGATATAAACGGGTACAGAAGATGCATGCACATATCGACTTTTGGGCACCTAAAATATCGATTTTGAGCATGTTTTGGGTCTGTATCTTGAAAACATTCTAACTAGGAGTAGGCATGTACAGATCGCTTCTAGGACCCAAAAATATAGAATTTTCGGGTGATTTGAGCCTGAATTTGAGATAGAAACCGGTACTAAAGATACATGCACATATCGACTTTGGTCACAGGAAGTATCGATTTTTAGCATATTTTGAGCCTATATTTTGAAAACATTCTAGCACTGAGTAGGCATGTACAGATCGCTTCTGGGACCGAAAAATATAGAATTTTCGGGTGTTTTGTGGTTGAATTTGAGATATAAACGGGTGCAGAAGATGCATACACATATTGACTTTGGGCACCTAAAATATCGATTTTCAGCATGTTTTGGGCCTGTATCTGAGTAGGCATGTACAGATCGCTTCTGGGACCCCAAAATATCGAATTTTCGGGTGTTTGGAGCCTGAATTTGAGATATAAACGGGTACTGAAAGTGGATGCACATATCGACTTTTGGGCACCTAAAATATCGATTTTGAGCATGTTTTGGGTCTGTATCTTGAAAACATTCTAACTAGGAGTAGGCATGTACAGATCGCTTCTAGGACCCAAAAATATAGAATTTTCGGGTGTTTTGAGCCTGAATTTGAGAGAGAAACCGGTACTGAAGATATATGCACATATCGACTTTGGTCACCTGAAGTATCGATTTTCAGGATGTTTTGGCCCTATATTTTGAATGTATTCTAGCATTGTGTAAGCATGTTCAGATTGCTTCTGAGACCCAAAAATATCGAATTTTCGGGTGTTTTGAGCCTGAATTTGGGATATAAACGGGTACAGAAGATAAATGCACATATGGATTTTGGGCACATAAAATATCGGTTTTCAGCTTGTTTTCGGTCTGTATTTTGAAAATATTTTAACATTGAGTAGGCATGTACAGATCCCTTCTGGGAACAAAAAGTATCGAATTTTAAGGTGTTTTAAACCTGAATTTGGGATACAAGCGAGTGCTGATGATTCATGCACATATCGATTTTGGGCACCAAAAATTGCGATTTTCAGCTTATTTTGGGCCTGTATTTTGAAAATATTCTAACACTGAGTAGGCATGTACAGATCGCTTCTGGGACCGAAAAAAATCAAATTTTCAGGTGTTTTTAGCCTGAATTTGGGATATAAACGGGAACAGAAGATGAATGCAGATATCGACTTTGATCACCTATAATATCGATTTTAAGCATGTTTTGGGCCTGTAATTTGAAAATATTCTAGCACTGACTATGCATGTGGAGATTGCTTCTGGGATCCAAAAATATCGAATTTTCAGGTGTTTTGAGACTGAATTTGGGATATAAACGGGTACAGAAGATGAATGAACATTTCGACTTTGGGCACCTAAAATATCTTTTTTTAGTATGTTTTGGCCCTATATTTTGAATTTAATCTAGCACTGGGTAAGCATGTACAGAGCGCTTCTAAAACCCAAAAATACCGAATTTTCTGGTGTTTTGAGAATGAATTTGGGATATAAACGGGTACAGAAGATGCATGCACATATCGACTTTCTTCACAAAAAAAAAACGATTTTCAGCATGTTTTAGGAGTATATTTTGTAAAATTTTCTAGCACAGAGTGAGCATGTACAGATCGCTTCTGGGACCCAAAAATATTGAATTTTTGGGTTTTTTGAACCTCAATTTGGAATGTAAACGGTTACTGAAGATGCATGCACATATCGACTTTGGGCACCCAAAATATCGATTTTGAGAATGTTTTTGGCCTGTATTTTGAAAATACTCTAACACGGAGTAGGCATGTACAGATCGCTTCTGGGACCAAAAAATATCGAATTTTCGGATGTTTTGGTCCTGAATTGGAGATATCGACTTTGGGCACCTAAAATATCGATTTTTAGCATGTTTTGGGCCTATATTTTGAAAATATTTTAGCACTGAGTAGGCATGTACAGATCGCTTCTGGGACCCCAAAATATCGAATTTTCGGGTGGTTTGACCCTGAATTTGAGATATAAACAGGTACTGAAGATGCATGCACATATCGACTTTTGGGCACCTAAAATATCGATTTTGAGCATGTTTTGGGTCTGTATCTTGAAATTTTTTTAACTAGGAGTAGGCAAGTACAGATCGCTTCTAGGACCCCAAAATATCGATTTTTCGGGTGTTTTGAGCCTGAATTTGAGATATATACGGGTACAGAAGATGCATGCACATATCAACTTTGGACACTTAAAATATCGATTTTTAGCATGTTTTGAGCCTATATTTTGAAAACATTCTAGCACTGAGTAGGCATGTACAGATCGCTTCTGGGACCGATAAATATAGAATTTTCGGGTGTTTTGTGGTTGAATTTGAGATATAAACGGGTGCAGAAGATGCATACACATATTGACTTTGGGCACCTAAAATATCGATTTTTAGCATGTTTTGGGCCTGTATCTGAGTAGGCATGTACAGATCGCTTCTGGGACCCCAAAATATCGAATTTTCGGGTGTTTTGAGCCTGAATTTGAGATATAAACGGGTACAGAAGATGCATGCACATATCGACTTTGGACACTTAAAATATCGATTTTTAGCATGTTTTGAGCCTATATTTTGAAAATGTTCTAGCACAAAGTAGATATGTACAGATCACTTCTGGGACCCCAAAATATCGAATTTTCGGGTGTTTTAAGCCTGAATTTGAGATATAAACGGGTACAGAAGATGCATGCACATATCGACTTTGGACACTTAAAATATCGATTTTTAGCATGTTTTGAGCCTATATTTTGAAAACATTCTAGCACTGAGTAGGCATGTACAGATCGCTTCTGGGACCCAAAAATATCGAATTTTCGGGTGTTTTGTGGTTGAATTTGAGATATAAACGGGTGCATAAGATGCATACACATATTGACTTTGGACACCTAAAATATCGATTTTCAGCATGTTTTGGGCCTGTATCTGATTAGGCATGTACAGATCGCTTCTGGGACCCCAAAATATCGAATTTTCGGGTGTTTGGAGCCTGAATTTGAGATATCGACTTTGGGCACCTGTACCAGTTCTGAAGGCTTGAACTGTGGGCAGAACCTGGTAAGTTACTTGTGTGTAATTCTTGGAGTTGTAGTTGTAGTAGTTGTTGTTGTTGTGGTTTTAGGTAACGTGGAAGACGGGTGCTTTCTTAGGTTTGCTTAGGTGATTGACTTCACAAGTTTCTTAAGGCTAAATTTATTAATATGTGTACTTATCTATACAGGGTATTATCGTGATGTGCCTTGTCTTATATGGTATTATGTCTCTCTCTATGGAGACAGTTTATAGCCCTTAGGGAGTCAGTGTTGTATCCTAAATCCTAGTGTACCTCCTCTGCTTATATACATTTCAAACTCAATAGTTTACAGAATGGCTAGAGTGTGACTGTGTTGCCTGTGAATGGTCAGTTTGATTCTGTACCTACTTCTCTCTTCTCGTGTGAAAGGGAAAGTGGGCCAACCCTTTCCTATCTCTCTCTCTCTCTCTCTCCTTTACTCTCTTTCCTACTCTCCTTCAAAGGGGAGGTAGGAAAGGTTAATAATGTCTTTGTATGACCTGACGCCGCACCTGTGTGTGTGTGTGTGTGTCCAACCTGCCCAGGTGGCCTGTTTCTGATGTGTAAACAGATTAGAAGTAGTGATCCTTTTCTAAATGGTTTTATGGTGTGTACACTGCTCAGTCCGCTACCCTCGACTGGCCTCCAGGCGTTTGCTTTATGCTTTATTTAATAGAAGGCCAGTTCACAATGTTGGTAGGGTACATAATACTAAGACATTAACAATGAATACATGTATAGTAACATAAAAATAGACATTAAGACATTGGCACACCATATACTAAAAATTAACATTACCGGTAATACATGAATATAATTACATGAACATGAATACATTGTTACATAAAATTTCATCTTAATATTAATGTGTTTAGCTAGGTGCATGTTATTGTGTGTATATAATCTAACCTATGCTAAAAATTCACACATTAATGAGGGGGGAGCCGTGTTGCTATGATGTGGCTGTGAAATAACAGTCTTGTTCTTTTCAACACAAGATAATTCAGTATACTTCGATAGTTCTTTCTTATACAATACAAAACTAGTATTTTAGACTGTCTTATACAATACATAAATTTTATAGTACATGCCAGAAAGAGAAGACATGGGATAATAAACATTGGTACCAAGTTTTATTTTGATCACTATATGGAGGAATCAAATGATATAATAAGGATGATTGAATCCTATTCTCATTGAGTAACATAATAGTTTCATTTTGTCTGATACAACTGATAATGAATTAGGAGATGTTAAACAATTCAACTTTAAATGAAATATGTTGAAAAGGTGGAAGAGATTGTGCTATGTTTTCTAGCAAATTATGTTTACTAGGCAAGGTAACGATTCCCTTGGATCGTATTTCCTAAGAGTCTGCTTCTTTATAGTTGCCTTGAACCATACCATGTGTGGGGTGATTAGGGCAAATTAATGTTAATTGTGTATCAGCAGGTAAGTATAGATAGTGGAAATTAAAATTGATGATGAAAGAGTGTTTGATTAGTAATAGATATGAATGTACATGCATATAGTGCTTGATTAGTAGTACTTATGATTCTAAGCAAGTGGAGATTTTGCATCCTTTGGAGACTTAAATGCAACTCAAATGCAAAGAAATATGCAAGGCAAACATATATGAAGATATGCAACATGGCACTTGAAGTGTTGTGTGTCACTGATGACATCATCACTAAGTATAATACTTATTGGATGAAAATTGAATATTAAATGATTACTTCCATTTTCATAGGGAATTGTAGAAGTGCGTAGCTTGTGAATAACATTTTACCTTTTATGGGAATAATAATGAGTATATGATCTTGTATTAAAATACTACGCATGACTGGATAATAATATTTCATGAAAGATAATAAGGAAGATGAGATTTCATCATTGATTGTACCATTGCATCTCGTAGCTATTGGAGTGGTAATAATATTGTGAGTTGATCTTATCTTACCCGCAGTAAATATTCTCTGAATAAGTGGTTGTAATTCCTCTTGAAGTTCCTCACCTGCTATCATTTTTCCGCAAACTCACAGAACTAAATAGAAGCCTAAAAATATGATGTGATTATTTCATATATGTAGTTCTTTTCATTCGTTGCTCATGTAAACTATATAAATCGTATTTAATTTTTGTGCAATGATTTACACTCTAATACAGTATATACCTGTTACTCTATCTTACCTTGATTTGCAAAGGCTTGTCCTGCAACCTTTTATGTATGGGATAATGCTTGTATACCACTATATCTCTAAGCATTACCAAATAGTGCTCATGAAATTTCACTTAAAAATTATCTAAATCACGCTCTGGGCTGTGATGATGGCTCTAAGTCATTATATTTTTTTTTTTGTATAATAAGCGAGCAATATTACCTGAGTCGCTGAATCCATTCCTAGGGCGCCCAATAGTGAAAGGACACTATAGAATATAATGCATTTAAATAGGTAAATTCATTTATGTGATACCTGTCAAACAAAACTAGTGTATCATTAAGTACCTTATCTGTAATCACTGCTCAATGGCAGAAAATTTTGGTAATAATTCATATATCCAGTAAAGAGTAAGAAATAGTGATCATATCGTTCATCACCAATATTTTATTTATTTTCCTTTTCTTTTCAACTGGTTTTTTTTTTTTTTTTTTTTTTTACATACAGTGAGTGGAGGAAAGGAAAAAACAAATAAATAAATGGTTCCATTTGCCTATTGGCATCCTCCACTCATAAAATATTTAAAGCAACTGGATTTAAATTGCTGGGGGTTATAACTTGCTGGAAAACATTCCCTTGGAAGAGAATTCCACAGGGAAGTAGTACGGGGAGTAAATGAATTTTTGTAAGCAGTTGTCCTGCAACGTGGAGGAGTCAGTGTAAACTCATGCGCATTCTCAGCTGCCCTAGTCCTCCGTGGGAAGACGTGAAGGGGTGGTATAATCAGGGCAAGTTCATCCGAACATTTCTTATAAAAGTATCTATAAAATAGTGCAAGGGAAGCAACATTTCTACGTACTGATAAGGGAGGGAATTCATTAGTGATCATAGGATTATTGATCAGTCTGATAGCTCTGCTTTGAATTTTATCTAATTGTCTTAACACCACCGATCCACAACCAGCCCACAGAGGTGAACAATATTCCATCTGGGAACGCACATGACTCTTATATATTACTGCTATCTGCTCGTCAGTCAAATAATTACAAGCTCTGTATAAAAGTCCCATCTTCCTAGATGCAGTTTTGGCAATGGATTTTACATAGGGAGTCCAACTGAGGTTTTCATTTAAAGTTACACCAAGGAGATCAATGCTGTGGGACTTGGGGATATTTGTATTATTGAAAATAATGTGAGAATCTTGATTATCTGATCTATTTGAGAACGGGATGTATTTAGTTTTATTTGCATTGAAAGAAACTACTATCCGTTTCAGCGCCGGACAGACGCTGTTTTTCGCAAATATCTCCTAAACTAATCGTTGTATCAATATAATATTTCAGCACACTATCTTTAACACCCGGGCGTAATTTATGGCTGACATACCATATTCCTATATGTGTTATGCGAGGAGTTTACTCGTGAAAAATAGCACAAAGCCAGCCGGTCATATTGACGCATTCAAAGGAAAGTTTGGCCCCCCCAACACCCTCCCAAACCATTCCTAACCACAACTACATCCCCTCCTTCTCACCCCTCCCACCTCCTCTTCTCCCCCTAGCTCCTCGCCTCCCTCATCACTCGTGGCCCTCCCTATTTCTTCCATCACTGTATTATATATTAGAATGTTATGTAGATGTATATGTATAGATATGATTATTAACTAAGAGTATGGTGCAGTACAATTCTATAGAGGCAAGACGTATTTCACTTTGATAATTACTGTACAACAGCATGTTTACATACATGTAGTATGTAGAAGGTCCATGTTTGTAGTCCTTATGGTCAACCATGCAAGTGAACACGATGTACTGGCATTACCTGTGGTCTGGACCTTCTAGGAAAAGTTATTAGATACTGTGTACCTATTCATTATAAAATGTCAACTTGATCCAGTTAATATAATGTTATATTGTTGACTTGTCCCTTTTATATATATATTATCACCAAATTATATATATATATATATATATATATATATATATATATATATATATATATATATATATATATATATATATATATATATATATATATATATATATATATATATATATATAATAGTGTAGGATTTAATGATGCAAACATGATAAAACAAAATTTATTCACAATCACTGTCAAGGAAAATGTCATCGTCTTCATCATCACTGGAAATGTTTATGATAATGGGTTCGACACTCTCGTGTATGTTGTCAGTCTTCCAGTATTCTTCTTCATATTTACGGGAGTGCTGAACAGCTCCCGCCCACACGTCCTTGTGTACCAATTGCCTGGCTCCATCCAGAGTAGCCCGTAGCTCCGTCCGGGTAAACCGCTGGAGTGTGGAGCGCACATAACGCTTCATAAATCCCCATACTTGCTCGATGGCGTTGAGCTCGGGGTGGCCAGGTGGCAACCGTATGACATCGTGGCCCCACATACGGATGGTGTTGTCGATCTTATACTGAGGCTGTGGACGGTTCTGCTGGCAGAGGAACAGCAGCTCAGGGCGAGTGGCAGCAGGTGGGATGGAAATATTGTGCTGCTCCAGCCACCTAATGAGGTCCGCCTTCCTGGTGGCTGTGGTAGGGCATCGACTCTCCTCCGTCAGCTGGCTGTGGTATGGTGCATTATCTAGCACAAGTACCGATGGCTCTGGCAGTGACGGAAGGAGCTGCATTGTTAGCCATCGCATGACCAGTTCGCCGTTCATTTCTCCATGATAATCACCCTGGTTGGTCTTGGCTGGGTAGCACAGGTATGAGCCGTCAACAAAGCCTTCGTCCGTGCCAGCCGCGACCACTACAAATCTCTCCCCTTCACCGGGTGGTAACTGACGACTGTAGGTGGTGTTGAATAGAGCCTGTGTGGTATCTACCCACTCCCTACTGTGGCCCATCCTGGTGGTAAACCACGTCTCATCCACATACACCACCTTCCTCCCCTCCTCTCGGTGGCGCTGTAGAGCCCGGAGAGCGCCAATCCGACGACACACCACGTCCATCGATTCCCTCCTTACATACATCTTTCGCTGTGACAGCCTGTATTGGAATCCCATGGTGTGCATGATCCTCCAAACTGTTGTGTCAGAGGTATCCTCCGGGATGATACCAGCTGTTTTCAGATCCGCTGCTATGACTCTGAGTGTAAAATGTTGTTTTTCAAAAAACTTGATGTGGATGTGGCGGCGTATTGCACCAACAGTAAAATTATCAAAAGCAGCCAGTGTAGGTGGTGGTGGTGGTACGGGTGTGGAAGGGGAAGATGTGGTGGTAGTGTTGACTATGTCCCTCACTCTTGACACACTCATGCCCACGGTATGCGCAACTCGCTCGTAAGGCCTATGTGCATAAAGATAAATGTTGTTATGCTATACATATCTTCTCACCTCACTTTATAATATGACAATGCGACACAATACACTCTCCCCTACTATTATATAACATATGTATATACATATGTAATAATGTAATAATGTATGTAAGAAACAGACAAAATTATCTACTCACCTATTAAAACTTATATAAGGTCTACCAAGTGTGCTTTCACGTTTGTACAATGTGGCAAGACGAAGAACAAACGCTGTCCTGCATCCACGGGGGCAAATGGACAACATTGTTGCTAATAGGTGCGCCTCGGCAGTCAATGATTTCTACCCTGTCACTACTTGAGTCATAGCCTCGGACTGGGGGGTACCTCATACCTCAGAGAGAGAGGGAGGGGATACGGGAAACTGTGAATATTCAATTAAGGCATAAATTGGTTATTTAAAAAGGTAAAGAACACATGAAGCAACAATGAACGATTATATTTGGTTGCCCAAAACCAAAATTAATCATTTTTCTGGTGGCCTTAGACACGTGAGTTATTATCCGGCTATACGGCCATTAACAACGGGATTAGCTATTGCTTTAATGGTCGTTTGACCCACTCTGGTTTTCATGTCCACACACAACAGTAACTGTATTAAACAATATTACTAATGAACGATACGTATATACATACGGTCATAAAAAAAATAAAAAATGGAAGGGGGATGGTGTATATAGGGTGGTGAAGAGTGAAACGGGGAGGAGGATAATGTGATATTGGGGCAGGGAAGGAAGGAATGGTGTGGGGGGATTTCGGGGTGTTGGTGGAGGGGTTACACGAGTCCCCCACACTCGTCCGATTCTCTATAACGCCTTAGATATGATGACTGGATTAGACTTAATATCACTCAGTAAACTCCTAACATAACACATATAGTAATATGGTATGTCAGCCATAAATTACGCCCGGGTGTTAAAGATAGTGTGCTGAAATATTATATTGATACAACGATTCGTTTAAGAGATATTTACGAAAAACACCGTCTGTCCGGCGCTGAAACGTATAGTAGGTTGTTTTGTCCCCAATCAAAGATCTTCGTTAAGTCTTCATTTAATGAAATTGAAGTGGCAAGTTTGTATTCTAAAATATTGTGTTGAGTAAAACTATCATTAAATGAGAAGGAACTGTGAATAGTTGAATCATCAGCATAGGAGTGAATTGAATTCTGAGTAACTGACAAAAGATCATTAATATGAATGAGGAACAAAGTTGGAGCAAAGACCGCTCCTTGAGGAACACCAGCATTAATGGCATGAAAGTCGGAATACAGACCATCTACCATCACACGTAATTTTCTGTTGCTAAGATATGAATTAATTAGAGGAACAAAAGATTGAAGGCCATAATGTGGAAGCTTAGACAGTAATGATCTGTGCCATACTCTGTCAAAGGCTTTAGATATATCAAGGCAAATTGTGTGAGTCTCTCCATGTTTATCAGTTGATTGGAATATGTTATCTGTGAAATAACAGAGCAGATCCACAGTAGATCGTCTCTGTCTAAAGCCATATTGCTTATCATTTAGCAGATGATTTTTCTCAAGGTGTTTTACAAAGTGATTGTTAAGAACTATTTCAAATATTTTACCGAGAGTAGACGTGATGGCAATTGGTCTGTAATTTGATGGATTTGCGGTAGCTCCTTTTTTGGGAATTGGTTGTACATTGGCTTCTTTCCAGGCGGCTGGGAAGGACGAGGTATGGAGACATACACGAAATAATTTTGAGAGAATTGGAGCTAATTCTTTTGAGCAATTTTTTAATACAGTGGGAGGAATTTCATCTGGCCCTGAAGCTTTGTCGATAGATAGATTCTCCAAAATGGTCCGCACTTGTCTTGTATGAATTATTAAGGGTGGACTTTCTGGGGAGTTAAAATTCAAAATGGGGGTGTTTTGAGCAGTGTCATTGAGGTTTGAATTTGTGGCGAAGATATTGGCCAAAAGATTTGCTTTACCACATGGATCACATATGAGATTTCCATTGCTATTCTTTAAAGGGGGAATAGATGAACCATGGTTGAAGTTAGATTTGAATGAGTTTACTGTTGACCAAAAGATCTTATTATCATTAGGATTATTCAGTAATTTATTGACTTGTTTATGTATGAAGTTAGATTTGGCTAAATTAGTTACAGCTTTAGCATGGCATCTGACAATTTTGAAATAATTGTATGACTGAAGAGTTTTCGACTTTGTATAGGCATTATAGGCTATTGATTTTTGTTTTGTAGCTCTGGCACAGCTGTGATCAAACCATTTTGGAGAGTTAGATCTTTTTGAGTATTGTTGGTGAGGGATATATGTTTCCATTCCTATTTTTATAAAGTCAGTAATATTGTTCAGGAAGCTATCTGGGTCAGTAGAGTAAAATGATGACCAAGGAATGTTAATTAAAAAGTCACGGAACCCCACCCAATCTGCAGCATCATAGTGCCATTTGGTCACTCGGATGGGTTCAGAGTGGATGGGTAGGGAGTAGTGGGAACAGGAGACTGCAATGAGGCAATGGTCTGAGGATCCAAGAGGGGACTTCACTTCTACACTATATGTTTCGGGATTGGTAGTAAGAAACAGATCAAGTAGGTGCGGTCTATGTTCTGGATTATCAGGTATGCGAGTAGGGTGCTTGATTAGTTGGGTGAGATTGAATGAGTCTGCGAATAACTCGCATTCAAGCCCAGGTTCATTAGTTCTGGCCGAATGAGTGAGCCACTCAACATTGTGGACATTAAAATCACCCAGTAAGGATATATCAGATGCAGCATTAATGTTTAAATCAGAAAGAATGGAGGTCATGGAATCAAAGAGGCTATTATCTGGGGAGGCATTTGGTGATCGGTAAATACAACAATAATATTTAACTGAGCCTGAAGAATTTAGCTTGTAAATTGAGTAATCAAAATCTGGTGATGTGAGATTGAAAATGTTCTCCAAGGATAATGTTGATCTAGCAAAACAGCAAACGCCACCCTTTGATCTAAAATTAGACATTAAAATATAGCCTGGAAAGTTGTAGTTAGTCAGGTCAGAAGAGGGAGTGACCTGGCATTCAGTGAGGAAAAGAATATTAGGGGTTTCGGTTTGAAGAAGTAGGTGTATCGAGTTAATGTTGGAGTGAAGCCCCCGAATATTTGCAAACATAATTAATTCATTGTGCTGACGAGCAGTTGTTTTATGCATTGTAAACGAGAGCTCTCGGATTTTAAGACGTCATCTTTATCTGTGATATGCACTTCGTCGGAGCTTGTAGCCGCCGCGAGTATGACATGAAAACCGTTATATAGGTTGATTTGGGCCACCTTTGTAAGAAGAAATATTTTTCATTGGAAACCGATCGGAGTTTTTGTTTGTAAGTGTTTATTTTATTATCAGCAATAGTAGGGATAATATTACGAGGAAGAGGACATTGTTGCTGTTGCAGAGATATTGACTGGTTTTATTTTGGATGTTAGGTTTTTGCAAGCATTTTACCAATTTCTTTATTCTGTTTACATAAACAACATCATCCGCCTGGTAAAATTATTCTTTATTATAAGGTTATGCCTACTAAAGACATGACTGTGTGAAGTTCGATCGGGTACCCATTATGTCGGCGATTACGCATTTTTTTTATTTTTTTTTTTCTAGCAAGTCTATAATTTGTTTTGTTATGTCGGCGATCACGCATTTTCCCTGCAAGCCGATAAATTGCTTTGTTATGTCGGCGATCACGCATTTTCCCTGCAAGCCGATAAATTGCTTTGTTATGTCGGCGATCACGCATTTTCCCTGCAAGCCGATAAATTGCTTTGTTATGTCGGCGACCACGCATTTTTCTTGCAAGCCGATAAATTGCTTTGTTCATCATGATG
Organism: Petrolisthes cinctipes; assembly: GCA_033782935.1. Taxonomy (NCBI): domain Eukaryota; kingdom Metazoa; phylum Arthropoda; class Malacostraca; order Decapoda; family Porcellanidae; genus Petrolisthes; species Petrolisthes cinctipes. Next base: position 782,598 of record JAWQEG010000509.1, on the reverse strand, counting down.
AAATTGTGGAAATGCAACTCACTGTCGTTCAGCATAGTTGTCCATGTTTTCATGGCTTCTTCGTGGCAATTGTTATATCATATGAAAGACGTATCCATACGCCATATAGTATTTCATGTGGAGTTTTTCCTTTTATTTCCGTATTTTGTAGTGTTTATTGACCGTCATATCGATGCAGTCTTCCCATGTGGAGGGATTTTCCTTATTTCTGTGCCACGAAGTACTTCTAGTAGTGTTACGGTTTTGCCGTTTTGTTAACCCATTAGATGCTGGGAAATATGGTAATACAAACGTTTGCTTAATGTCGTAGAAATCAGATATCTTTTATAATATTGGGACATGTAAATGGGCATAGGAATTTGGTTTTTAAATATATGTGCACTGACTTTTGCGGTTTTTATCGTAGTGGTGCTGCCATTAAATATCTAGAAAATGGTTAATCATAGGTAAAAACTTATCTGTGTCCTGATTCGAAATTGGTAAGGAAAGTATATCTATTCCTACTATGTCCCATTATTCGTCCAGGATTAGGGATTCCCGTCATGGAACAGAGGTCCAAATGTATGGCCTTGATATGCATTGTATGTTTCGCACTGAGCGATATATGTGTTTCATCATCTACCCTTAGTTTATGCTAATAGTATATTGTATGGAGTGGGTTAAGTACCTGCCTCTATCATGATGTCCTGCTGCATTATGATATAAGGGTAATTAATACTGAGGGAATTATTATTTGTTGTATCACTATGTGATTGGTTTGTACGTCACGTTTCCTTAGTTTTCTGTAATTAATATCACCATGAAGGGAAAAGATATTTAAGTGACTAGGTAATTATGGTCCATTATTTTCATCCTCAGGGTTTTTAATGAATATCTTATTACATTCATCATATAATCCGTTTGCTAATGTTTAGGAACCTTATTAATGTCAAAGTCCATGGGTGTCCTCGGAACTAAAAGGACAAGATGATTGTTTAAGGGATCTGCTACTTTATTTAATCGTCCTGGAAGGTATTTAATATCTATATGTGGGAGAAATTCCTGAATTGTTAGATTTTATCTGGCTAATTTTCCCGTTAGGGGTTGAGGTTATAGTAAGCCAAGGATCGTTTGGTAATTCGCAAAAACTTGTAAAGGATAGCCTAATACGATTTCTCTAAAAGTACGAAGTGCCCATAATATTGCTTAAATTTCCTGTTTTGTTACAGAGTAACGAGTTCCCTGTGCACTTAATATTCTCTAAACATAAGCACATACCTGATATCGACCCATAGCTATCTCTTACATAAGTACAGCGCCTAAGCCTACTGAAGAAGCATCTGTACACTTGATAAAAGTTAATGAATATTTGGGAACGCAAAAATTGGAGCTGACATTACTTAACCTTTACTAATTCAAAGCTCAGCTGTTTTTTCTGGCATCCATACAAAATCTCGAGTTGATTATTTAGGGGTTTAGCTACTTGGGAAAAATGCTCTACAAAGATTCTATAATAAGAACGTAAACCCAAGAATTATTTTACGTTAGTAGCATTTATTAGGAATAGTGAATACTTTCATTGCTCGTATTTTACCAGATTGTGTATGGAGCACAGTGGCGGTTAATGTATAACCTAAAATTATAATTTCCTGGTTAAGAAAATAACACATAGGCAGTTAAAGTTTGAGGCCTACCTAATGTAATCTCTGGATAAGCTTCTTTATTGTTACTTATTATGAATGTACGTCTATAGAAAAATAATCAAATCGTTGAGATTAGCGATGACTACGTTATTAATAACGCCAATACGAAAATTGACCATATGCTGAAATATGGATGAAACATTACATAACCCAAATGGTCTACGAATGTATTCATAATAACCATGGGAAGTATTAAATGTTGTAATAGGTTGACTTTTATCATCGAATGCTACTTGCCAGTTTCCACTGACCAAGTTTAAGGTGGAGAATATCATAGGCATTGATTTACCAATGTTAGACAAAACATCTTAAAGGAAGAAGGGGATATTTATCTTTAATTGTAGCATTATTTATTTGTCTGTAATCAATTACTGGCATAAATTCACCATTATGATTGAAACCAAAACATTGGGCTGTTAAAACGGGAGTTAGAATTCTTAATAATGCCTTCATCCATCATTTCATTTATAATTTTCTTTACAACTTTCTGCCTACTATGAGGTACGGTAGTCTATATGCTCGAATGAATGGGTTGAGGGGATGGTAGTGTAATGGTATGCTTTATAATGTTGGTTCATCCTAAGGATTCACCAGGTAGGGCAATCGCATTTCAATATGTGGCTAGTATGGTGATAAGATTATCACGATAAAGTGGAAAATCGCGTCCACTGACAAAATTTCTAAGTTGTTCCCTTATGTGACTATCACTTTATCCTTCGGTAAGAACCGATACAATATTTCCTTGTGGTATTGGTCTAACTTCCCTCTGTACAGATCACATAGATATGTTCCTTTCTTTACATGCATATTGGTAGATGATTTATTAATATCAGTGATATTTTCACTGTTTACATTGGGTAAAGTAAATTAATCCCTGATTATATATTATTTTACTAGTTCTATTGAGAATAGAACGGTAGTATGTGGCTGTACACGAGATGGAAGCTGAACTTCAATTAATGGACGAAATTTGGAGTTAATATAGTATTACAATATGCAGCAATGGCCTTTATGACAATGGGATCGTTTCCCTCATTTTCAATACAGATAGGGTTAACATTACATGGACTTATATATTGGCCTGGACAATCCCGTATTGGAATACATTAATTCCTAAAATGTATTATTTTATATTTAGGGTTAATTATTATGGTTTGTTTGATAAGGTATGATAAACCTAGTTTATAATTTCGTATTATATAAAATTCAATATGTATATGGTTAGATCCCTTGTCTAACCGTACAGGAAGGGTTAGTATCCCTAATACCTGTAATTTATTGCCTGTCATGGATGACAATTCTATGTCACCTGTTCAATCTTGGTTTATAAATGCCGCTGGGGACCTAATTTGCATAATTTGTTAAAGGAATTATCCGATAACAAGGAAACTGCGGCGCCTGTGTCTATCATTAAGTGGGTGTTACTATGTGATACTAGGACAGGGAATTATAGTATATTATCGGTAAATGCGACGACAGGGCCTACAGTTTTATTTTCGGGACGTTTTAATATTGTGGCGGTCTCGTTTCATACATCATATTTCGATTGTGCAAGTCCCATTTCATTCTGTTAAGGATCATGCATTCATCTAAGGAATGCGACTTTGATTCATGTAAATGACTGTATTTATTATTACTTTTCCCTTGATCATTTCCTTTAGTATTATGTAAGTAATAACAATCACTGGTAATATTATTATTTCCGTTACAGTGTTTGCAACGTTTTCCCTGTGATTCCCTTTGAGTAGGTGTGGCATCAAAATTAAAATTCTTCGTCCCCATGGATTGAGTAATCTGTAATTCACGATGTATGATACGAGATTCCTTCGAATTTAAAGTTAGAGACCCTGATAATGCAAGTGCTTTTGCTGGTTCACTTGTAGTTATGTTTTCTGCCTTTGTTATAAACATTCTCTGAACCCACGATAATGAATTATGAATTTTACCATCCCCAAAAACATCAATAAGTGACTGTCTGAATGTAACATATGACGTTAAATTCTCTGGATCAGAAAAAGCACTTGTAGTTAACATATAGCTGGCTGGACTATGTGGTGTAATATGCTCTCTCACGAATCTTATCTTATGTAAGTCCTGCTCTATATTAGTTTGGTTAAACACATCCTCCAAATGATGCAAGAAGAGATGAATCCCATATCTTGGATTATCTCCCGTATAATACTTTAAATACTTGTGGGTGGGTAAGATTGTCATTGTATGCATAGAGGAGGTAGTGGGGCTAGAAGAAGTTGTATGAAGAGCAGAGACAGTAGGAGATTGTGGAGGAGTAGCCATTGTTGGAGAAAATACAGGTTAATATAGTATACCAGATTAAGTTTTTAATGGGGGTAAGGTAGAAGCAGAAAATGTACTCGAATGTGTTGGCACCACAAACGAGGCTTAAGGAGGCAGGGAAATCTAGCTTGGAGACTAATGAATCATTATCAGGGATATTCGAAGTTAGTTATGATACCTTTGGATTAATGGGGGAGAATACCTTTAACTTTGTTGTAATTTGGCACTTCTTTTCTTTCTTTCTGGGCTGTAATTGAGGAACCTAATCTATTCTAACATGTTCGTGGACAAGTGAAAAATAATGTAATGTAACATGTAATGTGTACCTACTTTTAGTTGACTCTAGTTGCAACGACGATGACGACGAGTTGAAGTCTAGTTGGGGTGGTGTCTGACGAGGCGACGATGTGGTGAAGAGGCGACATCGGTGGAGAGGCGAAGCGATTATTAGTTAGCTCGCACACTAACACACTAACAGTCGTTATTGGAGTGAAGATGATGAACGTTGACTTGCCTTTACGAGAGAATTTACTTAACGAGGCGTCAGCGTGGTGGTGATGGAGATCGTGGCGTTGTCCTGACGAGAGCATTTACGCAGGGACGCCGATGTGGTAGTGATGAAGTGATGATTGTTTGTTGTGAAGTAGATGAGGTCCCCTTGTAGGTCAGTTGCAGTTATGGTGAAGCAGGTGCCTCTTGTAGGTGAAGAATTTGTGGTTTATCTCCCTCGTTAGAGGTCGTAAGATTATACCCACAGAAGAAATTACTTGAGAGGATTTACAAGTAAATTCCTTCAACTTGTCCTTGAACAATGTTAGTCACTGTACTCCCGTGAAGTCTATACCGTGCAATTTGCCTTATTGCAAAAACACCGCTGCCATCAAATGTACCAGTTCTGAAGGCTTGAACTCTGGGCAGAACCTGGTAACTTACTTGTGTGTAATTCTTGGAGTTGTAGTTGTAGTAGTTGTTGTTGTTGTTGTTGTTTTAGGTAACGTGGAAGACGGGGTGCTTTCTTAGGTTTGCTTAGGTGATTGACTTCACAAGTTTCTTAAGGCTTAATTTATTATTATGTTCTTATATCTATACAGAGAGTTATATTGATGTGCCTTGTCTTGTCTTATATGGTATTATGTCTCTCTCTATGGAGACAGTTTCTAGCCCTTAGGGAGTCAGTGTGGTATCCTAAATCCTAGTGTACCTCCTCTGCTTATATACATTTCAAACTCAATAGTTTACAGAATGGCTAGAGTGTGACTGTGTAGCCTGTGAATGGTCAGTTTGATTCTGTACCTACTTCTCTCTTCTCGTGTGAAAGGGAAAGTGGGCCAACCCTTTCCTATCTCTCTCTCTCTTTCTCTCTCCTTTACTCTCTTTCCTACTCTCCTTCGAAGGGGAGGTAGGAAAGGTTAATAATGTCTTTGTATGACCTGACGCCACACCTGTGTGTGTGTGTGTGTGTGTGTGTGTGTGTCCTCTGACCAGGTGGCCTGTTTCTGATCGTAAACAGATTAGAAGTAATGACCCTTTTCTAAATGGTTTTATGGTGTGTACAAGAGTTACGTTATTTGGAGTGTTGAGGAGGCTAGGGTGTGGATCAGTAATGTTATGTGCATTGGTGGCTATGTATGATGTAACACAGAGTCTGATTGGTACTGCTCTAATTACAATAACATTGGGTGTAAGACAGGGGTCACCTACTTCATGCCTACTTTTTATTATCTTTGTTGACGATTTAATAAGGATAGTTAAGGAAGGTAGCGGGCCGGATGGTTTTTTGGTTTGGTTACACATTCTTGTACTTATGGACCACACTGTACTATTATCTACAACCAGAAGTAACATGATAAAAAAGGTAAATCTGCTTCAGAAATATTGTTCAGACTACGGAATGAAAATTAATCAATCCAAAACTAAATTTTTCGTTATTGGCGGCAGTGACGCGGATCGTGAGCCGTTGTCCGTGAACGGGTTAGAGGTGAAACATTGTGACACATATACGTATCTTGGGTCTCCCTTCACGAGCGACGGTTGTGCTTCCTCCGCTGTCAGAGTACACGCCACTTCAAAAATGCCTCATGTACTAAAATTTGTATCCTTTATTTCTAAGAACAATGATGTTCCTTTCGTAGTAAAACGGCGTGTATTTGAAGCAGCGTTAATGTCGTCTATTTTATATGGTTGTGAGTCATGGGTAGGTGCAGATATGAAACCAATGGTGAAATTGTATAACTGGTGTTTGAAACAATTACTAAGTGTGAGACGAACCACATGCAACGATATTTGTTACGTTGAAGCAGGATATCTACCTTTACAACACCTAGTTAAATACAAGCAACACAAGTTTTTTCACGCGGTGTGGCAGGAAAGAGCCGAAAACGATGATGATCCTTTATCATTTGTTATTAAAACCATAACTAACACAAATACTATTACAAGCAGGCTAATAAAGGATTTTATATCTAAAGATGTAGTAGATTTGAGAATGTCTATGCAGAGGATTGTATCTAGCATTGCACATAGTGATCCTTCAAGGCGGAAGACATATGCAGAAATTAATCCGGACTTTACTGTACCGTTTGTATATAAGAATAAACATTCCATAAACGAAATGCACCGAATAGCTTTCACTAGGTTTGGTGTGAGTGGTCATTGTTTAGCGTGTGAAACAGGGAGATGGAACAGACGGGGTCATGGGCGTTTGCCTCTTGAAGAAAGATTGTGTATTTGTGGTGAAATACAAACTGAACGACACGTAGTCCAGAATTGTTCACTCACGCAACACATAAGAAGCACTCACAACTTCGAAACTATGGAAGAGCTGTTCTCAAACCAGTTTATGCCTGATATTGCTTGTAAAGTGGTTCATGATATTTTATCTGTTTATCCTTGATATTTGGTAATGTGTATACAATAATATGAAAGTGTTTACTATTAATTATTTGATGTTTTATAATTATACCATGTTGATTTTGCGTTGAATTTTTTTTTTTTTTTTTTTTTTTTTTTTTTTAATTCATTGTGCCGTAGCGTCAGTCAATAGGCAGACAACAGTACACAAGGGTAAGCGGGACTCACGAGAACCCAATGACCACATACACACACAAGCACACACACATGCGCACACACACTCACATCACGAAAACATAACAGAATGAAGCACAAGCATACAGAAAAATATTTATATCATGACCTACTTAAATCCACCAAAACGAGGGTGGCGCACCAGAAGTTCCTCCAGAACCTGATGGTTCAGCAGGTGTCGACAAACCACATCAAGTGGCAGGCCCTGGGGCAGCAAGTGTCGGACAGTGGGGCAGGCTAGGCAATAGTGCTCTATAGTGTTAGCACGAGGCGCTCGACACAAGCGACACTCAGTGAAGGGAGGCTCACCCTGCATCCCAGCAACCTGCCACGGTGGCCGGTAGCCAAGCCTCAAACGAGCAGAGACTACATTGTGCCTCCGAACCATGAGGCCTCGACGACGGTAGGAATATTTGTGATGGCAGACAGACTCGTAATGGGTGATGGAGATGCTGAAGGGCCTCTCTGCATCCCTGCGTCGCCGTACAGGGATGAGAGCGGCGGAGCGGACTTTAGAGAGGTAACATGTCAGGGAGAGACGACGTCCAGCACCACGAGGAGGCAGATGGCAGGCTTCCTTTACGAGTCTGTCAACTGTACCATTGTGACGTAAACCTACATGGGATGGCACCCATAAAAATTTGACAGTCAAGTTACGGTGACGCAATAAGGCCAAAAACGATAAAATCTGCTGAATAACAGTAGAGTGTGTGGGCTGAACACTAGAGAGGGAATGAAGGGCAGGTTTGGAGTCACAAAAAATGGCAGCATTCACTCCACATTGACAAACAACACTAACAGCATCCAGAATGGCATACAGTTCACACAATGTTGAGCTAGAGTGGTTACAGAGACGACGGCCAACCCAGCCCCCTGGAGGTGACTCCAGGTCAGGCGAGAAAACAGCACAACCTGCTGCACCATCCACCTGCAATGAGCCATCAGTGTAGAGGCAGTATGGATCTGTGATGGAGGAAGTCACTGTTTCTATGTGTTCCAGAGCCAACTGCTGCTGTAGAGAAGGCAGCTCCGACTTGGAAGTAGGTGTAAAGCTCACATCAGGTGTTGGTAGCATCCATGGAGGGGGCCCTGGGGGGACGTCTGCAACCATTATATCTATATTAAGACCACGGAGCACAGAGGAAACAGACCTTATAAGAGTACGTCCAGCAGGCAGTATGGGAGGGACCGGGTAGTTTGGTCTAAGAGAAGTCCTGACTAACTGAGAGTAATGGGGTGAAAGATGTGGGAAATGGAGGCACTTGACAGTGAAGCAAGTAACATTAGAATAAATTCTCTCCACTAATGGGGGAAGACGCAACTCACGCTGCATGTTCACTATCCTGGTCGACATTGGACAGCCGAGAATAATTCTCATTGCTCTATTTTGAAATTTTTCTAAAGTTTCCAGAGTAGCCCTAGGAAGTTGAATCAGAGCAGGGGAAAGGTAATCAACAACTGAACGGATAAAAGCAATATAGATGGTCCTGGCTACTGGGATGGAGATGCCCGAGGAGTTGTTAGATAGCCATTGAAGTGGTGTAAGTCGGCGCTGGAGACGACCCAATAAGTCCTGGACAATGGGATGGTCTTGAGGTCTGGCAGGGACAATCGGCCAAATATTGACTGGCGCACCCAGGTAGCAGTACTGGGAACACATGGGAATGACAGTCCCTCCAATGGTGAACACTGGCTGAGCTTGAGGAAGGCGGCAGGTGAATATTCTGCTCTTATCTGGGGAGACAATAATACCACAGTGAGAGGAGGCCACAGAGAAGGAGTCAAGAAACCGCTGGAGATCCCTTGGTGAGGTAGAATGAACACAGATATCATCAGCATAGCACGTAATTGTAGTTCCAGGAATATCAGGGAGAGAAGTGAGCAACCGATGCATCAGAATATTAAATAACAATGGGCTGAGAACACCACCTTGAGGCGTACCAAGATGAAAACTGCGCAAAGGACTGAGTGCACCACTGAAAAACACACAGGAGGTCCTGTTACTCGGGTAGCCCCGAATCCACCGTAGTAGATTACCCTTTATCCCAAAGTCAACCAGTTGATCCAAAATGACGTCTCTATTAGCAACATCGAAGGCACTTCGAAGGTCAATGAAAGGAAAGAGTACAGGTCGATTAGGCAGTGATGTGTGCTCCGCTGGGGAAGGAAACCAAACAGCCATGGAGAGAGGCGATCCTGCAGTCTGTACATGAGACGATTGAGTAAGATTCTCTCCATAACCTTACAGAAACAGGAAGTAAGGGAAATAGGCCTGAACTTCGCAGTGCCGGGCTTAGGGATGGGTATTATTGTGCTGCTGGTCCAGGCTCGTGGTACACAACCGTCACGAAGACAAAGATTGTACAGTCGAAGTAGAGGGTTCCCAGGAACTTGTTGAAGTAGGCGCAGCACAGCATAAGTAATACCATCATCACCAGGGGAAGAAGCTCTACCTCGAATGAGAGCACGGCGCAACTCCTCCTCAGTTATCTCCTCTGCATCATCGTCATCATCTTGTAACAGAGCAGACATTAGACGTAGCCGATTGACAGCAGCACAGGAAGCGAGTGCATCTTGTATGTGGATGGGTAGACTGGCTGGGGTAGATTGTTCTGACCAGGCATCGACAAGTTGTTTGGCATAGTCGGCAGGAGTGTGATGACGAGCAGTGGCCGGTGTCTTTTTAACAACCCGACGGATGAGGTGCCACATAGAAGCCACACTTGTTTGCTGGTTGATGCTGTCCGTGAACCACTGCCAAGACTCAGTGTGAGCACAATCCTGCAGGGCAACTAAAGCGTCCCTAGACATCTGGTAACGATGGAGTAGGTCAGGGGTTGGGTTGGCTTGAAACAATAGGCCATCACGTTCAGCCTCCTCCTTTGCCTCCTGTATACGTGCATCCAGCGTCCAGGAGTGGGCAGTATGGCGATGCTGGAGGTGTGGCCGGGAGACGTATAGCCTATAAAAGTCATGAGTAGCAGATACAAGATCAGAGTACAACTGTACAGCTGATGATATGTCAAATGTAGGGAATACATGGGCCATAAATAAGATGTAAGTCGGGCAATATTTAGGGGGCACAGCAATACGCAAACGAGTGGCTGAAGCACCTGACCCAGCAGTTAGAGAATAATGAAACCGAAGAGCAATGTGATCAGAGAATAAGTCTGGCACGGAGAAGCACTGGACCTGAGATGCTATCAGGCCAGATGAGAGGATGTAATCCAGAGTACCTCCCCGGCAATGAGTGGCACCACCAGTGTCCCAGTGTGTCAGATGATGCTTGCGGATGTATGAAAGGAGACGAACACCATTACGATTAATAGAGCCAGTACCATCACCCAAATCAGAATGCCGAGCATTAAAATCTCCCATATACACCATACCACGCACTGTTGGAGAAGGAAGAGCCTCAAGAGTGAGTCTAGCTGGGGCAGAATAGACATTACATAGTTGGAGTACTCCATTCCCAGGTAGAACCTCAAATAGCTGAAAGGTCATGTCAGGATCAGTGGAGGTACGGAGAAGGCGATGTGGCAAGGAGCTATGTATGTAAGTCAGGAGACCATTCCTTACCAGATGAACATATGGCACATAACCTGAGAGGGGAGGAGCTTGCCCAAGAGCGAGCGGCCGTCCTGGAAATGCTTCCTGGAGAAAAATAACACTGGGATGATGACAAAAAACATAGGCCTTGAGTTGAGTGAGCTTAGCATAACTGGTGATACCACATACATTCCAGGAAATGACATCCAGCCGGCAATCAATAGCGAACTCTATATTTGGAGGTAGAAGTCCGGTGAGTGGGGGCAGATGAGCGACCTGGAGAAGAAGATGGACCAGGCGAGATGCAACAGTATTCATCTTTTCGGTAAGGGTAGTGACAGTTGAGATGATGGCCTGCTGAGCCTCGACCAAGGTGGAGAGTTTGGAGTCATTGGCAGCCTGAGTGGCAACCAGCCCATCAATCCTGGCTTCAAGGGCAGAAAAGCGGTTTTCAAGAGCCGTACATCGTGCCATGAGGGTAGCAACAGACTTGCGGAGGGCCAGGTCTGGAGGTGAGGCAGGGTTGGTAGGAGGAGCAGATTGGGGGGGGAGGTGGTGGTGGTGGTGGTGGTGGTGAAGGAGGCGGAGCAATAGTAGAGACACGAGCCTGGACCTTGCGTCGAGTACATCCATGCCACACGTTAACCCCTGGCTGAAGGCATCGTGGACACTTCCATCGAGACGTATCTTCAGGAGGTGAAGGCTCAGAGGTGGAGGCAGCAGGACGTGATTGTTCACCCCTGACAGGACACGTCTTGGAATCATGGTCGGCAGCACACCATGCACACTTCGGCCTGGCGGAACAGTACCGGGAGATATGCCCAACTCCCCAGCACCTGTAGCACCAAGGCTGGTCATTATGAAGTTTCCTCACCTCACACGGTGGAAGACAAGGGAGGAAATCAAAGGAAATCTCATTTGGAGGTGGATCGGGTTGACTCCAGACAACAACAATACGGCTAATGGGGGAACCATCTTGGAAAAAACGACGGGCAAAGTACACACCAGGGTATCCTTTGGCAAGTTTCGGGTCAACATCAATAGGAAAACGGGTGAGGATGTAGCTGGGGAACTTACGAGGCCTCTCAGGTGAGTCTTCAGGAATGAGAGGCAGAGATAAAAATTCACCAGCCTTCACTCTATCAATGATGTCCTGACGCTTCCTAGAGATGTAGACAAACCGGGAGGTGACAGCAGCCATCTTGACTTCAGCCAGTTCACGCTGCAACTGGAAGGCCCTGTTGACATCAGACAACCAACGCAGCTTTGTGTCCGTAGATGGGTTTCCAGAGAAGGAGAGTTTGACATAGGCATCTCTCGGGGCAAAAGCAGGAAGGTTGGACGAGGGCAAGGAGTTGGTATACAAAGAAGAAACACCAGGGTGAGGCAGAGAAGGTACGTCGTGCACAGCTGAAGCACCCTTGGCAGTCTTGGCAGCTGGAGGCAAACAGTCCACACCATCGGAATCCTGCGAGGAGTCGGACGAGGCATCAACAGGTCGCTTGGTAGAGGTTGAGGAGGTGGACGGCTGCAACCTGTGCTGCGGAGTGACCGAGGAGAGGGGGGGAGGGTTGCGAGAAGGCAGCTCAGGCCAGTGATCCTCAATTGGAGACTCGTCTTCCTCCGACATTGCCAAGTCGGCCTCCAAGCAGGAATCCGCACTCTCCATCAGGCCAGGCAAGGCCTAGATGGAAAGCAAACAACAACACAAACAACTAAACACTCAATCAGCCAGGGACACACACACACACACATCCACATACACACAGACAATCACAACAAAACTATACACAGAACCACAACAGACAAACAACACCAGCAACACCACAGAAACAGCAACACACAAACAAGAACTCACAAACAACACAAAAAAATACAAACAAGAGCTCCAAAACAACACAAAACAACAACACAAACGAGAATGTTGCGTTGGACTGCAGTTGTAGTTTTAAATTAAACATTTGTGATGTTCGAACTTTGTAAAAAGCATTATATACTATTGTAAAAATGTAATCTGTGGTCAATAAACTATCTATCTATCTATCTATCTATCTGTGTATGTGTGTGTGTTTGTGTATGTGTGTATGTGTGTACAATAAATTAATCCTCTCTCTACATTACACACACGAAAATATAATATTAAATTAAATTAACTCTCTTTGTATATTTTTACACACACACACAAACACACACGAGTATATCACACACACACACACACACACGATTATATCACACACACACACACACACACACACACACGAGTATATCACACACACACACACACACACATACGAGTATATCACTCACACACACACACACACACACACACACACACACACACACGAGTATATCACACAAACACACACACACACACGTACTGTATATCTAGGGTACACACACACACACACACACACGTGCTGTATATCTAGGGTACACACACATACATACACACACACACACACACACACATGTACTGTATGTCTAGGGTACACACACACACACACACACACACACACACACACACAGACGTCCTGGCTTCCTGAGTAGTGTATGGAATACCCAGAATCCATGATGCAATGTACAGTCGGCGGCAAAAGTCCTGTCGCCTCATTTGCTTCACCGAGGCACATGATGTTCATAGACTCGAGATTATTAGGTGTAGAAAACGTGTGTATTTCTCGAGTTCATAAACACTGCATGTCTCGGTGAAGCAGGTGTGGCGACAGGACTTCTGCCGCCGACTGTACAGTCTGTTACAGTTCCGACTGGGCCACCCAGTATCGAGAATATCGTAGATGTGGCAGCAGTGTGTGTGTGTGTGTGCTCAAAAATTATACGGATCGTCAACACTCTCCCTCTGTAGTGAACATGACCCTGCCTCAAAGTTCATTCCATAGATGGCGCTGTGTAGTTGTGGAAGGAATGTGGACTGCAGGGTTGAAGTTTCGGGAAACATCTATGCTCGTGCCAATGAGTCATGAGCTCTCAGGCAGAGTGGTTGAGGAATGCTATTATGGAAATTTAGAACCTATATTACACAATGAGTAGGTGAAGCTAAGGTAAAGTTGTTCGTAGCCTGAACAGTGAATATTTCTTCTTAATGGTTATCATGTTTGGCATGCAACATTGCTCAGCCGTTCTGACTGAGCTCACGTCTCGTTGCCACGATTGTTATCTTGTTTTTCTACCAACTAGGATCGGGTAGATAGGTTGTTTTCTTTGTCCATCATAATTTGGTAAGCATAATTTGAGATCACCTTTGATTTCGTATTTTATTTGTAAGTCAAGTTACAATGTATTACATGCATAGTAAAATTCCTTCATTGCTAAATACTTTCTCTCTCTCCTAATAATATTTTAAAGTCGACTGTAATTCTCTCTCTCTCTCTCTCTCTCTCTCTCTCTCTCTCTCTCTCTCTCTCTCTCTCTCTCTCTCTCTCTCTGAAATAAACACCATCTATCTTATCCTATCTCTATACTAATGAAATCGAACAGAGAGTGAAGACCAATTCCACAGTTGTTCGTTGTGATTTGTTAGCGCCCAAACGAAAGAAACTAAACTGTGTAAATGACTTATGTCTGATTTATTGGAAGCATCTGATGAGTAAAGTATGCAGCTATTGTAATAATACAAATGCTCAATTGATAGTTTTGGTGAATAGGAATAATCAGCTTTTGAGAAATAACGAAGCCTTACAAGTGTGTTTGGGGAGGACTCTGACAAAATGACTGTGGAATCAGTCCTGTCTCCCTGACATTCTACGTTAATAAACAAATTAGTAGTGTCGAAATAAGTGATCGTTTTGCCAGTGATAATCAACTCGCATTGATTGTTAACTGGGTTATGTTTGTTTTGAACCCACAGGTGAACGGAAAAAAGGGATCACTCCTAACGACCAAACGTGTGTTTAACCTACTAATAGATTACCACAAGTTTTGCTAATAGATACATTAATGTGTGCATAGTAGTAGGTGATCTACCAAATTTGCACACCGTTCACATAATGATGGATTTATTCCAGAGATAACGGTGTGTGGCTGTGGAGAAGAGAAGGGCGAAGTCTCAAAAAGTAGCCTAGGTCAAGATCTAGAATATAGTATTCTAGATCTTGGCCTAGGTGGGCAAGGTGAACTTCATTGGAACGCTCCAGTTGAGCACACGGATACGTAGGGTCATTACTTTTGCTAGGAATGTAGTTTGCCAGTCAGTATTTGATGAGCGTTTCAGAGTAACGACTCCTTATAATGATAAAAACCTAAAGATTTTTATTACTTTGTTTATTGTATCACCCGTTACCATAAATCCAACGAATTATGAAATTACTACGAAACTATCCCTCTCGCATATTCTGTGTATCTTTCTCTCGAGTCATCAAGTAATGAATGGATAACGTTAGCTACACAAATTAAAGAAGAATGTGTCTATAAATTGACATTACCGATATCATGCTGTATGTGTAATAATCCTAAAGAAAAATAGCTCCTAGTAAAAGTCAGACAGAACACGTAATTAATCCAAGATTTATTTGCATTATAAAGAAATATGAAATACTCGCGTCCGTGCCCGAGATCACATCTTAAAACACGCTGCACACTCAGAGGGACCCCTATCCGGAGGCATATTTTTCAAGTCTGACCTGGTCAATGCAATCCGTTCAGTTAGGTTAGATTAAGTATGGTTGGGTTGAAATGCAGTCAAGTAGGTAAAATGAGCTGGGAAAGACCATGAGACTATTTTAAAAATTTCCTATGGTTACTTTTATTCCTAAATGTTAGGCGCAATTTTTCTTCATTTTGTCCCAGCACTTCTTGCTCTCCAGCCAAATTCGAGAAATATGCTAACCAGCCGTAAAATCGGCGGTTGAACCCTCGTTGGCTGGGGGAAAGATAAAACTCTGGTTATTCTCTACTTTCATCATCTTTACATGTCCCGTTTTTAAAACGGTAAATAGCTTGTTAGTAGGGATCACAAGAGAGAAGGGCTTCCATTCAGCCAATCATGAGTCGAGCGAGGTGATGTGTTATCCCAAAATATTTTTGGAGCCAATCAGCCACCACCAGTCTCAAGATGAACAGGCAGCAGACAGCCATTGCGAAACGTGCACAGATCATCGCTCTTCACGATGAGGGTTTATCATCAAGAGTTATAGCACAGAGACTTGCCGTGTCCCGCACAACTGTTCAAAAGTGGATACACCGACATGAGGAAATAGGAAATCTGCTTGACGCTGGTAATAGTAGTATTATGATCCCTAAACCATAATCACGATTTAATGCATTAATATTACTTATTAAATAAGTTAATATTAATGTTAGTAAAAATATTTACTAACATTCATTGTGTGCAGCGTGTTTTAAGATGTGATCTCGGGCACGGACGCGAATATTTCATATTTCTTTATAATGCAAATAAATCTTGGTTTAATTACATGTTCTGTCTGACTTTTACTAAGAGCTAATTTTCTTTAGGATTATTACACATACAGCATGATATCAGTAATGTCAATTGATTTATTAGTTTATTTACTAATCATTAATATTTAGTATTTGCTACATAATATTATTTACCTTATTTTCTATTTACTACGTTATAGGAGTTTATTTTAATATATATTATTTGGTATTAATCTTGTATTCTTTCTATTTAGTGTTATTTAAAAGGAATATATACAACTGAATCAGTATTTAATGACCTTATTAATTCTGATTCGAGTTAGCCGACAGTAATACTATGGTCACACTTTCAGAAAGAAGACCTCGGCCTCGACTAACGTCCCGCGCACAAGATGAGGCCATACAACAAGCGGTGCGTGATGACCCCTTCACAAATGCTGTCTCCATTAGGAAACGATTACGACTGAATGTAAATGCCCAAACTGTACGGCGGCGTTTGAGGGAGGCGGGCTTACGACACAGGATTCCTGCAAGAAAGGAGCGGCTCTCAGAAGAGCATCGGGCTGCAAGACTAGCCTACGCCCGTCAGTATGTGGACAAGGGGCTAGATTTCTGGTCGAGGGTCATGTTTACGGGCGAAAAAAACATTCAACAGCACAAACCATGGAATCGTCCACAAATGGAGACCCTATAACACACGGTAAGAAACAGTGTAAGATATTTAAATCAGTTTCGTAGTTTCCGTTTAATTCTTGACTGTTTAAGTTAGATATCGAAAAAGTAGAATAATTTAATACTTAATGTGTCCTTGCTATATTTCCACCATTGATCGTCTTCCCTCACAATATGATCAAAATGAATATTCTCTTATCCTATAATGGCTTTAATCATTTATGATATTCATTGTAGATATGAATCCCTTTTCTTTGCTTATCCTCTTTGTGCACTGTCTATGCTTGTGGTGGTGTACTGTATTAATTATTTGTTCTTTTCGTCATGCTGTTACAAGATCTTGTAGACCTAGTGCACGTCATTACATCTTTGACAGGAATTTAATAGGGAGTCATTAGACCATCACCAGTGTTCTCATTGCCTAATTAAATGCTAAATGCTGCTTACTTAATAGTCATATACTTATAGGTCAATGAAATTTCCAAACGATATGCACTGGACCCCAGCACCGACAGTGTAAATTACTGAACAGAATGTGCAAATATTGTTATTCCGCAGTTACGACCGTCGAAACATATTCGAGGAGGCCAGGAGCGGACATGTCACGGTGAAGGTTTGGGGGTGGATCTTCATTCACGGCATGGGTGACATTGTTCGCATAGAGGGAAGATTCACTGCCGCAAAGTATCTGGAGATACTGGAGAACTTTTTCATTCCCTCACTGCAGCAGCGTAACCATCCCTTCCCTCCTGGCCCCATCATTTATGTTCAGGACCGATGCCCCATCCACACAGCCCACACAGTGCAGGAGTGGTTTAGAGGCAGAGAGGATGTGGAGCTTTTAGACTGGCCGTCTAAGGGTGCAGATCTAAACCCCATAGAGAACGTGTGGGCTAATATGGAGCCAGAGATGGAGCGGAGACCAGAGGCACTAATGGCTCATACCCAGGCTCAGTGGGAGATGTTCCGCAACAAACCTAACAAATTCGACTCATTGTGGCCTCTGTACCCGATAGACTGCGTGCCGTCATAGAGAAGGAAGGTGGCTGGACTGGATATTAATTGTCAATGTAAATAAAAAAATAATTTGTTTAAATAAATGTTGTTGGGTTGTCAAGGATTGTATAACTCCTACTTTGCCTATTTACATTTATAGAGTGTTCCTGTCTATTGAAATTATGAACGTGTAAAGATGACGAAAGTAGAGAATAACCAGAGTTTTATCTTTCCCCCAGCCAACGAGGGTTCAACCGCCGATTTTACAGCTGGTTAGCATATTTCTCGAATTTGGCTGGAGAGCAAGAAGTGCTGGGGCAAAATGAAGGAAAATTGCGCCTAACATTTAGGAATAAAAGTAACCATAGGAAATTTTTAAAATAGTCTCATGGTCTTTCCCAGCTCATTTTACCTACTTGACTGCATTTCAACCCAACCATACTTAATCTAACCTAACTGAACGGATTGCATTGACCAGGTCAGACTTGAAAAATATGCCTCCGGATAGGGGTCCCTCTGAGTGTGCAGCGTGTTTTAAGATGTGATCTCGGGCACGGACGCGAATATTTCATATTTCTTTATAATGCAAATAAATCTTGGATTAATTACGTGTTCTGTCTGACTTTTACTAGGAGCTATTTTTCTTTAGGATTATTACACATACAGCATGATATCGGTAATGTCAATTTAGACACATTCTTCTTTAATTTGTGTAGCTAACGTTATCCATTCATTACTTGATGACTCGAGAGAAAGATACACAGAATATGCGAGAGGGATAGTTTCGTAGTAATTTCATAATTCGTTGGATTTATGGTAACGGGTGATACAATAAACAAAGTAATAAAAATCTTTAGGTTTTTATCATTATAAGGAGTCGTTACTCTGAAACGCTCATCAAATACTGACTGGAAAACTACATTCCTAGCTAAAGTAATGACCCTACGTATCCGTGTGCTCAACCGGAGCGTTCCAACGAAGTTCACCTTGCCCACCTACTATCCAAAACTTTGCCCTTCTCTTCCCCACAGCCACACACCGTTATCTCTGGAATAAATCAATCATTATGTGAATGATGTGCAAATTTGGTAAAACACCTACTGTTATGCACACACTATTTTTCACTACAATAGGTTTATTAGCATAAATCGGGGTAATCTATTAGGAGGTTAAACACACGTTTGGTCGCTAGGAGTGATCCCTCTTCCCCATTAAGGTGTGGCTTCTAAATAAACATAACCCAGTTAATTTAACAATCAATGCCAGTTGATTCTCATTGGCAAATTGATTGATTGATTGATATTTGGCGCTGCAACATCGAGATCATATAGCGCCAGAAGGTGGTGATAGAAGAGGTGGGACAGCAAGCAGGAAGGACATAGAAAGAAAAGAGACAGTTGAATAACTGAAAGAGATTGGCTGGAGCCGAAGGGGCGCCAAAACCCATAAAGTATTGCCCATATCACTACAGACAATACCCCCCTACGGGGTCTACAGGAGAAAGGGAGAAGAGGTGGAGATGAGGAAAAGGTGAAGAAGGAACAGGATAAGGAAAGTGAAGAAGTTAGAAGGAGGTGAAGAAGAATCTATCATTGGCAAAAAGATCACATATTTCGACACTTATGTGTTTAACGTAGAATGTCAAGGAGTCAGGGCCGGTCCCACATAGTCATTTTGTTTGTCAGATTCCTCCCCAAACACACTCGTAAGCCTTCGTTATTTCCCAAAAGCTGAGTATAATTATTCACCAAAACTATCAAGCACTAGTATTATTACAATATCTGTAAACTTTACTCATCAGGTTAATCCAATAAATCAGTCAAAAGTCATTTACACAGTTTAGATTCTTTCGTTTGGGCGCTAACAAACTACAACGAACAACTGTGGAATTGGTCCTAAATCTCCATACGATTTCATATCTAAATAGACTGGATAAGATAAGATAATGTTCATTTGAGAGAGAGAGAGAGAGAGAGAGAGAGAGAGAGAGAGAGAGAGAGGGAGGGATTACAGTAGACTTTAACGTTTATATTACGAGAGAGAGAGAGAGAGAGAGAGAGAGAGAGAGAGAGAGAGAGAGAGAGAGAGAGAGAGAGAGAGAGGAGTAATTAGTAATGAAGGAATTTTACTATGCATGTAATACACTGTAACGTGACTTACAAATAAAATACAAAATCAAAGGTGAACATCAAATAATGCTTACCAAAATATGATGGCCAAAGCAAACAACCTATCTGCTCGATCTTAGTTGGTAGAAAAACAAGAAAACAATGCAATGTTGCATGCCAAACATGATAACCATTAAGAAGAAATATTCACTGTTCAGGCTACGAACAACTTTACCTTAGCTTCACCTACTCATTGTGTAATATAGGTTCTAAATTTCCATAATAGCATTCCTCAACCACTCTGCCTGAGAGCTCATG